>CM042822.1:9837827-10374278 GCA_009982885.2 Hyles vespertilio | reverse complement strand
TTGTATCAACTGTCGTAGCTGCCACCGACAGCCTTGTGTTGTCAGCTTTTCACAAAGAATTCCACTAAACAGAATTTTGTACTACTAGTCAAATAGTGTAAGCACCTATCATAAACTACAATTGTATCTTTACGTGCGTGGTGGCCTGTTGGTACATTGACCTAAACGCGCCTGCCCACATGTTCACGGTTGGTCGTGGGCTCGAATCCCCGGTCACAAATCTGACTTTCGGAGTCATGTTTGGTATTGATAGTCAATAGCATACGAACTAACACGGTGGAGGAAACATATTGAGAACCCCTGCAACCATAGCGATTTATAAGAATATCTAGGTATGCAAGTCCACCAGCCCACATTAAGCCAGCATGGTGGACTATATGGCCGAACCACCTCAATATCACTCTCGATTTGTATAATAGGGCAGTTCTCACCAGGGGACACATAGTTATGCTGATACAGAATACAAAGCGTATGAAGCGAAGTGTTAGAAATCTTGGGAAGGAACAATAACATGCAATAAACTTGTCCACTTCATTTCCTGCACTATTGATCGAATTGAACAATCTCACTTCACCCACGTATTGCTATATGTATTTTTAATGCAACAGCCAAATTCGACAACAGCGACTCGCTCCCCGGGTCAGATCCAAACTTTGTGGACTATATATACCATGCCTTTACAACTTCCGTATTGAAACATTTTCCATGTATACTGTGGCCAATTTGCATGTACACAACAAGTTGACAAGCAAGTGATTAAAGATTAAGGATAAATCATAAGTCACGTGACGCGTACCCCTTTTCATCACAAACATGCGGCTGCTCCGCCCCTTAAAATAGTGATACGCTAGTACCACTTTTTTATCGATATCGATCATCAACAGTGGCATACTACTAACATTAATAGAACATTTTTCATTTTTGCATTGTTACTGTCAATTGAGTACATAAACAGCGGATTTTAGGGACTTGACAGTCCAGTCTTTAAAAAAAAATAAATCTGATAATAATGCTTTGTGCGAATGTTTGGGATATTTTTTCATGCTAATTTATTTGATGGGTAAGTTTACTGATGATTGTATTGGATTGGTCAAATAATACACACGGGATAAAATACAACTTTATTAATAGCTAGATTTTGGTTGCACCTTCCCTGAATATACCACCTTTTTTCCTTAAGCACCAATTTTCACCATTGTCACTATTCTATTGCCAAATTATAACTAAATCTAAAAAAAAACTCGACCATTTAGCAAACAACTGAAAATATTACACTAAACTAACAACTTCAATATACTGGTGGCATCGCTTATATCGTCCGGCAAAATTTAATAGTGTATTTTTATGTGAAATTAACGTTTATACAGATTTATCATTAAAAACACAAAACCACTCGTACAAATATCCCCAAACGCATATTATCTAAATCACCCTACACTTAAAAGGTGCAACATGTCACTCAGGCGCGTCGAGTGTATGAGTCCGCCCCCCACACATCTGACTGTCGCGCACTCGACCTTGAACTTACTTTCGCCTATTTACGGTATTATTACCTCTAAATATTAATTAAAAAAGACACAGGTAGAAACATTTTGATTATTAGAAGTGTTTATGTGTGTTATGATCATTTAAGTTAGTTGTTGTAAGTTGTTAAATTTGTCCATTCTCTTTTTCATAACGTACCTACTATCTTAGAAAGCGCCATATGTTTTTATTTATAACGTTTGTTTAATAAAGTCGATAATAGACACCTTCGCTGTCGTAGGTCACGGATTCTTGCTGAAATATGGAAGTCGTAACTTACCAATGTCGAGTAGCCTCGGATAATGTTCAAAATAGTTCTTGTCTGGAACTCGTGGATTCATCATTCATATACCATCCTACGCAAAAAGACTGCAGCTGTTTCTGGATCTGCATACCTCCTTCTTGCATGACCCACGTTATCATTGAACGAACCATAGCAGTCTTATTGTCCACCTACCTCCTGTTCGTGTAATCACTCATTTTTGACCGCCAAAATCTAACCCTAACCAAAATAATTCGTACAACGTCACCTTCGGTACCGAATTTCGCACAGGGACTGAGGAAGTGGCAAGATCCTGGAAGGTGTCTGGCGGCGCGGTAGCGGTCTGAGGCCGCGCGTGCGGCGGCACGCTTTGTACTAGCGCTTGCGGCGGCGCGTCGGGAGGGCGGCCGGATCAACGGATTTTATTACTTTATATTTAGAAGTTTCTACTTGAAGTCATATTGTATAAAGTAGGGTACAATAATTGGGGGGTGATTTAGAAGATTTTTCATGTATTCATCTTTTCTCTAAACCACGTGTTTATGCATAACTTATTCCTAAATTGTAACTAAGGGTGGTAAATTACTTTTACACCTACATACACAAAAACAGAAAAAATTAAATAAGTATGCCAAAGGTTCTCATCATGTACGTGCCATGTACCATTTTTTTCGTGACGATAAGCGTGATTCCACCCCGTATAACTATGAAATAGAAATATCTTCCATTCCACCATCCATCAGCCAAGGAAGTCACTGCTGAATAATATGCCTCCCCCAATGATTTCCCAGAGACCTGTTGAAGGCAGCCTTCATCCCGACCGTCCCGCGACCTTTACCATTTCGTCGGACCTCTGTGGGTGGACGTCCACGCTGCCGCTTTTGTCCGTAACGCGGCCTCCAGTTCGAGCACTTTCCGACCCCATCGTGTCATCAGACTCCGCGCTATGGGCCCTGCCCATTCCATCACTTGCTAATCCGCGTGGCTATGTCGGTTATTTTAGTTTCTCCTCTCCTACGGTATCTCCTCATTTCTGATTCGAATCTTCGTAGGGAACCCCGAGCATAGCCCTCTCCATAGCTCCGTTTGAGTGATTTGATCTTCACCCTAATCATGGCCATAGTGATAGGCCACGTTCGGTGCCGTAGTCATCACGTGGCAACACACAACTATCGACAGGACTTTCGATTTAAGGCACTGAGTATTTTTGGAGAGAAGACGTCGCGTAGTTTCCGACCGCTGCCCAAACCGAGTTGGATCGACGATTGACCTCTCTCCCCAAGTTGGACCTGCCTAACCGACCACTTTTCCTAAATAGACATATCTTCACACTTCAAGATCGAGCCCCTAACACCGATGTGGGTGTCCCAACATGGACTTCAACATTGACATCTGTGCGTTTTGTCCATGTGCATTTTAAGACACCACCTGTTTGGGAGAACCCGATTGAGGTCTCGAGCATAGGCCGAAGGTCTTGCCACGATTCTGCCAAGACTAACAATATCGTCGGCAACCGAAGGGTATAATAATAAGAATCACACCAAACATCACATATACCATCGTCGCCTACCCCCACTAAGAGCGAGTTCTTGTGTCGTGTTTATCAGGAACCACGAGAGACTTTCGGGCCTACAAACACCCAGATCCGCGAAAGAAATATTGTGGGCCACACAACATTTCTCTCGTGCGGGATCGACCCCGCGCCTCTCGTTTTCACAGGCGGCGTCTAAACCAACTGCGCTACGGAGGTTGGCCTTGTGTGCGTGATATACTTACTCGCCGTTGATGTTGATGCCGAAATCCTTTCCACTGCAAAGAGCTTGAAGGCATTTTTCCAGCGCGGCAGTGAACAGTTTCGGAGATATGACATCTCCCTGTCTCACGCCTCTCTGTAGTGGAATACCTTGATACTTCTGATCTTGTACTCGGACCGACATGGTGGCGTTGTTTGTATATACACTTCAACACTTCGATTACCGATAGTCGATAATGGCACCGTGGAGACTGTAGCACAGCCCAAGTCCGATCGAATCAAAGCCTTTCTCATAGTCCCACAAACTCTAAAACAAACGCAAGTTATATTCGCCCCCCTGCGTTTTGTTGTATCTTGCCGATAAATATCTCCACAACTTAACACTTAAAATGTAAAAATAGAAATTAAACAATTACTAAATAACACAATAACTAAATAACTGACATTATTGTGTTCTGTGCCATGACCTTGTAAGTAGTTTAATGGCGAAATAAAAAAAAGAAAAAAGAAGACAGTTCGTGTTGCTGACGAATTTCTTGCTCCACTTCTTCATTCACAGCGACAACACGTTCCGAAGGCGGTGGGTACAGAAATGAAACATCCAAAAGATCTTTTGAAAGACTTATTTGAATAAATAAATAATAATAATACTTAATCTTTATTTTCCTTCCAACATGGTTACAACATAATAACACGGAGTCCCTACTCCTGAACTAGGAGCCCTGTATAACAGAAGTCCCAGTCCTCTTTTCGACATTATTATTTAATGAACAGCTGCTTTCTATTAAAAAAATAAAAACTCGAAAAAAAAAAATAATTAAAAGACTTAATAAACGATGTAACAACACTAGATCGCAAAGGCAAATGAACTTAATTATAAAGAATATTTTGATTTTGATTTTGACTAAAGGGATTGGTAGCTGGCATCGCGACACAGACGGAGGCAGGACATCAGATACACTATAAATAAAATTATTTGTCGGGAATAATTCACCAAACAAAAAAACATAAGGTACAACATACATAACATACAGCTGTGGAATCAATGTGGACTAATAGATTTTTAATTTATGTATAACTATGACTGCCTCAGGGCGTAGTTGTATTATGGGTACGGTCACAAAGCTGAGGTCTCAGTTTCGAAGCCCAGGTCGCGCAAGTGATATCGGATTTTTGCTATGTCATTTATCAGCAACAGTCAGAATTTTGTGCCCGATATTTGCGAATAGGCTCTCCACCCACAACATCGGTAGGACGCCAACAAGGCGAAATAACTAAATAAATAAATAACACCCAACAGTCCCATACATAGTCCTGACCCCACATAAAGATCGAGTCTTGTGTCGTGGGTATCAGGAACTACGCGAGACTTTGCGGTCTCACAAACCACAGACCCGAGAGAAATATTGTGTGCCGACAACATTTTACAGTCTCGGTGCGGGGATTCGAACCCGCGGCCTCTCCGATTCACAAACGGGCTTCTGAAACCGCCTGCGCCACGGAGGCTGAAATGTGGGTGTCCTGGTTGCACCTCTGCCTACCCATTTGGTAAAATGCGTGGAGTTTAATGTATGTATAAATATTAATATTATGATAAAACAAAACTAAGAAAAATGCAACTGCTACATAAACAAAGTAAACACGAGGATGTAAACATTGACCTAGTGATTTGATCTTAGTGTGGGGTCAAGACATGTATGTGACGTTGGAGTATTATTCTTGATATTCCGAAAACTATTACTTAACTTTACAATTATCCGTTACTTTTAGAGTCCCGCCATAATGTAAACTATACCACTAATACAATTTACATGTTGACAACCGTCAAGGTTAACCCTTCGATACAAACACCCAGTTGCATCTAATATCATTTCGTTCATTTTACGTTGCACATTCTTGCGAAAATCAAAAATACCTAGAGGATATTTACACATACACACGAATAAAATAAAATAACATAGGTAGGATTTTTTATTGCTATTATTTGACTGAGGAAAATCATTAGTCTCACTTATCATTCAATGAAAAATGAATATGAAAGTGGTTGGGTAAGATAAACACAATGTATAATAATTATAATAAAATAGAAACTATTTCTGTTCATTAAAAGGTTCTCCAGACATTAGACAATAGACTACCAATTGTCCAATTACATCTTGCATGTCTCTATTGTGTATTGATTAAACAGTTGTAATTATTAATAGGATTATTAGGTAAAATATCATATTACTAATTACTAATTTTCACTTACAGGGAAATTTGTTGGAAAGCTTTT
Source organism: Hyles vespertilio (assembly GCA_009982885.2). Lineage (NCBI taxonomy): Eukaryota > Metazoa > Arthropoda > Insecta > Lepidoptera > Sphingidae > Hyles > Hyles vespertilio. The sequence continues at coordinate 10,368,464 of CM042822.1, read as the reverse complement.
TCTTTTTCAAAATGTATTGAACAACTAACTGTATTTATGCAGGGTTCCAATAGCTTCCATTTTTTGGTATCGCTTTTGTCCTGGTTTGTATGTTTATAGGGAATCTACCAAATATTTTATTTCACTTTGTTTGTCGGTCTGAATATTATTTAAATAAACTATTTTTTCATTTTTTTGAAAATTAAAGACAAAAAATTTAAAATGATAATACGATAGAAAATGCGTATCGAATCACCATCCTAACTTGTGGTAACCACACTGAGGTTTGTTATTACACACTTGTTAAATACGCCTAGAAAGTCTAAAACTAATCAACAAGATCCAAAACATTTATAAATGAAAAAATAAACCCAAAATGTAAATTAGCCATATTGTTAGTATTTCGAAAAAATAGGTACAACCTATGAAAAGAAATGTTCGGTCCTTTTTTGTGAACTCGACTCGATCCTTTAACAAAACACTGGAGCAATTTAAAAACTTAACAATAAACTAATATCAAACCAGCAACTCACAATGAGATTAACCAATGATAATCCGAAATTCTTTGATGCGGCAGATTTTTTACCGATTGACAGATAACGCCACAGTTGACATTCATGCGTTGTTTGGTTAATAGTCTGTGGGTTCCGAAAGCATAATAAATGGCGTCATTTGGTCTATGGGCGGTCCCAGTTGTGGTTATGAACAAAAGATAAGGCCATATTCGACACAAAGGAAAATATTTGTCGCTTCTAAGGGACAAGGCGCTTGTGTAAAGGAGACAGATACATAATGTAAATTCCGGCGTCGTATTCGTAACATAACTATAACTTGCATCTATAGTACATTTGGCGTCATCCTTTATAAACTTTTATCATTGGTGGACAGTTGCATTCAGCTTGCACCCTCCCGCAAGCCTGCATGCCCTCGGTGCCTTTCCCGCTTTACCTAACCAGCAGCGTCTGCGCCGCCTCAGACTTATAACCCCTGACGTCGGACGAACCGCGCTCCCGTTCGTCGGCTCAAGCAATAAAAAAAACCTAACGTTATGAAATAGGGGCTATTTTAATTCAAGCCCCAATATGGCCGCCATTACAAGTTGTCAATGTACCTTAGTTGGAGATTGTGTTACCGGGGTTGTAATAAAAAGTGTTTTAACAAATATTTGTTAAATACAAAGATGTATTCAAGAATTGTGAAGGTGCTGGAAAAAATGTGAATATTCATTTTGAGGGATTATAAAGTGGCGCAGAAAATATGATTTTACTTTTATCAAGGGCCTACACTGCACAGAAATAAAAGCTATAGTAGAAAGCCTACCGCATTAATATACGATCAAGGCACAACCTCCGATAAGCATTTAAAAATTTGAATATAGACAACAAAATCATCAATTGTAAATCAAAATCCAGGGATAACTCAAACAAATTCTCTATAAGCGTGAGTTTTCATACTGTGGATTTAATGGTAACAAAGTGTACTGTTTTTGTTGCAGATGGAGCAAATAAATAGTGGGGCGAATTTAAATATAGCGCCAAATTAGTCTGGGATAGAACATTCCATAGCAAGATATAATGAGTCTAGAAACCGATTGCTGCATAACAAAAGATTTATTAAAATAATTACCATATTAACTTGAATCAATAAAAGAAGTTAGGTATTTGATCATGAATATTCATCAGTCATATTGGTATTGTATGTACACCCATATACTCCCACTGCAGGGCACGGCAAATACTTACAATCGACACTACTAGCGGTTCACTAAGAATAGGATGACCCTGCGCCATATGGTTCGTAGTAGCTGTCAAATCCACAAATGACGAGGGTGAGCAAAACAAGATTCTAAATAATATTTTTGTGAATAAAAAGAATATTTTAAATATTATAATTCGTAAAAAAATTAATGAATGAATAAGTGTGTGATAGTTATCTCTGGCGAATATTGATAGTGAAGTAAAAAAAAAAAATAAAAACATATATTTTTTAAGCGATTATGATAACATTCTGTTTATGTCCATATAACTTTTGTAATTGTCAATTATTTAGTAATTAAGGTTCCAGAAATTGACTATGTGAAAAAAAAATATATTGACGAGTAAAAGTTATTTTGTTGCTAACCATAATTTTGTGTGATATTTGACAACTAAAGGCATGACGTTACATCTTATTGAAGCATAGTAGAGTGAGACTGCCTAACCATCGCCTACCTTAACTGATTGTCATAATTTGATTGCTTAAAAATAAAATGAATCAAAAGAAAATTAAATAATTAATGTCCTTTAATCATCAGTTGTCTAAAAATGATTTGTAAAAATATGACAGAAAGAGTAACAGTTTAAAATGAAAAAAAAGAACATTTTAAAGTGTGTGTTAGTTATATTGTACTGTCAGTCAACATTGTCAATTAATTTCTTAATTTAATAAAGATCAAAGCTTGTGTCAAGTTTTTAGCAGAAACTATATCTGCTGCTCAAAAATTGTAAGTATTGAAAATCAACAATCAGTCCGTTTATTTAATAGTTAAAGCAATTAAGCTGGGTAAAAGACTTGTTTGGGTTAATGAAATTGATGAAGTTAAGCTGTTTATAGTGTCATATAAACAAATCAAAAATAGTAGGAATTGAAAACAATTTTTGATTCTATGTATGATTGTGCATTTTGCAACTTTTAAAGGACGAAATAGAATCAACTACCCATTAAGCAAAACCAAAAACCTATATATTTTGAATATGTGATATTTTTAGACCAGCAAGATATACAATGAAACTCAGTCACTCGACGCCAAATAAGACTTACTGCATAGTGGCTTTGTTTATATAAAAGTTCTATCATGCAGAATAGACAAAATCCGGGCATCACAACCATTTTGCAGAGCAGAAAAAACAGAGAAAAGTCAGACCCTCTATAAAATATAACTATTACTATACTCCATCGTTTAGGTACTTAACTAAATGTGACAAACCAGAACAGGTGACGAATGGTGTCAAATTTATTGCAATGTTCAATTTACGAATATTTTCTAGCCACCAAGTAACAAGTATTAAAAACAGGTAATAGCAGCTTAAACAAATATAACTAAAACCAATAAGAACAAGATGAACACTTTCCAAAACAGTTCCCACTTCACGAAAACAGTAGTACATTACGCATGAATAATATTTAGCTGCCAGAAAATATGATGATGCTAGTTATTCGACCTAACGAACTACATCATTTAAATGCCATTACGGTAAAGTCCGTACTTCTAGAATTTGTAGCATATCTTGTAACTTTTATGAAAATGTTTTGTATGCCTGACTGTTTGGGTCTTTTTTATAGACAGATTGCATTATGTGAAATTAGATAATTTAATTATGATCTTACATAATTTAATTGTTTCCAAGCTCACACGTTCATAATTATAATCGTTATAATAAATTTGGACATGCAATGTAGTTTTACATTTACATAAACATTTTTTTTGTCTTCAATTAATTTAGAAATGAAAAATGGCAATGTTAAATAACCTTTTTTATGGTTGTTTACATTTAGTTAAGTACCTAAACAAATGGAGTATAGTTTAAAATGGTTTATGAGGGTGTGGAAGTGTTTAAAATCATATCAAATTAATATGATGAGATTTTAATTCAGACCCTATTGAAAAGAAAATCAGACAAATTAGTATATTATAGATACAATGATGCTAAACTGCCACACCTCCAGTTGAACCTCCACATCATTATTAGTTACATGATTAATCAAATTTCATAATAATAGTTTCAATTGGTATGATGATTAGACAAATATAGCTATAATTTTAAATAAATTATTCGAAAATGGAATTTATGGACAGTCAAATCATCAAAAGAAAATATGTGATATTGGGAATATACTAAAGCAGGCTCATTGAGAAGGCACGAAAACTCACTTGCGGGCCTATGCTGCTGGGTGGTTAGTAAAGAAAGTAATAAGTTACATAAATGGTTGTGAATGCCATGACAAGTTAACGAGAGATGGAAGTCCTGGCATTTACAGTGGATCAGTAATTGAGAATTTGAGATTGTTCATAAAATTAGGCATAAGTACCTATTTGAAGGAGCAGTGATGTTGTTTAACAGCTAATACTGATAACTTAATTTAAAAGTATGAATTTAAATGTATCTAAATATTACCAAATAAGCATTTCCAGAAAAATAATATTTTTCGTAATTTTTCTTACACAATTGATAACATCGAAAGTAATCGAGTTAATGAAATATGTTGATTTGGGCATTATTCACGACCGTAAACTCATATTTGACAAACATATAGATAGAATTGTTAATAAAGCAACAAAAGCATTAGGATTTTTAATTAGAGTTTCATCAGAATTCAGTTCACTTAAATGTATTAAAATACTGTATTGTTCTTTCGTACGCAGCCACTTAAAGTATGCATCGCAGGTGTGGAACCCTCGGTATGAGATTTATAAATGCCGTATCGAGGCCATACAAAAGAATTTTTTACACTATTTGGACTTCAGGGCTAGACAGGTCTGTAATGATTATATTCATCGCTGTAAAAAGTATCATTTCTTACCATTATACTTGCGACGCGACATTAATGACATATGTTATTTGGGTGAACATTGGTAATGGTAGCATTGACTGTGAACAACTTTTGAGTGGGATATTTATCCGTGCTCATTTAGCTACACTGAGACTACAGTCATTATTGTCCGTACCATTTGCAACTACCAATTATAGACGCAATGCTTTTTTGTTACGTAGTGCCAGTAAATTTAATGAGGTGTCATGCCATTTAGATTTTGATTTGTTTTGCACTAGTACATCGGTAGTAAAACGCAAAAATGAGCAATATGTTTGTTGAAACTTAGTAATGAAAGGTTAAAAAGTACACCTTTTGGAGCTCAAAATGTATATTTAAACATTATATATTGTATTGTTTGATTGTTACTTTTGTTGTTTGTTTTCTTTTCTTTGTCAATAATTTAAATAATATCTCTATACGTGTCATAGAAAAAGTAGTTCATTCCTTAAATTAAAATAACTTATATTAGCAAGTAATTAAAAATCAGTGCACATTATGTAAATACTGTATATGTGGAAGCTTGTTATCGGCAAATTTGTAACACACTTAAGATTTAAATATTTATGTCTGTAGGTGATTAGTCTGTAAGCTATCTTAAAATTGTAAAAATATATTTTCTTTAATTATTCGTTGTAAAGAGTATTGACATTTCTAGAGTACTGAAAATTACTATGTTACAAAAATTTCAGCAAAAAGATGTATTATTTAAGTACAAAAAACCATTAAAAAATAAATCATTTAATAAATATTTTTAAGTGTTTTATTCACAATCTATATATTTTCATCTAAAAAGATACACTCACTTTATTATTTTGTTAAGTTTCTTTGGATCACTTTAATGTGATTCACAGAGACTTAACAAAATAATAAAAACGAAAAAAAAAATTCCTGTGCAGCTACGCACAGCGCTCGCACTAAGACTGAATACAACTGCGTTTGCCTGTATTCCTTATTATATTAAAAAAGAATAATCTTGATAATCTGTCAACCGACATTCGTGAACGAAAGAATGAGCGGCTATGGCTAAAGATTATATAGGCCAGTTATACGTCTGTTTCTGATTGGTCTGTGGTCGTCTGTGAACATCTGTGAAGGAGAGGAAGCTATAAAACAGGCCCGTCCAACTCAGAATAAAAAAAGTTGCACGTTAAGCTATGCTAGCTATCTCACTATTTTAATATGGATGGCGTTCATCTTACTCATATTTATATTAGTGTGTGTGTGACGTAGTATCTTATGTCACTAGTATTAAAATGTCTCGAATAGAGATGGGTCAAACCGTAATTTTTTCAAATCGGTTAAACCGAATCATAATTTTGCTCAAACCGAATTACAAACCGATTCAACCAAACCGAATCATCCAGTACTGTATGACATCATTCATTCGTTCATGAACCCCGTTATAAGTTATAAACCGTATTACGATACGGTTTACGATTTTAATTAATTAAAATTAAAATCGTAATAAATAATAGGGATGGGAAAAAATATCGATGACTGAATAACAATGTATTAGGCGTTTAATTATTATTAATCATATGAGTATTTATAAGATATAAGAAAGAAACCAATATCTCTTAAGTACCTATTATATAGTAACAGAAATGTATCTAGAACAAAATCAGATGACTTTCCGTAAAACTGTAATCAAGTAGTTTATTCTGAAAATTATAAACATTCAACCAACGTATAAGAATTTTCTTACCTTTTTATGATTAAAACACTCACTTGCTACTTTTAGTAGTTCAAGTATTTATATACTTAATATAATAAAATAATAAAATTTAATACTTACTGAAAACACGATGTTAATTAAAATATAATTACGATAACAAACAAATGCCTAATATAAAACGGAATGAAAATTTGGCGCCACCATTTGACATGCAACTCGTCGCGTCGCGTCACCGGTCGGCGTCAGCAACTTCATTCGGGATAACTCGGTTCCGTTCGTTATTCATTCGGGCGGAGTGGGCGGAGCGTTCAGCCCGCATCAGCTTATTCGCATTGCATCGCATTCGTACTCGCTCGAACTGGACACGAGTTGACGCGATTGCGGTTTCAAACTGAAACCGGGTTGGATCGACTGTAGCTCGGTTTGATGCGAGTTGCCCTCAACCCGAATTGATTCGGTTTGGTTGGCAAACCGGGTTGACACATCGCTAGTCTCGAACGTATCTCGTTTGCCGCCATTTTCTATTGTGCTTATACAACGAATCTTATAATTGGAATGCAATAACTTTCTAATCACGGATTCTGGTGCGAGTTTGCAATCAAAGGCGGTTTTTTCCTTTTTATTATTTGTGTGTACTTATGTTTTCGTAAAAGATAAAATAGCGTTAAGTGACCTTAGTGTTACCGGCTCAAAGGAGTAATTATAGTTTATTATTGAATTTGTGTTAAAATACTTGTTATTTTTGTAAGAACTATGGTAAATAAGTGCATTGTTCTCGGGTGTAAGACTCGGGAACCAAATAATATTTTTTTTGTGTTCCCTTCACAAACTAAGCAAGGTGGGTAAGAGGTTAGGTAAGTGGTTAGAGGTTTGTCCATATTTACAAAACATACCTTTTATTATACGTAGCCGTATTCGTTTTTGGCATAAACATTTTCATGCCGAACATATTAATGAAAAATTAAAATTAAAACCTTGTGCAATTCGTGTTTAAACCATGAATATAAATTTAGAGAAACATTTAGAAATAACACCCACTAATAATCATATAGAACCTTTATTTTTGAAGTAGTTGTCCCTTCTGATATAGTAAATCAACCGACTATAAACTATGAATGCTTTAATAGTATACAGGTAGATATAAGTTCTGACTTTGCTGAGTTACCTGTTGTTTCAAAATCATTTCAATCTAAATGTACCGAACCTAGTAGTATCTCATGTTGACCCTTACATACCACCTAATAGAAAACAGCTAGAAATATGTGTTACCCCATCCACAACTACCCTTGCTGTGTCTAATGTTAAAAAATGAAACTGTAGTAGTCAAGTAAAATGTCAGTTAATTAAGCATATTAGACTAGATCCAAATAAATCTACCCCTCGTAAGCAGATTTTACGTGCATCGATTAACAGATTAAGAAATACGTTACGTCTTGTACAGTTACAAAAAACAAGGCTAAAGACGAAAGTAACCCTTTATGCTCCTAAAACGAAGTTATTTTTAAAGAAATATAACATATTAAGTAAATTTGGGAAGTTATTAGTAGATTCACAGTTACGTTTGACTGGTACTTCATTTACATGTCGGGGCTATACTAATGATGAAAAAGTATTTGCTTTGTGTTGGTTGTTAATATCAGATTCCAATGCTGAACTTTTACGAAGTAATAATTGCACGAATGACATCTGCGACAAAATTGGCCCCAACCAATTATATTATATCTATGATGTACCTCATTTGTTAAAATGTTTTTGTAATAATTTTCAGAAAAAGCATTTCCTTATTGGTTATCGAAGAGCGAAGAGGGAATGTATAGAAAGTCTATACAAATGGGATGGCTTTGGTGGCCGAGCAAGAAGCATAAAACTTACAAAGATACACATAAATCCAACTTCATATGACAAAATGAAGGTAAATTAAAGTATACAATTTCTATCAAGATTCTGTTTTGAAGTGGTCACTAATCACAAAAAGTGATCAATATGCCAAAAGCTATATATTAGTATAGATTTTATATTGTTTATTGCTAAACAATAATTAAATGCTCATACATTACAGGTTAAACTTGCAGCCCAAGTTTTTAGTCGGCAAGTAGCTACATCACTACTAGTTTATATGAAGAGTATCCAACATCTCCAAGAACATGATTATTCTACTTTTAATCTTAATTTTGATAATATTTTTTTCACAGCAGAAATTATAACCTTCATAAATGATTTGTTTGAAAGTTTAAATGGGTTTAGCCACTATGGTAACAAATTGACACATGCATTGTAACTCTGAACATATAGATTTCTGGAATGAAGATGTAAAAAAATTAGTGTCTATGCGTTTTGACTCTCCCAATCCAAGGGAAGCAAAATCACTGAAGCATTTTGTGCATAATCTCAACTCAAGCATTTGTGGTCAGATTTGCGCTCTGTTAAAGGTGTAAAGTTTCTAAGGCTCTGACGTGTAATGAAATTCTGATAGAAAACTTTTTGGACAGATAAGGGAACATGGTACTTTTAATACCAATCCTGACTGTACTAATTTTGTCTCAGCCTGCAAAACAGTATTGCTTAATAATATTAAATAAATAAATAACACCCAACAGTCACATACATACAATATTACAACTGGAAAATCATTATATACTAATTGTTTGGATAATGACGATAAAGTGTTAGGTACATTAAATAACTTAATTAATGAACAAAAATTTAGTTCCTACTTTGAACATCTTAATTCTGAGGAAAGTAATCTTATAGAAAACTCCATCCCTAATGAAAAGATATATAATCAACACAAATCTATACCATATATTGCTGGCGCAATTTGTCGCTCTTTAATGTCAAATTTAAAATGTAATGATTGTAGTAACTGTATAAACTCCCGATTAACTAAAAGTGAGTCATCTCACCAATTAATTCGTTTAAGAGAGTATAGCACTGATTTAGACAGGTTGTATTATCCTTCCAAGAACTGGAGTAAAATTGTATGGCAGAGTATATACAGGGTATATCAAGACTACTACCGAAAACGAAGCGGGGTGGTAGTTTAAGCGACTTCAAACACAATGCAACAGAAAATGTTGGAAAAAAAAAGCGACAATTTTTTTTGTTATTTTTTTTATATGGTCGTATTTGGAGAGTATTATGGAGAGGGCTATGCTCGGGGTTTAAAATAAAATTTAAATTAAAATAACCGACATAGCCCACCGGATTAGCAAGTTGAAGTGGCAATGGGCAGGGCATATAGCGCGGAGATCTGATGACCGATGGGGTCGGAAAGTGCTCGAATGGAGGCCGCGTAGCGGAAAGCGCAGCGTAGGACGTCCACCCACACGATGGTCCGACGACCTGGTAAAGGTCGCGGGACGTCGCTGGATGCAGGCTGCCTCCAACAGGTCTCTGTGGAAATCATTGGGGGAGGCCTATGTTCAGCAGTGGACTTCCTTTGGCTGATGGATGGATGATGGTCGTATTTGGGTGGTAAATACATTTTTTCGTAAAATAATAGTCTATACCCTTTTATTTATAAAGACTCTAAGGTCTAAAAGAGTCTAAATTATTATTTTAGCATAAACTTTAGATTTACCCCTCAAAAATGACGATATTTAAAAAAAGATAAAAAAAATTGTCGCTTTTCTTAGCAAAATTTTTAGTTGCATTGTGTTTGTAGTCACTAAAACTACCACCCGGCTTCGTTTTAGGTAGCAGTCTTGAGATACCCGGTATATTATGATAAGATTTTACCAACCATTTGCCGTTTTTACGTTTATTCCGAAATAGTAAATTCATTAAAGAAAAATATTGATACTACATGGTATAATTGTAATAATCATAAAGAGTCTTTCATGAAGTCTTTTTGGTTGTACGCAATTAGAATGCAGGTTAAACAATGGTGTTGTAATTTTAATAATAAGAGAATTAATAATGTCGATCACAGGCCTAAAGATGTAGAAATGGAAACTCTAATCCTTGAAAAAGTTACAAAAGCATTGAGTTATAGATCAGTAAGGAAGCGTAGTACATAATAATGCCTAATTATAGTCATGATCATCCTCAGCTCACAGCAGTCCCAACTGTATTCAGTCAAACTCAATCCTTAGCTTTTTGTTATATATAATAAATTTGTTAATTGATTTAAATATTTTCTTAAATTTAAAATACTTAGATTAAATTTGAGTGTTGTCGCTCAAGTCTACTTTCAGGGTGTAAAATCATTTTAGTTTCAATTCAAGGTTTTCTTTAAAATGGACCTATGTTGCCAAACATTTTCTTACACCTTAATATGAACCTTCCTGATCATTGTCAAAATATTTATATATATTAAACTGAATGTCAATTATTTTATATGATTGAAATGTAGAATCCTGAAATAGAAAGGAGATGGGCCAGAAATGTATGGGCCTTGGGCCGTTTGTAGTACATTACACCAAATTTACTTAGTGAAATTGGCATTCGATTTCTGTATGAAATACTATTATACGTTACATATTAGCTTTATACAAAAATAAATACCAAGCCAAGAACAGCAACACTACAAGGGGACAATATGGCGTCTGAAACGGCATGTTTGACAACCGATGTCAAAACTTGACATTTATGAAATATGAAGTCGTAATTCGTTTTCCTATAAATCAAATATTATTTTTAGTCGTCTGTGCTATAAATTACTGTACTCTATATAACTCGTAAATGTTTTTACGTCATCGGAATTAGTATCATACTTTATTGATCATCTAATATAATATAACATAATGTCTATACAATAAATTGCAACAAGTCTGTCAGAATCTCGTCATGTTTATAGTTATTTAATATTAAGAAAGTGTACCTATATCTGGCCGTAAGTGCGGTGCATAATACTTGCTAAACAACCTATTTAAATAATCCACAATAAAAATCTGCTAGGCATGAGATACAGCACGGCACAGACTGATCACTTGTCGCGACTGCTAGCATCTGTATCAGCCCATATACGTCCCACTGCAGGGCACGGGCCTACTCTACAATCAAGAATTCGATTGAGAGTGATTAGGCCATATAGTCCACCACGCTGGCCTAGTGCGGGTTGACGGACTTACATACCATAGAAATTCTTATGAATCGCTATGGTAAGCAGGTTTCCTCACGATGTTTTCCTTCACCGTTTTAGTGCGTGGTGATTGACTATCAATACACACATGACTCCGAAAAGTCAGAGGTGTTCCCTATGTGCATATGAATAAATAATCATTTTATTATTAGGCATATGCACTTAATAAGCTCTTAGTTATTATAGTCCATACAAATGAATACGCTATAAAAATGGAATCGAATCTGATAGCAGCCATGTTATTTCTATACCTTAATGTCTAGTAAAAGAACATACTAGCAATCATTTCTGTACAAGCTAACATTTCAAACATTATATTTAGTCTACCCCTAGAAGTCTAATATACTTTAGTATATTAGACTTCTGCATACTTAAAAATAATATTATCCTAAGGTTTAAGATATTATTTTTCAAATAATGTATTTGACATTAATTCTAACTGGTTATTTCTGAGCACACATAAGGAAAAAGTAGGATTAATTGACGAAAGAAAACTAAAATCAAACAAAACTTAAGGTCAATAAAGTACAACCAGATCTTGTTTTATATTTTTTATTTATATTCGCCTAAAAATAATCTCCAGTCAAAACATCTAGGAACAATGCCGGTGCTCCTATATTGTACTATTGGTAGCCCAACCTAAAGGCTAAATACCACAGTATAATCATGGTATGAGTACAGCAACCCACTGTCCAGTATCCAGCCATGTTCCTTTCAACATGAAGCACTTGTGGGTGTTAAGTATGTCCAAAAGAATCGAGATTGATACAATCTTTTTACGGCGGAGTTGGAATAAAATCTTGCTCATTGTCTACAGCTTGATTTATTTGCAGCCAGCAGTTTGTACAGATAATTGCTCGTCCTGATAACTAAAACAAAATAAAAAAGATTTAATATTGAAGATATCGAAGAATTATGATGAATAAATAACTCTGCAGTCACATGTGTATGATCCCAGGTCTTCTTCTTTAAACAAAAGTGGACTATTGTTTAAAGAAGAATCTTAGCAGGCCGGCCGGATAATTGTATGAAATGTCTGATGCCATTAGATATTCCTCCTGGACGGCATTTGTGCTTACCATCAGACATAGTGTTGTTATTATGGATATAATTATAATATAATATATTATACATAACACAAGATCATCTGAGTGTCCAGAGGGAAATAAAAGAAAATGTAATTCATTTAACAATTTAAACAATATATAAAATATCACTTCTTACATATTTATGTACTAGTAGACTTGTCCTGTGGACACAATGCAATTCAGCTCTAACATGAATACTTTTGTAATACTCCATACTTTGTATTGACCTTGATTAATTGGCATAAAACATACATTTCCCAAATTAATGAAGAAAATAGAATACTTACTTCTTGTTCTGCCATTTCAGCAATAAAACGTTTTGAAATACTCTACACGAGAGTGAATTGGCAGCCCAAGTAGTTACTAAGATTCTGTTGAATGATAGAATCCATTTCAATTTTTGATTGCAGAAGTGCAATTCAACCGTTTCACAACAATTGCAGAAGTGCAAATCAAGCAAAGCGCCACTTTTATGTGCTGAAAAGCAGAATTGTGGGTTAGAAGAGAAATATGAACATAGAAAAACATAACAGTATTACTTACTTCAAAATAATAAATAATATGTTTACTCACCAAAATACGAACTAGTAATTGCGTTTAAACGTCAAGATATATCATCTGCGAGAATCAGAATCCATAAAACAAAGCCAGGTATACAGAGAAGCAAATACACATTTGCGAAATGTATGCGAATAATAAAAAATAATACGAATTACGGCCACAGACGTAGACAGATAACACAGAGTTTTGCAATTGCTGTCAAGTTAAACATTTTCGTTCTTAAACTAAAATCATGTAACATAAATAAAATAATAAAAGTGACTTCTTTAACAACATATATCGTCTTTTAAAAAGCGAAGAATATGGAAAATGAAATATAGACAATAATTATAATTTGTAGGGGGGTTTTAAAAATAAGACATATTCAAGTTAAAGATAATGGGTTCGCGCATTTTTGAACGAAATGACAATTAGGCATCATGGAGGACAGATTATAGAAGAAAATATTGCTTCTGTACTAAAACAATCACATTTTTGTATAAAGCCCCCTGTTGTCCAAGAAATCTAAATGTATTTTATTTGAATTCCACATTTTTTTCTAGAATTTGTATTAGACGTACACAAAACGGCCCAAGATAGCACATCTCCTTTGTTTGTTTCTTAATCATATTGCATCCAGTATTTTCATAATCATTATACAAGGAGCGCAAATAAATGGCGCACTTGCTCAGTTGGGTACAAGGGCATAATATTAATATCGTAATAAAAAAATAATATTTGGAAAATACCTATCCGTTTTGAAGTTATGACCGTTTAAAGTTTTAAGTTTAATCACCACTTTTTCGCATAAAATAGGTTGGAATGGATGAAGAACAAGATTTAAACACATACGTATTTTTTCGTTTCGTCGTTAATTGAACGGTTAAAGAAATATACCACGAAAACCATTTTTAACAGCATCAAAACTTTCTTAAACTTCGCTTTAACAGCTGTTTACACATGAGTAAGGTCATGAACTCTTAGCTGTATAATTTATCCTTCTCTAACTTCAAAAAAGGATATTTTTTGTTTCATTTCAAATAAATCAATCAGTTCAACAGGGACGTACTTAGATTTAAGCGTCAATAAATTAACAACATAATAACTTTAGGTGCAGTTACATCGTGAATGGATTGACTATTTTGTTTGTCATTATTTTCCTTAGTGTCACAAATCCAAACTGAAAGATACCAAGAAATCACACTGGTCATCGCTTAAATTTAATTATAATTAGAAAAGTTTTGGTAATACCTACATAACATTTAAATTTTCTAAATAATTTAGATTCATTGAAAAAATAATCTGATGACACTGATTAATAAAAAATAATATTTTTAAAATGATCGCCCAATTCGGCCCTATTAGTCAAAAGAAGCCGCCGGTCATAGTGTACTTTGTCGGATCCAACGCGGCTCGATTATTCTTCCTTTGAGGTCGCCGCCGCCGTTTGTGAGTGCGTGCCGAAAGGCGGCAATTTCTTTGTCGGTAACTTTTAGCATTTTGCAAAAGAAGACCGACATCTTGAGGTGTGTTCACACTACACACTTGATATAACTTAATTGGATTAAGTACTCCGATATAAAAGTTACGTTAAAAAAAAGATCTTATTGGACTGATACTGATACTTGCTCAAGAGCTTATAATGTTATTTAAATATGTCATCAGCCGATCCAGTCAATTACAAATTGCCTATTTACTTTGCTTATTATTGTATTTAACATTATTTTAATGTATTTTGAAAATAATGTTACTTTAAAGTGATAAAATTTCTTCTAAATTCTTATACCTAGAGAAATGTCGTCTACCATTATAGCATAGAATTTGCATATGAGACTTATTTGAGATAAAATTAGTGAAATCAATAAACACTAACTACTAATTTACTGCACTGGAGACCCCGTGCCCTGCAGTGGCACGTATATGGTCTGATACAGTAGTAATACTAATTGTTCAGATGAATTATTATGAACTCAAATAGGAAAGCTTTGTATCTAATGTGAACAGGCCTTTATCTTTCAAGAATCAAAATAATAATTTATTTTTTATTAGTTGAATTCGGATTGCGATCGCGTGTGCATGTATTAGTCGTGTGCATATTATTGTAAATTCGTTTTCAGTTATTTTGAGTAAATTTTATTAATTTCACTATGCTTTGAACATTACCCAATTTGATAGCTTTTGATGTAACTTGTGTTATGTGAAATGTAAAAGAAAAAGTGATTTGTGCTACCAAACTGTGACAGTGTTTTCGTGCGGGTTTTGGCGGATCCTGCGCTTCCAGCTTTGCCTATCAAGGTCATTACGGTTTACATTACAAGGTCAGTTAACTATTTTGGTGGTCATTAATGACAACTAACCAGCCCATATGAGTCACCGACGGCCTCCGTGGCGCAGTTGGTAAGAACCGCCTGTGAAATGAGAGACCGCGGGTTCGGTTCCCGCCCCGAGATAAATAATTTCCGTGAACCATAATTATTTTTCTAATACCCGCGACACAAGATTTGTATCTTAGTGTGGGGTTAGTACCCATGTATGTGACTGTTGGCAGTATTAATTTAATATATTTTTTATGTACCCTGAGCGTGGTGTACACAATCGACTTATAAGTAAATAATGAGCTCTGCTTATTTATTGTTGAATGTCTACCGTTCAGTTGTAAGGTTCAATCACTTTAGCTTAACATGTTAAGGGGTAGCATGTGTAACGTTAGTTTTTTTTTTCTCGGAATCTTTCTTAATATTCGCTAGCGCCATACAAATCCGTCTTAATTAAGATTCCTTCACCATATACTATAATGTATATTGGCAGGTGCGCCGTTTTCTTGTCCACCCTGTATATGTAAATGCGCCTTTATATGGTATTACCAAAACTTATTTTGCAGTTTTATTTATATTGTATACAAAGGTTGTATTGTTTAATTGTATTTTATATTAACCAATTTGAAATGTATTATTTCAGTACATTAGAATGAAAGTCTGCAATGATGTATTAAATTTCATAATGACTTGTTTTTAATTAATAAAAATAGTATATTTGTAAGTAGACATTTTTCGCAATACTCTTCATTGTAATCATGTCCATAGCAATACTTTGCCGGAAAATGTAATTAATTTTATGCTTTGAAATATTGCATAGTAGAATCATATAATAGTTTGACTATATTATCTCTACTCTCCTTACATAGTTTAAAAACAAAGTAATCTTCAATATGTTTATCATTTTGCTAATTGAAAAGCATAAAATGTTGTTTTAAACTGTTTATATGAATCATGCTTTTGCACCTTTATTGATTTTCAATGTAATGGAAGAGCAATTTCGATCATATCTTTAAATGATGAACTTGTGGACCATGACCAATCTCAATCTCAATCGTTTATTGAGGAGGCCCACGTATAGGAGTGTATGGATAAATATAAATTATTGAATTTCCTCAAATTATTGAATCCAACATTTTCGTTTTTTTATGCAGAATTTTTAAGAAACTATCTTCGTGATTAAAAAAATATTATGTTTAATCTATATACATATATGGTTTCAAGATACTAACATTATATTGTATTCAGACTTGTATTTAACTTATTTTGTATTCGATTTAATAATACATTTGTAATGTTACACATGGAATGGCTTCCATGGTGTAATAATTTGTAAATTTACACTATTAAGTTTTTAGCACGCTATTCCTTTAATGTATCTAAAGTTAACCATAATGAAAACATTTCATTAATTTACTAGAAGCCTGAACTAATTTGGGTAAATTTATATCGCCAACTACTATGATCCAACACCTTAATATTTCTACGGTAGTTTCATTGCATTTTCTATGAATGCCAACCCTGTAGTTACTAACATAAAGAAACTGTAACTGTAGTTGCTAACATAACTTAACATTCATAAGGCTTAAGATATTAAAAAAAAAGATATTAATATTATGCTTATATCTTATAGAGCGTTGGGCGTTAATTGTAAAATTTCTAGTTACGAGGGGTCTTAGAAGTAAAATATGTGATAATAAGATTTATGAGTAACATATGTAACATTTTTTCTTTTCAAAAACAGGTAAATGTGATAAATAATTTGTTGTGCTTCTTACTTTCACATTATTTACTTCCATACAACCTTACATCTCTTGATTGAGAAGAGAAATATTCTAAATTGTCATGAATCGCTATCAAACGCAGATTTTTTTCTTATCTTAGTGGTAGTTTCCTAAGATTATCCCGATTTAACAAACAAAAACCTCATAACGAATTTTAAAATATGTATGTTAGGGTCAATCAGAAGGTAAAATGAACGAAACCTAATGTATTTATATCATAACTTTTAATTACTTTGAAACTACTATTGCCATTGCCAATCATTGCTTTACCGGAACAGTGTAGACCAATTGTGCGTTCTGGTTGACTTCACGTATCTCAGCTGTATAAAATGACCTGTAATATTGTGATCAATTGATTTTTATACATGAATTGTGAACTTTTCTGAATTTAACTGCATATGCATAATCACTGTATTGTAAATATATTATAAAAGAGCAACGCTAGAGTTTCTTGCCCGTTCTTCTCTAGCGAAGATAGCCTTGCGAACCGGGTGGTAGAGAATAAAAGTGACAATCTAAATAAGGATTGTTTATGGTATTTTCAGAATAACAAATTAATTTAATTTTCATTGTTTATAAATAAAGTTATTTATTTTTGAAGTTTATTTTATTTATTTCTTTAAAACCAATATATGAATATACAACTACCTAAATCGGTAAAAAAAACCGGTAAGTTTGAGGCACAGATGTCAACCGGAAAATAAAGCCATCCCTAATTAAATTAAAGATCGGTATCTCGATAAAGTACCGATTGTCACAGCACTGCTACACATGTATATAACCACCGAACGAAAAGTAAAGAAGAACACTCTGTCAAAATATGTACTGGATAGAAAGAGATGGACGATTAATTATGAATGAATTGTATAACATAATATAGACATAAAGTACATGTTTGGGCTTTCACTGTGTGAGTTCCCTTATGGTGTTAAAAATTTTGTATGGACTCGGCTCTGTCTTGTTTATTAGTCTGTGCTATAAAATCTGCTTGTATTGCATGACGTGGTTCTATCCAATTTGAATTCGCCGAATGCACTCGTACACCGGTTATTTTTTAGTTTTACACACAACTTTAACTAGTTATAAGTTAGATATTTATTTAACGTGTGCCTAAAACAGTGCCAAATAGGTTCTTGGAGTGAATTCGTAAAAATAGCAAGAAAAAGGACTAAACTTTTCCTAATCATGGGTGCCTTCGCGACAGGCCTCGGTATTCTCTTATTTATAGCGACTGCACACACTGAAGAAGCCCCGAAAGGTCCAAAAGTGACCCACAAGGTGCGTTTAACTTTTATTTATTTAAGCAAAGCATAATAACGGTTCTGAGAGTTGACCGGTCGCTGACCTTTTGTATGACGCTGTAACTTTTTCGGGTAATTTGCATGCCATTGTTAACTTATTAGTTATTAATTTATTGAAGGTACTTTATACTTGGAACCTTAACTCGCTCTTCATGAATAATTATATTTTGATGAGATTTTAACACTGAACATCACTGGAATCAGGTTAAAAAATAGATGCGGTCGTCTAGAAAAAATTAAAAGTTCGAGTGGCAAAAATTTTGCAAATAACATTAATGCTACGCAACTTTCCGGCGTCCAATCGCGCCGCGCTGCGCCTTATGGCCTTTACAGATCACATGGCATGTTCTTACATTATTTCCTTATGCTCTTTACTTTTAAGCACACTATTTAGTGGCAATATTTAAATCATTTGGAGAACTTTAAATTCAAACCTAGTTTCGGCCGGTTTCAAGACACTGTTTTTTATAATTTCTCAATATCGATGTCCATTAGTTAGTAGATTAGAGCTTAATTGTATTGTTATTAGCTTTCTTAATTTTATATGCCAATGCATGTATAAAAAATTAACTGTAGTATTGACTCAATGGTTTTGAAGAATTCAGTATTTATAAATATATATTGGCATTAAATAAATGCAGTTTGCCTATTAGAAACAGGTGCTAGGTCTCTCTTATAATAATAATAATAAAAATAACAAACAAACAACTTGCACAACTTCTGGTTAAAATGGTTTCCAAGTTCGCATGCTCGATTAGCAACACAGTTCCAGGATGCGCTTGAGAGGGGATCGCTCCCAGCATTTATGACGACAGGTGTCACTCACCTGCTCTTTAAATCTGGTGTTACCATGGAACCTAAAAATTATAGACCCATTACATGCCTTCCAACTATTTATAAAGTTTTGACTTCCATTATTAGATCCAAAATTACATAACATATTTCTTCTAATCAAATTCTCTATTTCGGCCAGACAGGTTGCATGAATGGGTCCCGTGGTACAAAGGAGCTCCTTCTCATTGACATGACCATTTGCCAACAGGCTCGTCACCACCGAAGGAATTTATCGGCTGCCTGGATAGATTATAAAAAGGCTTATGATTCAGTGCCCCATACATGGCTCATGAGCGTTTTAAATTTGTATAAAATTGATACAAATTAATGCAACTTTCTTGGGTCTTGTATGGGGCAGTGGATCACTGTTCTGAGATATCCAGGCAGTACGGCTCCTCCTGATTGTGATGAGCCAATTAGAATTAAGCGGGGTATATTCCAGGGCGATAGTCTGAGTCCACTGTGGTTTTGCATGGCCCTGAATCCCCTCAGCACGCTGTTGTTGGATTCAGGGTTAGGCTACCGTCTACGGAGAGGCTCTGAGCCTATTTCTCACTTGCTCTACATGGATGACCGCAAATTATTTGCATCAAAACAATCCGAATTGATTGAGTTGTTAAAAATAACTGAAACATTTAGCAACTCAATCAATATGGAGTTTGGTGTCGATAAATGTGCGGTTATTCATGTGAAGCGAGGGGAGGTAGCGGTCTCTGATGACATACAAGTCTCAGAGACTGTAAGTCTCAGGTCCCTCTCTGTGACGGAAACCTACAAATATTTGGGTATGCCAGAGGCTCTTGGTATCATGGGTGCAGATGTAAAACAATCGATGAAGGAGCGTTTCTTTAGCCGCCTGACAAAAGTACTTAACAGTTTTTTGTCAGGTGGAAACAAGATTCGCGCTTTCAACGGTTGGGTTATGCCTGTACTCATGTACTCTTTCGGCATACTCAAATGGACTCAGACCGAATTGGACGCCCTGGATCGTAAAGTCCGAACTCTCCTAACTGCACATCGTATGCATCATCCACGTTCGTCAGTGATGAGATTGTACATCCCGCGTAGATGTGGGGGCCGAGGCATTCTTAATGCTAAGGACCTACATAATCGCGAGGTGTGCAATCTCAGGGATTATTTCCTTCACAGTGACGTCGATATGCACAGGGTTGTAGTTATGGTAGATAAAGGATTTACCCCGCTGTCTTTGGCGATTGAGAACTGGCGGAAACCTCTGGTGGTAGGCATTAGGGATCGCGAGGACATATGGAAGAGCAAGGAGCTGCACGGTCGGTTCTATCGAGCCCTTCATGGGCCTGATGTGGACCAACTAGCGTCTGTGTCTTGGCTGCGCTTCGGTAACCTCTTTGGGGAAACCGAGGGTTTTGTCTTTGCAATTATGGACGAAGTTATTAAGACGAACAACTATAGGAAATACATCCTGAAGGACGGTACGGTCGACATCTGTCGGGCATGCCACCGTCCTGGCGAGTCCATCAGGCATGTTATCTCCGGTTGTTCGTATCTAGCTAACGGCGAGTATTTGCATAGACACAACCTAGTAGCCAAGATCATACATCAGCAAATTGCTCTGCGATATGGACTGGTGACTTCTGAAGTGCCATATTACCAGTATGTTTCTCAACCAGTTCTTGAAAATGGTCATGCAACGTTGTATCGGGATCGATCTGTTATCACAGACAGGACTATTATCGCCAATAAGCCTGATATTGTGATAATAGATCGATTGGCGCGCCGGGCTATACTTGTTGACGTCGCCATTCCGCATGACGATAACCTCGTCAAAGCTGAAAAAGATAAAATGTCTAAATATTTAGATTTAGCTCACGAGGTTGCCGACATGTGGGATGTCGATTCAACAATTATTGTCCCGATTGTCGTTTCTGCTCATGGGTTGATACCAAAGAGCCTCGACCAACACCTACAGAGGCTCTCAATTGGCTGTTGGGTCAAAAGTCAAATACAGAAGGCAGTATTATTGGACACGGCACGCATTGTGAGGCGGTTCCTCACTTTGTCTCCCTAACCGCCAGTGGCTTGGGTCTTGAGCCTCACCACCGGAGGGTAAATAAATTATTTTTTATATTTTTATATGTATATTTTTTATAATTTATATATGTAAAAATAGAAAAAATATGTTAAATAAAATAAAGAGAATAATAAAAATAATAATAATCTATTTACAGCATATAACAGTCATACAATAAACACTTAAAATAAATCGTATAAAAATATTAATTTAAAATTAATATTAATTAACAGCAAGTGTTTGATTGAACTCTGATGCCCAAATAAAGATTTAACTTGTGGTATGGGTGGTGGTGGTATCAGATCATACATGGCATTTATTTGTGTGTGTGTGTGTGTGTGTGTGTGTGTGTGTGTGTGTGTGTGTGTGTGTGTGTGTGTGTGTGTGTGTGTGTGTGTGTGTGCGTGCGTGCGTGCGTGCGTGCGTGCGTGCGTGCGTGCGTGCGTGCGTGCGTGCGTGCGTGCGTGCGTGCGTGCGTGCGTGCGTGTGTGTGTGTGTGATAAATACAAAAATAAAAAAGAACTTAATAAAAACTTAAAATGTTTTCCATCTCAACGTAATTCTTTCCTAAAAGCCATTTCTTTACTTTATGTTTACATTCATATCTGTTAAGTGAATATATGTCACATATTTTATTTATTTTATTATACACGTGATTACTAGAAATCTTATAACTGGGTTTAGCTAGGGAAGTTTGGAATGCTATAGTATGACAAACATCATAGGTGTGTCGCTTTTTCAATACATTGTGGTCAAACTTTAGAGTAGCGTGCTTACGTAGGATAGATTGATGTATGTACAGTGCCTTACTGTGAGTACTTGGCAATCTTTATATAAGAGGTGCGTCAGATATCGAAATGGTTTAGATGTTAAAACTTTCAGCACTGCCTTTTGCGCACGCTCCAAAGGAAGAAGGACTGTTTTGTGGGCGCTACCTCATACAGTTATGCAATAGGTTAAAATGGATTGCCCTAGAGCATAATACACTGTATAAAGAGTATCTTGGTCGGCTGAGTTTCGAAGACTTTTAAAAATATATATAAGTTTCCTCGTCCTTGAAGTAAGGGATTCAATGTTATTTTTCCAAGTAAGAAGCTTGTCTATCTGTACTCCAATATCTATATATACAGGGAGCGCAAATAAATGGCGCACTTGCTCAGTTGGGTACAAGGGCATAATATTAATATCGTAATAAAAAAATAATATTTGGAAAATACCTATCCGTTTTGAAGTTATGACCGTTTAAAGTTTTAAGTTTAATCACCACTTTTTCGCATAAAATAGGTTGGAATGGATGAAGAACAAGATTTAAACACATACGTATTTTTTCATTTCGTCGTTAATTGAACGGTTAACGAAATATACCACGAAAACCATTTTTAACAGCATCAAAACTTTCTTAAACTTCGCTTTAACAGCTGTTTACACATGAGTAAGGTCATGAACTCTTAGCTGTATAATTTATCCTTCTCTAACTTCAAAAAAGGATATTTTTTGTTTCATTTCAAATAAATCAATCAGTTAAACAGGGACGTACTTAGATTTAAGCGTCAATAAATTAACAACATAATAACTTTAGGTGCAGTTGCATCGTGAATGGATTGACTATTTTGTTTGTCATTATTTTCCTTAGTGTCACAAATCCAAACTAAAAGATACCAAGAAATCACACTGGTCATCGCTTAAATCATGTAAGATTGCGAATTTAATTATAATTAGAAAAGTTTTGGTAATACCTACATAACATTTAAATTTTCTAAATAATTTAGATTCATTGAAAAAATAATCTGATGACACTGATTAATAAAAAATAATATTTTTAAAATGATGGCCCAATTCGGCCCTATTAGTCAAAGGAAGCCGCCGGTCATAGTGTACTTTGTCGGATCCAACGCGGCTCGATTATTCTTCCTTTGAGGTCGCCGCCGCCGTTTGTGAGTGTGTGCCGAAAGGCGGCAATTTCTTTGTCGGTAACTTTTAGCATTTTGCAAAAGAAGACCGACATCTTGAGGTGTGTTCACACTACACACTTGATATAACTTAATTGGATTAAGTACTCCGATATAAAAGTTACGTTAAAAAAAAGATCTCATTGGACTGATACTGATACTTGCTCAAGAGCTTATAATGTTATTTAAATATGTCATCAGCCGATCCAGTCAATTACAAATTGCCTATTTACTTTGCTGATTATTGTATTTAACATTATTTTAATGTATTTTGAAAATAATGTTACTTTAAAGTGATAAAATTTCTTCTAAATTCCTATACCTAGAGAAATGTCGTCTACTATTATAGCATAGAATTTGCATATGAGACTTATTTGAGATAAAATTAGTGAAATCAATAAACACTAACTACTAATTTACTGCACTGGAGACCCCGTGCCCTGCAGTGGCACGTATATGGTCTGATACAGTAGTAATACTAATTGTTCAGATGAATTATTATGAACTCAAATAGGAAAGCTTTGTATCTAATGTGAACAGGCCTTTATCTTTCAAGAATCAAAATAATAATTTATTTTTTATTAGTTGAATTCGGATTGCGATCGCGTGTGCATGTATTAGTCGTGTGAATATTATTGTAAATTCGTTTTCAGTTATTTTGAGTAAATTTTATTAATTTCACTATGCTTTGAACATTACCCAATTTGATAGCTTTTGATGTAACTTGTGTTATGTGAAATGTAAAAGAAAAAGTGATTTGTGCTACCAAACTGTGACAGTGTTTTCGTGCGGGTTTTTGCGGATCCTGCGCTTCCAACTTTGCCTATCAAGGTCATTACGGTTTACATTACAAGGTCAGTTAACTATTTTGGTGGTCATTAATGACAACTAACCAGCCCATATGAGTCACCGACGGCCTCCGTGGCGCAGTTGGTAAGAACCGCCTGTGAAATGAGAGACCGCGGGTTCGGTTCCCGCCCCGAGACAAATAATTTCCGTGAACCATAATTGTTTTTCTAATACCCGCGACACAAGATTTGTATCTTAGTGTGGGGTTAGTACCCATGTATGTGACTGTTGGCAGTATTAATTTAATATCTTTTTTATGTACCCTGAGCGTGATGTACACAATCGATTTATAAGTAAATAATGAGCTCTGCTTATTTATTGTTGAATGTCTACCGTTCAGTTGTAAGGTTCAATCACTTTAGCTTAACATGTTAAGGGGTAGCATGTGTAACGTTAGTTTTTTTTTTTCTCGGCATCTTTCTTAATATTCGCTAGCGCCATACAAATCCGTCTTAATTAAGATTCCTTCACCATATACTATAATGTATATTGGCAGGTGCGCCGTTTTCTTGTCCACCCTGTATAATGTACCACCACAATGTCTATTTCTCCTGCCAAACAGCAATGTAAATTGACTGTTGTGTTTCGGATTGAAGGATATTGTAGCCTGAGTAACTACTGGACATATTAAGACTCAATATCCTATGTCTCAGAATGGCGAACGCAGTGAAATGCCAAGCATTGCTTTGTAATTTAAAGTGTTGTTTTGGTTTTACTACTGTTTATGAGCAGTTGTATTGCTTTCCATCATGTGAATGGCATGGTTGTCTCGCCATTCAATGCAAAAAAATGGAAATACTATGATAATGTTCATAAAGAAGAGTTTGTTTTGTTAAAATATTTAAATAATGAAAAATTAATTCTATATTAATATAAATTGGGTTTGAATACCACTAACTGACCGTTAGATTTCAGTTTCATTTAAAGTAATTATACTAAATATTAATTCATTTATTTCAGTAGGTACATAATGTTTCAATGCATTCATAAAAAAATGTAATTGGATAAGCTTTTTGTTGTAGTTTTTATGGCTATGAATACCAGCTTGTAATTTTTGCAATTGTACAAAAAACTGAAAAAGCAGTGTTTACAAAATAATGTTTCATTTGTAAGCTTGCTAACAGCAACAATTGGTTACACAGAATTGGCTTCAGTTATGCCCTATTTAACCACTTCTGATTATGAATACAGTTTTTAATCTAATAATTTAGTTTTATGATGTAATAAAAATGATATTGATTAGTAAATAACAAAATACTATAGTGAATTGATTTAAAAAGAAATAAAAATTCAACCATAAAAAAATAATAAGGATATTAAATCTCACGATAAGCATTGAGGATAAAGACAGGTCTTGCTTTTGGCATTTGTCTTTAAAGTTAATTTTGCACTAAACTGTAACAAAATATTTTGTTAATACTAACCTCCATACTAGATTTTGGTTAATATTGCCTGTACTATTAGTCTATTACTGATTTACTACTGGTAATAATATTTGAAATCCAAAAAGGCATCTGTGTAGTTACGTACAGATATATTTAGCCTTATCTACCAGTATCAATTTGTAACATCCTCCTACTCAATCTGACCTCACACAAAGCATTCTCACACTGGTATCCTTTAGATGCCTTTGAATACATATTAGATATAGAAATGATGTTGCTTTTGTGTATCAATTTATCTACATATTGACCTTTTCAACAAGAGGCTAATCAAAACTTATAGTACCAATTTAAAGTTTGTAGAAACAAGGTGTTCTTTATTATGTATTTATTATATTTTTTTATTAATTTCTTTTAAAATCATGTATTGTCTAATCAATATACAGTACCTATTAATAAACAGAGTAAATTGTTAAGGTCATCAGGTCAGACATAATACATATTTTACATTTTAATCAGAGGTTAATATTTTAATTTACAGATACTAGTTAGTATCTCCAATGTGTACCTCTTCAATACCACATTGTTATTACTTAGTGCTAACTATATGTATATTTTTTTACACAGGTCACTTTTGAAATATCTATTGGGGGTGAACCAGCAGGCCAGGTAGTAATTGGACTCTTTGGCAAAACTGTTCCAAAGACAACTGAGAACTTCTTCCAACTGGCACAGAAACCAGAAGGCGAGGGTTACAAAGGCAGCAAGTTCCACAGAGTTATTGACAACTTCATGATTCAAGGGGGTGACTTTACTAAGGGTGATGGAACAGGAGGTAAATATTATTAGAGATTTGAATATTAACCAATCTTTTGTAATTAAACTGTAACGTTAAGTAGGTATAGTCATAGTTATTTAGGTGTTGCTTCTAAAATTCAGCAAGTTTTAAATATGCTGATGACATCATAATGTAGAATCGTGTTTAATTTGACGTATAATAAAACGTCGATTGGGCGCTTAAATAATTATTTTTCCAGTAGTGCGGCTGGAGTATATTATTTGAGAAATAATATTAGTCTGGCGTGTTATACACATGTTCGTTAAAAGAAAGAACTTGTGTGCTTCGCATTTATCTTATTACTCATTAAATGTATGGCTAAACAATCCTATGCTTGCCAAGATCATTATAACTCAACATAATGGAGAATTACTTACATGTCTACCATTAACATGTTGATTGCCGCCCACACATAAATGTGTTTATTGTATACGATATGTATTGCACCTACTATGTGTGTGGCGAGTTATACTTAATACTCCCCAGCCAACATCAGGGATAGATCCCTATTGTGAACATGTTAAACTTTGGGTTGTATCCAGCGTGACCTATTATTTATAACTAGCTGCGCCCGCGACTTCGTCCGCATGAAATTTAACAAAAAAGTGAATTAGTTTATTTAGTTGTTTTTTTTTTTTGTTTTTGCATTTTTATTTTAATTATCCACCTTTATGTAACGAAACCATACCGCGATCTAATTCTACGGTGGCGCCATCTCTTAGCGAGCGGCGGTAAACTCCCGTTACACATTTATTTTCAGTTTTTTGTATTTGCTTTATTGAAAAATGTCTTTATATACAATATTTCGTAAATGTGATATTGATTCGTTGGTGGGAGAAGTGGTGGGAGGCGCCTGACGTAACGGCCCAGTGGTGACATGCGCGTGAGCTGCGCGCGGTACTGGACATTACTTCGGCATTGCAACAATATTTTATTTTTCTAAAATAAATGTAGCCTAAGTTACTCCTTATTATATCAGCTACTTGACAAAAAAAGTCCCGTCAAAATCGGTCCAGCCATTTCAGAGATTTGCCGGAACAAACAGACAGACAGACAAAAAAATTTAAAATATCATTTTCGGCACAGGTATTGTGTATATAACGATATGTAGTTGGACATTTTTTTTTATTTTCACTTTTAAAACAGACACTTCAATTTTATTTATATGTATAGATTTCAAAATGGATTAATACCGTATATTAGTATTATCTGTCTACGATTAATACCTAATACCTAGTTAATATTTGACAACATCGGTGTCATAGTTGAAAGCTGTCTTTGAAAGGGGTTCAATCCCTATACCGAGACAAATGTTTTTGCGCCCCACAAATACTTGTTTGGGGCATGGGTGGACACTGAAAATCCTTGTAGTTTCTGATATCCACAACACAAGACTTGTAACTTAGTGTGTGGTCTGTTGGATGTCATAATTTATTGTATTTTCGAATCTAGGTCGCAGCATCTACGGTGAGCGTTTCGCCGACGAGAATTTCAAGCTGAAGCACTATGGCGCTGGTTGGTTGTCAATGGCCAATGCTGGCAAGGACACTAATGGGTCTCAATTCTTCATCACCACTGTAAAGACTCCGTGGTTGGACGGAAGACACGTCGTATTTGGAAAGGTGTTGGAAGGAATGGTAAGATAACTAATTTACGCATTTGTATAAAATAGTAGTACATCAGCCATTGTTAATATTTGCACAAACTGTTTTACTGCCATGCTAATTAGAATTTCTATTGACACAAATGTGTATGAAATGTTCTGGAAACATTTATTCATACAATTTATAGATGTAATGGTTAACAATTACATCTTCAATCTGATGATTGATGAAACTTCAGAATTTCTGCATTAGATTCATATTTGGTCTTGGCAAATATGACCATGTTTCCGAATTTCGTGTCAAACTCAAGTGGCTATCAATACGTTTTCGCCGTAATACTCGAATTCTTTCCCTTTTATATGGTATCTTGTTCAATCCCTCCAGCCCCCACTATCTTAAAAACCGTTTTAATTTCCTAGGTCAAACTCATGCACGAACTCTTAGATCAACAGAGAATTTGATACTAGAGATTCCCAAGCACAGCACATCATTTCTTGACAAGTCTTTTACTGTTCATGCTGCTCGCTTGTGGAACGAATTACCACTGTCTATCAGGCACGCTAAGTCACTACCAAGATTTAAGACACTTGTTAAGATACATTATTTGTCACTGCAGTAACATGTTATCCTGTTATATTTTAATTTTTTGCTCCTCTTTACTTATATCTTCATTAAAGTTACCTCATTATATGTATATTAGTATGTATGTATATATGTATGTATGTATGTTTGTATGTATTTATATTATAGATGCATAGTATTATGTATGTAAATTGATATACTATAGCATGTACATCAATAATTATTTATTTATTTTTTCTCGCTCACTATTTTCACTACCCTATATTAGAATATCGCAATAATCCAGTCCATCCAAAGGTTGCCTGGAAGAGATCGCAGCTAGCGATAAGGCCGCCTATTGTAACCATGTCTAGTATTTTAAGTATTTTGTATTTCTTCTTGGTGTACAATAAAGCATATATAAATAAACATCAATATCATACAAGTATATTTGGGATACATTGAGTACAACTAAAGTTCTGCTATTATTTTACAGGAAATAATCCGCAAGATTGAGAAACAACCAACTGGTGCTAATGACCGACCAGTTAAAGATGTTGTTATAGCCGATGCACATGCCGAGGTTGTTGCTGAACCATTCAGTGTTACAAAAGAAAGTGCTCAATAACAAGAGATTCATATAGATAGTAATGTTTATAGTATAGGAATGCATTTAAATAAGGTCAAACAATAAATACTTTTATGTTGATCCTGTCACATTTTTTACAGGGATAAAAACTCAGAATGTGTTTTGTTTAATTAACATAAATATAACATGTGAAATATATTAATTCTCAATAAATAAAACCATTTATAACTTATCTTAAGTTTTTAATTTGTTGAATGCACAGTTCTGCCTCATTTTTTATTTCATCATTCTTTCCCATGACTCCCAAACGCCAGCCAAATCCACAGCTCTTTCTAGCATCATCTATCAAGTTCTTCTTTATGTATGTTCTGCCTAGGTTAATGTACATCATTCCTAAATAGTCCATTTCTAGTGTTTTGGCCAGAGCAATGGCTTCTTTGAAATAGTTGATACTTTCATCAGTTCTTCCTAAGTAGTCACACACTGTAGCAATGTCATTTAGTTGAAAAGCAATATGTTCCTGTTCTACATCAGAAACTTGTTTCATTCTGTTCAATGCACTTACCATCATATTTAAAGCTTGTTCATACTGCTTGTGATCAAGATACATGCGGCCATACCAATCTTCTGTAAGGGCTAATAGTTTAATTTTGTCATCTGTTGGATCTCTCTTGACTGCATCATTCAACTTGTTCAAACACCAATCATATCCCAATTGCGCTGTTTCATACTCCTTTTTCAAATGACTGATTCTTGCTAGCTTGGCACTAATATGCACAACCCGGAAATCATCTTCAGTAGCTCCATCTGACATTATCCTTTGGGTTACTACAATAAATAGTTGTTTAGCTTTGTCTAAATGTTCTCTTTCCAGCGCTAAATTCGCCATGACGTCATAAATATATGTAATGGCTAAGTGATGCTGTAACTGCTGTGCTTTTCTTAAAGCTACATGCAAAAGCTGTTCCGCCTTTTCGTATTCCGTTCTTTGTATGAACAGAACACAATGTTTGATAGTATGAATCAGTTCGTCTTCTGAACTAGGTTTCTTTTCAAAACCGAGCCAAGTGAATAGCGAAAATCCCATCATACAAGGCAAAGTTACAGCACTAACATAGTTGAAATTGGCCTTCGGTATATTTATTTTCCGGACACAAGTGTAACTTCTCATTAAGTGAGACCACCGATTCCAGAAAAATCTATATTTCGACGACATCTTTGATAAATAAATCAAATTGTGAATAAAATGTTGTAGGTTTGGTATCTTCTGAAAGTTATATAACCCTAAAGTTTATCTAGCAAATAAATTATATCCGCGTTTAATGTTTGCGTTTAAAAATTTCAGTACATCAAAAACTCAAATAAAGGTTATTTATTAAAAATGAAAGTAAAACTGTATTTAACTTGATTATTCGAAAAACACGGAAAGAACCATTCATTCAACATTTTGTTGATAAAATTGTGACATTTCATGTCTTTCATGTCAATTCTCAGCTGTCAATTGTCCACAGACCAATAAGCAATTGTCTTATGCTGAAAACAAACTGTAGGTTTTTGTCTTACGCATAGAGTAAAGAAGCGGCCATAAATACTAGAGCATCGCGTCTTACAGCGATCTGAACAATAGATTCTTTTGTTGTGTGCACACTGTCGGTCGAAATTCGAGGGCATGACCTTCAAAAACAAAAAACGTCTGAGACATACAGCGCAACTAACATAAATTGACAAGTGGTGAAATTAGGAACTAGAAATGAAAGTAAAAAATATCTTCAACGCTTTCATTAAAATATTCTGTCATAATTTATACAATGTATATTTATACTAGTAGTCCAATAGTAGTAATGATAATAATGTCCAATGTAATTAAATTTGAAGAGAGAAAAAAATAATGGTTTCTCCGTGCACCACAGCGCTTTTGAGTGATTTGCGATTGTGGATAAACTTGAGTTTACACAACAATAGGTTTTGTAAATATGGCTACCAGCTTTTTAAGCCAAAATAATATAACATTTCTTAAAACTTACAATTAAATTAGAATTTATAAAACGTACAAGGTATAATTTTCTTTATTCAATCTGCATACAAATAAAAATTGTTGAATACAATTTGGACATTTCTAATTATTTACATGAGGTGTGGCTGGGAATCTAACTTGACTTAATAGAAATAAACACCGCAGTTCTTTGACCAGTTGTTTGTAAATACTAACTAGACTGGACGTAATTGACAGCCTCCGTGACGCAGTTGGTTAGACGCCGCCTGTGAAACGAGAGGCCACAAGTATTAGGCCGGGTTCGATCCCCGCACCGAGACAAATGTTTGTAAAGTCCACAAGTATTTGTCTCGGGTCTGGATGTTTGTGAGACCGAAGTCTCTCGTAGTTCCCGATACCCACGATACAACACTTAATTGATCTTAATGTGGGGTCAGGACTATGTATGTGATTGTTGAGTGTATTTATTTATTTAATTATCAGTAATTAGCCAAAAGTTCGTCTGTGCGTTCATTTAAAAAATGGAAGAAAAACGATCAGAGTATGTGCGTA
This sequence comes from Hyles vespertilio, assembly GCA_009982885.2. NCBI lineage: Eukaryota > Metazoa > Arthropoda > Insecta > Lepidoptera > Sphingidae > Hyles > Hyles vespertilio. The sequence continues at coordinate 10,336,926 of CM042822.1, read as the reverse complement.
ATAGAGAAATTATTTATAATGTTAAATGTAAAGAATACAAATATGCTTACTTAAAGTAAGAAGTATGGGAACAAATAGTCAGTACCTATTTGTACTAAAGATAATAAAGTATCATACTAAAGATAACGGAGTAATTTTTTATACAATCAAATATTAAGTTATTGATGTTAAAATTTCAAAATACACGCGCTGTTTTAGGAATTATAATAGGAAAAAGTTTACTTTGTTATTTGTCTTCAGGTAGTCTATTTTTTGTTTTCTTTTAAAATGACACTGGTAGTAGAAATATATAAAAAAAGACAACAAGAACAAGACGTGTGCTCGAAACACGATCTTGCCTACTTTGGAATTCACACATTTTATACATAAGTATTTCTAATATGTGTACATGGCATTGTTGCTTAACATTTTTCCACAGTAAATTTATTCTCAATGTGTAATCTATGTTTGCGTACAGAATTTAATCAATCATAGTATTATATAATTGATTGATGTGTGATTTAATATTAATTGAATCATTGATTTTGACGATAAAACAGTTGCAAACTCGAATGTGATAGTACCACAGGTTATCACAGACTTAGGACTGTTTATAATAAGCGCCAACAAGGATTAATTTCATTTTAAAAAATATATCATTTATTTATTTATATAGAGATGAGATAAAGAGTACATAAAAATCGACTCTTCCATCCCTAAGAGCTTAGTCATTGGCAGACGAGAAAGCCGTCCTTTGTCAATGAAATTAAAAAAATAAAAACGTACCTGGGCCCTCTGACGACTCGTACGAACCATATCAGTCGCGCTCTTTACCATAGTTTTGTACTCTTTACTCTATGCGTAAGACAAAAACCTACAATGTGTTGTTTTCAGCTTAACGGTGGAACTCGAATGTCGAGTCCATTTGATGCTACGTCCATGTTAAAAACATAGTATTGACCAATGATAAAAGAATTATAAAGGATGAAGCACAAATGTAGCTATATATGTCAAGTTATAGTTATGTTAAGAATATCGACGCGGAATATACATTTATGTATCTGTCTCATTTACACAAAGCTGACTTGTCCCTTAATGAAAGAGACAAATAATAATTCCTTTGTTTCGAATATGGCAATATTTTGTTCACTGACCACACTGGGACCGCCCATAGACCAAAATGACGCCATTTTAGTTATGCTTTCGAAACCACAGACTATTAAACCAAAAACTGCATGAAATGTCAAACTGTGGCGTTATCTGTCAATCGGAGTAAACAAATCTGCACAGTCAAAGAATTTCGGATTATTCATTGGTTAATCTCGTTTGTTAAGTTTGTTTAGTTTGCTTATTAGTTTAGTTGTTAAGTTTTTAAAATGCCTCAGTGTTGTGTTAAAGGATTCGAGTCGAGTTCAAGCAAAAAGGACCCTAACATTTCTTTTCATAGGTTAGTAACTGTTTTTACGAAATACTAACAAATATGTGCTAAATTTACATTTTGGGTTTATTTTTATCATTTATAAATGTATTTGGATCTTGTTGATTAAGTTTTAGACTCTTCTAGGCGTTATTTATACAAGTAGTGTGAATAACAACCTCATTGTTTGTTTACACACAAGTTTAGAGATGAGTGGATTCGATACGAAATTATTCATATCGATATTATCATTTTTAAATATTTTGATCTTTATTTTTCAAAAAAAGAAAAAAATAGTTTATATTTAAATATATATTCAGACCGACAAACAAAGTGAAATTAAAAATATTTTTTAGATTCCCTATAAACATATAAACCAGGACAAAATGGATACAAAAAATTGGAAGTTATTGGAACCCTGCAATAAATACATTTATTTGTTCATTACATTTTGAAAAAGAAAACAGCTTTCCAACAATATTCCCGGTAAGTGAAATTGTAGTAATTATGATATTTTACCTAATAATCCTATTAATAATACAACTGTTAATCAATAACAAAGATGACATGCAAGATAATTTGGACAATTGGTAGTCTATTGTCTAATGTTCTGGAGAACCTTTTAATGAACAGAAATAGTTTTATATTTTATTATTAATTATTATAATTGTTTATCTTAACCAACACTTTCATATTCATTGATTGAATTCTAAGTGAGACATAATGATTTTCCTCAGTCAAATAATAGTAATAAAAATCTACCTATGTTATTTTATTTTATTTGGTATGTATTAAATATCCTGATAGGTATTTTTGATTTTAGCAAAGAATGGTGCAACGTAATAATGAACGAAATGTATTAGATGCAACTGGGTGTTTGTCTCGACAGGTATAACCTTGTAACGGTTGTAACATGTAAATTAGTATTAGTTGGTCATATGTTTACATTATGGCGACTAAAAAAGTAACGATAATTGTAAAGTATAAGTATATTTTTAGGAATATCAAGAAATAATAACCTCTAACCGTCACATACATAGTCTGACCCCACACTAAGATCAAAATGTTTAATACATCATATTACTATTGTTTATGTAGCAGTTGCATTTTTATTAGTTTTGTTATTTATCATAATATTAATATTTATACATACATAAACTCACGCCTTTTTCCCAGAATGGGTAGGCAGAGGTGCAACCAGGACACCCACATTTCAGCCTCCGTGGCGTAGGCGGTAAGACGCCGTTTGTGAATCGAGAGGCCGCGGGTTCGATCCCCGCACCGAGAGAAATGTTTGTGCGGCCCACAAATATTTCTCTCGGGTCTGTGTGTTTGTGAGACCGAAAGTCTCTCGTAGTTCCTGATACCCACGACACAAGACTCGATCTTAATGTGGGGTCAGGACTATGTATGTGACTGTTGGGTGTTATTTATTTATTTATTTATTTCGCCTTGTATGTAGATATTTTATTTCTATTTATATATTTAAGTTGTTAGTTTAGTGTACATATTTTCATTGTTGTTTGCTAAATGTCTGTTTTTTTTTAGATTTTAGTTATAATTTGGCAAAATAAATATTGACATGGTGAAAATTGGTGCTTAAGGAAAAAAGTGTGGTATATTCGAAGTCGCAACCGAATTCTAGCTATTAATAAAGTTGTATTTTATCTCACGTGTGTATTATTTGACAAATCCAATCCAATCAGGTAAAACTTACCCATCAAATAAATCATAGCATGAAAAAAATATCAAAACATTGACCTATTATTATCAGATTTAATTTTTAAAGACTTGACTGTCAAGTCCTAAAATCCCCTGTTTATACTCAATTGACATGTAAAGCAAAAATTAAAAATGTTATATTAATGTTAGTCGTATGCCACTGTTGATGATCGATATCGATAAAAAAATTTGGTACTAGCGTATCACTATTTTTAGGGGCGGAGCCGCCGCCATGTTTGTGAATCAAAGTGGTATAGGTCTACCAGAATCTCATGGCATTTTGGGAAATTTGAATTTACGCATTGCAACACTGGGGTAATTGGATGAAAATATTTTGATACTTTCAATAATTGTAATTAATTATTATTTCAAATTGACATTATTTTTTTAGTTCAACTTTGTAAATAAAGTACATAATGTTTTAAGTACCTAAGTAATAACCTATATATTTAGGTTATTTAAACATTACAATTACTTCAAAATTGTACTTTTAGATTAATAGCCAATTAAAATAGGCAAATAAGATTTTTTCAGTTTTAAATTATAATATACATACGTGCCTTACGAGTATTTATAATATACAGGGTATATCAAGACTGCTACCGAAAACGAAGCCGGGTGGTAGTTTAAGCGACTTCAGACACAATGCAACAGAAAAAGTTGCAAAAAAAAGCGACAAATTTTTTTTGAAATTTTTTTACTATTGCTATATTTTGGTGGTAAATACATTTTTACCTAAAATAATAGTGTATACCCTTTAATTTACAAATACTCTAAGATATAAGAGAGTTTAAATTATTATTTTAGCAAAAACTATGGATTTACCACCCAAAAATGACGATATTTAAAAAATCATAAAAAATAATTGTCGCGTTTCTATACGAAATTTTTAATTGCATTGTGTTTGTAGCCACTAAAACTACCACCCGGCTTCGTTTTCGGTAGCAGTCTTGAGATACCCGGTAGAGGGAGCGCTGGTACTTTCAAAACGTAGATGTAGATAAAAATGGTGGTACTGAGCCACCAGTTTCGTTTTAATTCTCCCTTCTTATTAGTTCTCACTTAATCAAACAACTTTCAATTTCCAAATTGTAAGTAGTTTGATTATGAGTCGTTTTTATTTAAATAATTATTAGATTAGATAAATGTTATACGAAAGATGCAAGATGTAAAATAAAAACGTATAATTTTATTTTCAGTCTTCTTTATTTCATTAACACTTTAGTCAGAGCTTACTTCTAAATACTCTTTCTGTACATCTTCTGATGAAGATAAAGGAATAATAATAAAACCGTTCCTTATCTAAAATCTCTGGAAATTCCTGTAAATAGGTATTTAATGCATTACTGTTTAGTTTCAAAAAATGCTATCAAAGTATATACGATAAAACACATGCACATATCTAACACTAACCAAAAAAATGAAGTATCAAAACTATTCACTCCGACTTACTTGTTAAAACGACGTCGATTTTAAAATCGACGATTTAGTTTAAATTTGACCAAATTATTCACGGATCTGGCGATAAACTTTGTAAACAATGTGTCGCACTTGTGATTGTAGAACTAATTTGTACATTTTCGCTAAGAAAGGATAGAAATCTTAAAATATTCACATCGAATGACATAACTCAAGTTTTGAATCAGCTGTTGACCGATGGTATTGCCACATAAAAACCATTGTTTTTTTTTTTAATTTTATGCCATGAGATTCTGGTAGACCTATACGCGTCACGTGACCTTATGTTCCATCCCCTCTATTCTTTAATCATTGGTATTGACATAGGCAAAGTCCTGTCAAAAAAAAACGAACTGTCAATGTCAATGGAAATAATGACAAAATAAACTATTTTGCAGAATTTTATTGCGTCGGGTGATCGTTTGTTAGTGTCGTCATTTTAAATTGAATTAGAAAGCGTCAAATCACAAGCAAAGAAACTGTGTATGTCCATAATGCTAGGACTAAGTTGACGTAACGTGGTCCTATTCCGATAACTCAATTACTGGAGTGTTATGCTACACCACGATCTCGAAGGCTTTCGTAATAAACTGATGGCAAAACAGTGAAGTCGAAAAATATGTACGGTATTAACGGCTCAGGTTACCCCCCCGTAAAAGAGGACACCTTTTGTAAATACGTGTTATATTATGAGATAAATAATTCTAGGTAGGTTTGTGTCTCGTGGCCTTGTCTTGTTATTGTTGGTTGGAGTGTGGCTCATGATTGCATTGTTCGCAGGGTCCGTATTTGGGATTTGATTATTTTGATACCGAACGCGCTATTCGTGTTGTTCTTAGTGATAAGATTCAACAAGGCTCAGCTGAAGTTGCGTGCCACTAGTAGTCCAATATTTCTGACGTTCTACACGCTAGTATGGGGGAATGTGATTATAAGCCTGGTTCGGTGTGTCGTCTCGATGACGGTGAACGCCGCGATGCCGCTCGGAGGGATGGTGGATAAAATCCTCTGGGTCATGGTCAGATTCTTCTTACTGGCCACAGAAATGAGTGTGGTTATTTTTGGGCTGGCTTTTGGTAAGTTATGTATTCGATTTTATACTATATCTACTTGGCAAGGCCTAATGAAGGTGACTCAATGTTCATTGGTGATCCCAATGAATTTGATTGGATTAGGCAAACAAGAATTTGGGAAAAACTTGTGTTGTCCAATGTGACAAATATTGTTATCAACTTTCATAAGGAAATGTCTGCTATGGCTTCCCATGAAAAATGTTAACTATCATATTTATCCCTTTTACCAACACGATCTAATCTAATCTATCAATTAGTATACCATAATATTGAAGACCAATAAAGTATATATGGGTAAGATGATCAAATTTTTCCCATGTCCAATTTTTCATACATATTTTCAATACTTTCAGGGCATTTGGACAGTCGAAGTAGCATAAGATATGTTCTATTGGCAACGTCCCTCATATCCCTAGCTTTCACCGTCACTCAAGGCACCCTGGAGATTGTTATGCCCGATGATATATTCCACATTGACACCAGGGACTATGATCTGTTTGGACATGGAGGGATGTTGTTCTGGTTCATATCTTCTGTTGTCTTTGCTCTGATTTACTTCTTGATACTGCTACTGCCCTGGATACCTCTGAGAGAATATTTGGCATTACCAAGTAAGTATAAACGTCTTGCTGTTCTGATTAAAAGGCATTGGGAAATCAGTGTTACTATGTATAATATGTAAAAAAAGTCTTTAAACTACAAAAGTGGTCTATGAATATTATTATGTGAATCTTGAGAATATTTCAACATAGTGCAAAATTTAAGATAAAATCATGTTTGACAAATTAACCGATTTAGGTTACAGTACCTAATGTGGTTATTATATTTGTTTAAATTAGTGTTGTGGTTGATATTGGCACATTGGCATAACAGTCAAAATATTGAATTATCAAGTCATTTAGTTTGCCACACCCCAAACATATTGTCACATTTAATAACTTGGCTGGTATGTTAGCCGCACCTAAGTTTCACCCCTAACCATTATTTAGATATGTAAAATTTATGGAAAATATTAACTCCTAACCATGGAAATTGATAATGCTCAATAAAAATTTTACCCCTTGCATTTGAGAAGAAATAATGCATAGTAAATGAGAATCATTGAGATTTAATCTTCCTCTTAATTACACAAATTTGGTCTGATTTATAGTTGAATTTATAATCACACCTCCTGCTTACAGAAAATAATTATATTGCTTGTTCATTGAAAATCTCATTTTATTAACAAACAGTATTCATCATAAATAACAACTACATAAAATATATTTTTGAGTTGTAATTAATGAATATATTAATATTGTAATAGTGGTAGCACAATGTATGAGCATAGATTTACATATAGCTAAGCTAAGCTAGAGATCAGAGGTTTATATTATCCTCATACCTCTTTATATGGATATACAGGGTATATCCAGATTGCAACTGAGAATGAAGCCACATCATTTTAGTGACTACAGACACTATGCAACTAAAAATTTCGTAAATGATTCAAACATGATTTTTAAATTTTTTGAAGTTGCTAGGATTAGGTGATAAATACCGCAGTTTTTGCTAAAACGAAAAAAACAAAAAATACTTTGTACCAAAACACGACGATAGGAAAAAATGACAAAATAAATCGACGCTTATTTTTTGCTAAAGTTGCATTCTATTTAAAACTACCACCTAGCTTCGTTTTTGCAGTCTGGCTATACCCTGTATTGCAGATCAGTTTTACACCCCTTTCCATATGTCAAGTATAAATATGTAAACTATAACAAATACATGCAAGTAAAAGAAATTAGGTCAAATAATTATAAAAGTATTTTTATATCTGAACATTCTTGTTATGCAATTATAATTACCATTAATGGTTATTATTCAATAAAAGCTTTAACTTATTTCTCTATTAAAATCAAATTATGACACATTAGCGCAAATAAAGAAAGCAACAACTACTTGTAAACAAAACAATAAATTGTTGATAGGAATGTTTTGACAAATCATATTTCCTTGTTGCCACCCCATTAATGATAAGTTAATGCTTTATTTACTATTAAACTATTGAGTTTATCAGGAACATTACCATTTAGTTTCTAAAGATTTGAATTACTCACAAGAACACTTATTGAGATATATGCTATTGTTGGTGTAAACATATAGCAATAATTTTATGCAGTAAATCCTATTTATTTCTCTGTATTCATTGTAGATTGAGGAAATATGTAAACAGGCAATATCTTATCTGATACCTATATCTTTTGTTAAGGGTCAGTTATATCAAATACAAAGAGATTAGATTATGTATTAGAGGAAATAATAGTGATGCTAGCTTTGTCTACATATTGCTTTATACTATTTTGTCAACCTGATTTCACCTGGGAACAATATGATTAATTAATTCAATATACCTAATACAATATGATTATTTTAGTACACTTTATATGTATTTCGTTTTCTGCCAAGTGTCATATTAATATAAATGAAACATATATTTCTAATATTATTTTGGGAAAAATTATCCTCATGTTGTAAGAATAGTATTTCTTGGTTTAGCTTTCTCTGAATTTCACTGCAATCCATTGAGCCGTTACAGCATTCAGTAGTAACAAATAAAACACGCTCTAACTCATAAACTTCCGCATTTATATTAGTTTGCTTGGTGTTTGGGAATCACATCGGCTGCGATACTCGATACTAACTAATGGATGGTATAATAGAATAACACCTACGCAAAAGTGTATATTCAGGTCTTCGCCATTTTGTCGATCGATACAATATACTTGAATTATACTGCATTCAGCATTAGATGCATTATGTCACATTGGCGATGAAAAAAAACCCAGCCAAATGCGAATTAGTCTCACATTTAGGGTGACGTCGCATATAATAGCGTTACATACTACAAGTGTACTTCGGTAATCGTAATAAAGTGTTAAATAGTACCATTAATTCAAAAGAGAAGGATAGGCCTTTCAGTGCATTTGAAGTTTAAAAAGACGATCTTGCAACTGGCGCTAAAATCAATATTAAATTAATTTAATTCATCTAAACGACGATAAAAATACTATCTTATTTTCTATTTAACATTCTGTCACAATTACAAGCAAGCGATTTCAAAATCGTTGCGAGCGGCGACTGACTTCACAGCCTGCGTGGCGCAGTTGGTTAGACGCCGCCTGTGAAACGAGAGGCCGCGGGTTTGATCCCCGCACCGAGAGAAATGTTTGTGCGGCCCACAAATATTGGTGTGTTTGTGAGGTCGAAAAGTCTCTTAGTTCCTGATACCCACGACACAAGACTCGATCTTAGTATGGGGTTAGGACTATATATGTGACTGTTGGGTGTTATTTATTATTTACTTAGTAATGCTCCACTAACAGTGTACTGGAGAGCGCGCACCACTTACGTTGAAACACTTTATGCGCACTCTTCCATATATGTATTTATGTCAATGAATTGGGATTGCCTCGGTGGCGTAGTTGTACTAGGGTACGGTTACAAAGCTGAGGTTTCGGGTTCGAATCCCGGGTTGGGCAAAGTTATATTGGATTTTTCTATTCATTATCAGCCAATTTCCTGACTCTGGAATTTGTGACCGATATGACGATAGGCTCCGCCACCTATCACATCGTGGGACGGAACATACAAGGCGAAATGACTACCCCTTCTGGGAAAAAGGCGTGAGTTTATGTATGTAATGAATTGTGCGTATTTAAATGTGTTTTGTTCTGTTTCAGCGAAACTGTCGTTCTATTTGTATGTGTTACTGCTGGCTCTACTGGACGCGACGCAGGCGGTGGGCGCGGGGCTGCTCGCGTGGGGCGACATGCAGTCTGGCCTGTGCGTAGTCGACGTCACCACTTGGCTATACTTCTCTCTCTACACGCCGCTCGTCTACCACACATTCTTGAGTGAATTTTTCAGGTAAAGGAGAGTTTATTTTTAATCGACTTCGAAAATGAGGTTATGTATTCGATGTGTATAACCTCAAACCTCAAATAGACCTCAAAAAGTTGTTGGCCTATTTAGATATTTTAGATCTATTAAAATATTATTTTTTTCTCTTTTTATTACAATTTTGAAGTCGGTTTAATTTTGTTAAATTATTTTTTATGATGCCAATCATTTTGTATTTAGTTGAAAATAGGACTTTATTGTGCTTGTCTCAATTGCTACGATGCGATTACAAAGCTGAGGTCTCGGGTTACAAACCCAGGTCGGGAAAAGTGATACTGTAATTGGTATCCGATATCGCGATAGGCTCGCCCCTTATCACATCGTGGGACGGAACATACGTAGGTGTCTTGGCATCCCCTCTGCCAGCACCTTTTAGGAAGAAGGCGTGAGTTTATTATGTATGTGACTGTTATGTAAAAAAGATACAAACCCCGAAAGTTTTTTTTTAATTTAAGGATCACAATAAAGTGGGCAGACAATCCATCAAGGATTTTAATTTAGTCAGAATGTTTATAGTGATAGACACAAGTATTGTTAAAGCAATTTAGATTCCTAGTTTTTGTAATCTACGCCGATTTAATATGGTAGCCTATTTCGACAGCCTCAATGGCACAGTGGGTTATTCTTGCGGGTCTGTGGATTCGATTCCCGTACTTGTGTCAGAGACTAGTATTCGAATAGTCAACAAGTATTTGTTTAGGTCCTGAATGTTGGTCATATTTTTGATACGAACGACAGACTTATTGTAAGCTACAATATAGGTATAGTGTGGGATCATGACAATGTGTCTGAAGAAAGAATACAGCCGTATTTATGTAAAGTATTCTACGTTACGTTTCAGTGTGTCTCAGCCGAGCATCATGTTCTCGTACAAGGCTCAGATGGACGAGCCCATGGACGACGATCAGGTCTCATTGCCACACCAGCAGAGTTTCAGCTCTCTCAAAACGGACTCCGACTATATTTACCAGGTACTAACATCTTTTGGACATCCAACTGTCACTTGAAACACGACATATTACACCATACGGCCTAATCGTGAAATTCTATTTCATTATAAATTTAGGATTAGGGTTGTAAGCTTGATTTAAGTTATTATACTTGGTTGTGGTGGAATTTAATGTTGATGAAATTGAGTGTCGTGAGTAGGCTGGCTTTTCTAGTGTATATATGGATTGAAAAATTGAATAATTCATTTACATGGAGAGTTTCTCGCGTGATTGCAAAAATAGTATGCGATTAACGCATGCGACAACCAAATGATGCATTTTTTATAAACTTACGATTGTCGTATCTTCGACGTGCGAAACTATCTCCATGTAAATGGGGCTTAAATGTCACAAATGATTTTGTTTCTCTATCATGATTTCTAACTCCTGTATTGTTTTTGTTAACTATTTTAGTTTTGTTTGGTAGAATTAAATACATTATTTTATATCTAAGCTATTGTAAAATAGCTATCTGTTGTTTTATTTTAACACAATTCACATTAATGCTTCTGCACACACGCTTATGAGATCCGCCGAAGCCTCAAACGCAATTTTTTTGTATAAAGTGTATCAGTAGTTAAACCAGATAGTTTTTGTATGATGAGGAACTGAAACAGGTGAATTTTTAGCAGAGCAATAGCGTGTACGACAGCACGCTATTCGAGGCTGGCGGCACGACGCCCATGAACCCCGCGTACAGTGCGTCGCTACAGAGCCCCGACTCTATAGCGTCCGGACACTCCATAGACACGCCCGCACCCATCTCCGGGTTCCAAAACCAGAATATACCCTCGACATAACAACAATAAACCTATTTATAAGTCTTGTGTATTGAACTCCACACATCCAAAGAAAAAAAAAAACTAATTTTAATGTAATTAGCATTGGGTAATGATAGAAACTACGACGGTTAATTAAAAACATTTTGTCACTGATATTCATTTCGTTATAGAATCTCGATATGACCTAGACTTCATTTTTTTGTGATAGCTAAAGCCAGTGATCAAATCGAATATCTTGAGACTGCATTACATCCCATTTCTGCTATTTATAGTCTTTGTGTAATGGATCCATCCATAAAATTTGACATTAGATTATAACGTAGCTACTTATATAAAATTGTAGATATATGAAGTTACTAACATTAGTGACTTATCTTGTGATTTTAGTTTTTAGTCAGTTTCTCAGGCAATAAAATTATTCAATTTTAAACGCTCGAATACAACTTCTTTACTTTATTTTTAAGTTGTTTATCTGTAGCACTGTGAAGTTAATAACGTAGTTATTTGAAATGAACTCTTTTAAAGAGTTATCTCATTGATTCGGGCGATAGCGCTATCATTGTGGGCAATATTATTTTTAATCCTTGAACTTTGCAACTGATCTTTCGGTCTCATTATTTTAATGATGCCAAATAATATTGCATGGGGACATTCCTTTTAGTTTAAATCTTTTTCATACCTCATTGAATACTTAGATCATAACAAAGAGGTATTCGTAGGCAACATATCAGATTTGCAGTTATTTTTACACGATCTCCAATATGTTTCGACATAAAATTACTTTTATGTGCTTATGGGCCCTACTATATTCAACCGAAACGAAGTTCGAAACTTCGGACAATCGAAAATTTTTATACAATACGAATGTATATACTCTGTAAAAGTTCGATTTTGTATAACGTACATCGTAACCATAAGTCTATGGTTACGACTATGTTAATAACGACCATAAGTATATTTAGATACATTCGTATCGTATATAAACTTCGATCATCCGAAGTTTCGAACTTCGTTTCGGATGAATATAGTAGGGCCCTACGTTACAATGCCGCATGAAATGGTAGGTTGCAAAGGTCTCTACTCGCTGTTTCAACTCTCTTGGTAATTTTACGCCCATTGTAATCTAGTACCTCAATACGTAATATTCATTGAATACTAGGAATATTTTTCCGTTTAACACCGCTGAACAGTATTATTTTGTATTTGTTCCAGTATAGCTAGCGATTTTCGTCAATTCCCATTCATATCAATGGCTTGAAGTGTCTGATAACTAGTAGAATTTGATAAATAATAATTTTAGTTGTCTCAAATGTGCTACAGATGAATTCGTTTAGAAGGAAAACATTACGCAATGTAAACACCATATGAGTGACACTAATCGGTAATTGCAATGTACTGTGATTGTATACCTACCTACTTGATAATTATAATTTTGTTGTTAATATTTTCTTTTGTGTGTGCAAATGATCGCTAATATACCTAATAAGGAAAGGGCAATCGTATGCCAAACACCGTTGTTTATGTCTGTGATCAGTACTATTCACTTTTAAGTTATAATAAGATTATTTAAAATTAATTATGATTTTTTCAATTGGTGCACATGCAATCACGAAATTATAATTAATTTAAGTAATAATATGGCTATTATTTTAACAAATATATTTCTTATAATTATGGAAAAGATATGTTCGGTATAAAAATACATGAGGCTTGTTCGACTATTTTAGTTTCTTCATTATGTAATGTATAAATCGTACGAAAATTGCAATCATTTTATGTCAATTCTACACATATTATACTGCAATTTTGTTTATCGATAATGTTTAAACATTTTCATTTTTATTGTGATAATCCAAATAGAAGAAACTAAGTGATATTTTGGTTGATGGCATATATTTTTGTTGCTTTGGTCTCTTGATAAATAAAGTATTTTAATTTGAATTGTGTTTTATTTTCTCATACCATGAAATAAAAGAAATATGTAATCAAATTATTTTACTTTTTTAATTCTTCTTGAATAAACGGATGCTTTAAACAATCTGTGATTGATATTCTTTGGCCGGAATCTAATATAAGCATTTTGTCTAATAAATCTTTCAGTTGTAGCAGTTTTTTGTCTTCTACGTCACTCAAATGTTTGCACGATTTCCTCAATTCACTATCCAAATCTCTTACAGGGTTAATACACGACGTTTCAACAACTTTGTCCCTTCCAGTGATTTCGTCTTTTTTATGAAGTAAAAAGTTGTTATTGTAATTGAAGTGTTGGTCTTTAAATTTCCCTCTTTTTATTAATCTATTTGGAATTTTACCCTTCAAATCCATAAAACATTTAAGCATTTTATTGTTGGAACTTCCGGTAAATAAAATTTTGCCCGTAGCCATTTCGTAAATTGTGCACGCCGATGACCACACATCAATGCCGTGTTTATATGGTATACCCAATATTATTTCTGGGGCTCTATAAAATCTCGAAACGAGATACGGCGTTGGTTCATTATCATTTACCTTCGCAGCAGAACCAAAATCACAAAGTTTTAATATGTTCTTCTTTTCATTGACCAAAATATTATCGGGTTTTATATCTGCATGGACAATTCCAATTTTCTTAAGCAACCGTAAGGCCATAAATAACTGTCTACTGTAACTTGTTATAGCTTTCAAATTAATTCCATGGTTTTTGCCATATTTTTTTAACACGCATCGTAAATCCATATGCATTGATTCTAAAACCAAACACAAATGTCCTCTATGTAAGAAGCTTCCAAAGAATTTTATACAATGATATTTATTGTCAGGATCAGTATCATTTATCTGTTTGAGTGTAGAAATTTCTTTTAAGCCTGTTTTATACATAAGGTCATTGTTTCGCACAATTTTTATGGCAACGTAATTATTTCCTTGGCCATTCTCTTGTGCGCGTACAACATTTGCGAAGACTCCTTGTCCCAATATGTCTTTAATAGTATATTTGTTATTAATAACATCTCCAATTCTTATATTGTAGTACCCCTCTGAGTCACTCCAGTTATCATTCAGTTGCACTGAACTGTCCATGTTAGAATGCAGTCTGTCTTTGCTGAACTTGTTATCTGCAAAATCATCTTGTTCAGAAAACATATCATTTACTTTGTTTTCGAACTTTATTACTTGAGCTTGATTTGAATTGTTTGCTTCTGTATTGTCAATTGATAATCTATTTTCCGCAGCAGCATGTTCTGTATTCTTGTTACTTTTATCATTATCAGAAATATTCAACTTTTCTATTAATTGTTTTCGTTGTTTTCTCCTTTGTTCAATAATCGTTTCTTCATCTTCAGAGTCAGATTGTGCATGTTCTTCAGTGTGCATGGGTGAGCTATCTTGTATGCGTACTTTAGAATGCCTTTCTTTAGAGTCAATGTCATGCTTTGAGTTTCTTTTTTTCCTATGCGTTTTGCTATCTTTACTATGTTTCCTTTTTTACTCTTATCTCTATTGAGATCTTTTCTATCTAGGACTTTATCTTCTGCATATCCTGCTATTTTCTTAAGTTTTTTCTGTAACGATTCTCTCTCTCTAATTAATTCGTCTATGCTGGCACCTGTAGGCAGTGGTGGAGTGCTGGATTCTGCTGAAAGTTTCCGTTTCCTTGTTTTTGATTTATAATTCTCTTCATCTCTATGATGTCTAGAGGTTTTACTTTTGCGATGTCTATTGCGTGTGTCTGCCATTCCTATCAGCAGTTCAATAAAAGTTTATACAACTTTTTGTAACTAATTTTGAATTCTTGTGTTTATCTGTAAAGACAAAATCAAATTAATGCGAGTCTTAAAAGCAAATCCCCACAAAAAGCCAAGAGTATGAAAGAAATTAGTTAAAGACTAATCACTTAACATATTATTTTAAGCAGCAGGTTACAGTCATTTTCATGAATATGCCACATTTACTATCCCATATGTATATGAGACAAAACAAGGCATTCCTCATGAATTTGACCCAGTGCATTTATACAAAATTTATTGTGAACTATATCTTTGATTACATTTCCACCCTGTGTATTATCATCTTTGTGGAGGTCCAACATTACTCAGTTTGTTTACTTTTCATGTTGTGTGTGGTGAAAATCTCTTTCATCTTCACACACCCTCTGTTTTTTAACAGATCTGCTCCGCTCATAATGTATGATAATTGATCATATTTCTAATGTCATAGTTGTATCATCCATTGTTGATACTAGGTATTTCCATGTATAATGGCTAGCTAGAAAGATTAATAAAATTTAAATAAAAAATGCCTGAAAAGTCACAATATTCAATATTATGAATGATTAATTTTATATTTTATAATAGATAATGATGGCTTCCAATTAAAACAGTACACACAGCATGACATTTGAGATGAGTTTGTGAATATAGAAGTTTCAAAAAGACTTCACAAAAGAAATGTACAGTCAGCGACATAAGTCGCTACACATTCACGAGATTTGAAATTGTGTTATCATCTAAAATAATAATTATTTTCAATATCGTATGGCACTTCTCGGCATAGATGACTTTACTTGGTTATATTTTACGACCACAGAGTAGTACGTACAAATTTTAATTCATAAAAAGATTATCAAAAAATGTGACGTGTTCAGCGACTTATGTCGCTGACTGTACCAGCAATAAACCTATAAAATTTATTTTAACATGAATTATTGTAGTGAAATATAGTGGATCAGCAAAGGTTTATTGACCATACTTCCATACCATAATAGTACTCATGGAAGGGGAGACACTCGGCAGATTTGTAACAAACGGTGACTGAGCTTTCCTTACTTTTTTACCCAATGCCAAGATTGTCACCATACCAGGTAAGTAGTACAATCTAGCCCAAACCATCTTTTTTGACTTAACAAAATACAAGTTGTTTTCCAAAATGAGAACTCAATTCGGCCTTAAGAATTGTCAAAATATGAATATAGTATTGGACCTTTAATTAATAGAATTCTAAAAAAGAATAAAGACACAATAAGTCTTTGGCTAAGCAAGCATAGTGGCAAATTTTATTTTATGTGAGCTAAAATGGAGAATATAATTTTGAAAAAACCCATTATTTAATTAGTCAGGTCAAAATAAATATAAAAAATAATTTGGTCACAAAAAAAATTAGTTATATTTCTTTCTTATGATGCCTATAGAATCAATTAATCAATTCTTTGTTATAAATATAATCCTTTGAGGTGCCAGGTAGCCAAATTTATAATTTCTTTTACCAATAATTTTCATATAACTGTTTTATATATTATATGTTTTATGTACTATAAACTTTAAAATGATTTGCCAGCATTACAGCATAAAAGCTTAATTTTATATAAATTACTTAGGCAACTATTAAAAGGAGTTTCCTTAGTTGTGACATACTTTAAGTGGTTCTTTTAACTTGTTAGACATGTTGAAGCTGGTAAATTTCAAAGCCGTCACTATCCAAACCACATCATTGCTGATTGTGTGATGTCTATACTAGAAGCTTACACACACAAACTTTTAGCTTTTATAAGATGATGAAAGTCTGCAGGCTATATGCTCTTGGCTTACTAAGCGTGAAATCACTTTTCAAACTAGGTATGTTAAGCTAGATATACTTTACAGCTGATTGACAGGCTGTGATTGTAACGCAAGAAAAAATTCTTAAACTGTTCTTGTGTTATGGTAAAATAATGAAAGATAAAATTCAAATTTTATTTACATTCAAAATAAATAAAATCGAATTCAAATTGGAATGACTCATCTGTTTGATTTACATTGGAATATATCATAGGTTTACCTGTTGACAACAAAGGTTTATATCATAGAGATAAACAAGAAAAGATAAATGTTTCATAATTTAAACACAAACCATTCATGATGTGAGCACTGTTGTAATAAATTATGATTTACTGTGTAACTTAAGAAATAACCATAAATTATTTGACAATGTGGCTGTAGTAAAACAATTACTTTCATAAGTTACACAGTAAGGTATTATATTTTATTGTTGCAAAATTTATATGGCGTAATTTTTAATTCGCTGAAAAGTGTAAGATGCTTCGATAAGTATCCGTTATAACTTTCACAAATATTGTTTGATTTCATTTCATTTATAGAATGCGTTGTGACTACTTTACATGAAATGTGCAAAATAATTGCTTTATTTAGTAATTTACAAATTGTTACGTCACACGTAAAATTGTCTCAGCGCATTGATTATCACTAGATCACCTATTAATTATATTATATTCTGTTATAAAAACTTTTGACTGTGAAAATCCACATTTTTAGGTCTATAGAATTAGAAAACCTTAAATTTTCGTCATACTGACAACTGCTGACTAATTTGTCTATGGAATTTAAATTTATCAGGTGACATTCTCGATAAATAGTTTTTTCTAATGTGGACTTTTTAAATATTAATTGAATGTTGATATTGAATTTCTTTATTTTATTATATATGTGATCCCATCAAAAACATCCTGTAAAAAAATTCCAAGTCTCGCAGCTCAGTTTTTCTACCGCAAAAAGTTGTGAGATCCATGTAATACCAAGTCGATTAATTTATTTAGTCCTTGATTGAGGGACGTTCTGTATAAAGTTATTACGTAAGTTATTATCATATCAATATTAAAAATTCTTTACGTTGTAAATAAATAGATCGACTTGGCCATCGCATGAAAACATAAGATATCGTACAATTTATGCATAATGCTGCTGGCCAAGTCGATCTATTTATTTAAAACGTAAAGAATTTTTAATATTGATATGATAATAACTTACGCAATAACTTTATACAGAACGTCCCTCAATCAAGGACTAAATAAATTAATCGACTTGGTATTACATGGATCTCACAACTTTTTGCGGTAGAAAAACTGAGCTGCGAGACTTGGAATTTTTTACAGGATGTTTTTGATGGGATCTCACGTCTTTTTGTAGAGTCCTACTTTATTCCTTTTCGGTACTTTTTATTTCTAGAATATATATAATGATTTTTCTTAAAGCCTCTGTCTTATGGTTTTTTCTTATTTTTGTAGGTATCAATTTATCACAAATATAGCGGATTTGATTATTAGTGTTCTTTCTTTCATGGTGATTGTTTTCGAGCTATTTAGTCTATTTATTTGCAAATTTATCTTTGTCATGTTTTTCTAGAGGAATGTTGTACAGTTTAATGGGCTGAATACACCCTTTCCCTCTTTATACCCCCCTCCTGTTATGCCTCATATATAATATACAACGTTGATGCGACCGATGGGCATTTCTTTAAACTGCATATACTATGTACCATTTTGAAGGTCTGTATTAAAAATCAATTAAATAGGAGCAGTAGTTTAGTCATAAATGATTTTTTTTGTTTTGCCCCATTTGAACACGATGTAGAACAGTCTAATAGCTGATTACGCCCAACGTATGGTCAGTCACCTTGAAACGATAGATCGTACTAAAATCTGCGCGTTGTTGCCGCTCTTACACAAGTCACACAATAATAAGTACACGACAAGAACACGCGCCGCGCGCGACGTTGCCGATTTGTTATCTATTCGTATCTGCAGGTCAAAGAAAATTTATTTACACAGGATGGATGCGTTTTACTCTTATTTGGAGTTTGAAACAAACAAAATCTCATTTTTGGTATTATTAATTTTTGTGCCGTGCCGAATTAACACCAAGGACGTATAGCATACATAGTGTAATTTAATGCCCATCGGTCGCATCAAGGTTGTATATAGATACCAATCTACAACTATTATTCCATTATATACGGGTACAACGAATCATTAACTGCAAATGTATCTTTGTAATCCTATACATTTATATGAGATTACAAAGTTATTCACGTGTCATTCAGTTGGTGTATCTAGAAAACTAGACAGAAATTATGAAATGTTTGAATTTTTCCTTACTTTAGACACTAAACACTAATTATATTCTAAATTTGAAGGTTCTATGTCTGCTAGAAGTGCCTTAGACTTTTGATGATCGGTCAGTCAGTCAGTGAGTAACAAAATTGCGAAAGTTTGACAAGTTATAATTCTTAAACTACTAGTTCAAATTGAATGAAATTTTAAATATACCGTTTACACAATGCCTAATTAGTAACTGAAAATTCAGGCTTCTTGCTTTAACCACAACGAAGTTATGGGGGGTTGAAAATGGTCTGAATTGCTTCGAGAAAAGGATAGTACGGCTGTGCCGCTTTTTAGCTCGACTTGGAGGGGGCACTGCTGTGCCCCCAGATATTTGACATAGCAATTACTTTGATTTTAAAGTGAAACGTATTTGATTTTCGACGACCATAAAACTCAAAATAGTAACCGTAATCAAAAATCAATATAATGCATTTGACCAATACAAGACTCTATGATTTTCAGTTCTACAACCACATTGGATTTTTCATAAAAATATGATGTAAGTGTATTATCTATGATATGATGTGTCTATGGCTTAACCCATAACCTAAAAATTATTAAATTGAAATATCGGCAACATAACAATATTTATTTTACATAATGTCTTTACTTTTAAATTCGTTACTGAAACTTTCTTTTCATCCAAATGTTCCTCGGCTAACGTTATGCAGAAATTTACATTTTACTCAAGGTTCGTAACTACATTTGGTTTTATCACGTTATTCTAATTATTTTCTTTAGGAATCATAAAAGTATATGATTCTTAAAATACTGACGCTTTTCTTAATACTCATTGTTCATTATTATTTTAATTTTCAGTAAGACAACTGTATTCTCCGGCAGCACTTGGAGTTGACAATTATCTGCAAACCAGGAAGAAAATTAAGGAACAATTCGCTAGTTTTTCTGATAAGTTTCGGACAAAAATGAACGATTTTGTAAATGATTCCAAAAATATGATATTCACTGAGGATTTAAAGAATATGGTGCATCTAGCAGAGCCCACTGATCTTGAACTTGTATTGAAAATGATAAAAAAGTGAGTTTATTTATTAATCAATACTTTTTTTTATAACTGACCAGGCTTGGGATATTGACTTATCCCGTTCGTTATTTTCAGATTCAACTCGCAGATTTCCGAATATAGATTTGGATCATTTGTTTTTGGTCCAGTTGTAATGAGAATGTTTCATTTTCTTGATGCACCCACAGAGGCATTGAAGGTATATGTTTTGTTAAACTAATTATAAATAATAATTTACTGTAACAATAAAAAAATACCCACAACAAAAGATAGATATGTATGTTTGTTCTTTTGGGCAGCATAAATTAGTCTTACCAATATGCTGGATCATACAAATCTATAACATCATAAATATATGCTTTAGTGTTAGTTTGATTGTTGTTCAAATAAATTATTGCAAGTAAATTATTGTATGAATGTACAAGATAATGGAAAGTTTATTTATAATACATTGACTTATTATGTAAATTCATATAGCTACAAAAATTGATTATACTTCTAATTTCTTCAGTGTATTAAAATTACATGATATGTGTGACAGGGTGCAGAAATTTGAATCATATACATATTTTTATATATTTTATATATGTATGCACATATATAAATATTTTGACATGTAAACAAATAGCCACTGAGTGGCTGTTCGACAGTCATGCGGCTAAAAGAAATGGCTTTGTATTTATTAAATACTATTTTTTGTTAGATCATTTTATATAAATTGTTTTCAGCTTATTTGTAATATATTTTAACTTTTTCAGTGCTTTGAAGATCCAGACAACAAGGGTTTCTTTGATCAATTAGTGTCATTCCAAATACTATTAGATCTTTTGTACAGCCACCAAATGTATGATGAGATGTACAGGGTGTTTGAGAAAGTGCAGGAAAAGCAAATTAATATGACAAAATATCCGAAGTACCCAGTTGTTTTGGTACTAGCAGCATGCTATAAACAGGTGAGAATTTAGTTATCTGTAAATAAATAATAGTTGTATCATATATTTTTGTAGCTTAAAGATGGAAAGAAAGTTGCTGGATGCAAGTTGTTTCCATTAATTAGTAGAAAATGTTCAGAGTGAAATGAGAAAGATGCTGTTGACTAAATACCAGTTGCAAAAGCAAAAGCCATGCCAAAGAAACAAAGACCTGATTTGTGTTATCACCATCTCATTAATTTTGTCCATATGGACAAATCATTCAAGCTTGGAGCTTCATATTTGCTGACAAAATATAATAGTATAGTACTAAGAAATTGTTTTCGGTTTCAGAATACTCCACAAAGTTTAGAATATGCATCTAAGTTGTGGACAGACATGACATCTCTTGGAACAACACCCCTGAGGAGAGCAAGCACATTCTTTGCTGGTTAGTTTTATATTTTAATATTTTTATATGACTTTGTTTTTGAACATAATTATACATATACAATTTTAATATCTATTTTAGTAGAATTCAGTTTAAGTAAAATATATGTATAATAAGAAAATAGCTTTTAAATCATGTCTATGAATATTACCAAAAGACAGTATAGAGATATTTTTTAAAGATTCATTGAGTTGTAAGCAAAGTAAGGCAGTAAGGTCATGTTTATGTTTTGTTGATATCTGGATATACTGGATTGTGGCTTCCATAAACTATTACTTTGATAATGTCTTGTTTTTCAGCTCTTGCCTTGAATCAAGGCGCTCCACACATAGCGTTGGAGTCAATATCAGCACAGAAGCAACATTATGTTACAGTGAGAAATATTAAGGTAAATAATCATTGAAATATATCATTTACAAAAATTACTTTACACACATTGACGTAAAATATATGGACGGGGCGGAGAGCGAGAAAAGTGTTGTCACGAAAGTGGTCTGCAGACCAGTGTAGCGGTTGTGACATCACAGCGCACCGGTCTGTATATATCGTGCTATCGTGCGTGGGTGCAATAAATATGATCAAACATTCACAAAAAATAAACATAACATTTCTTATCACCGATAAGTAAAAATTATATTACTTTAAGTCAATATAACATTTATTTTTGCATGATTGAAAAACAATTTCATGGCCGCCATCAAATCATTCGGCGTATGTATTCTGCACGACATAACTTTGTACTTTGTAGCGGCGCATATTAAGGAATGCGTAGACCTAAGCTATAGTAGAACTGATGCCGTGTAATTATTTGACATATTTACCACTTGATTTACATATTTTTAATCCGTAGCAAATTATACTACTAAAACTACCTATAATGCAAATTAAAATGTGTTCCTTTTAATAAAAAGGCCTACTAAGACGTTATAATTTTCAAATTTATTATTTTTTATTCATTTTATTTTAATTCTTTAATATGATGTTTTTTCTGTTATCAATTTGCACACTATATTTCACATATTATTTTACATAACTAATATACAACATATTTAATGTTAAAAAATATTTTTCCTGATTTATATATAGAAATATACATAGAAATCAAATCAAATTTTTATAATTTAACGTTTAAATAACTACGACATAACAAAGTTACGTCGACGGTCGGATCCTTTAGCACACTACGTAGTTACATGAAAATCTAACAGATGGCGCGATGTTCACAGGCGTCTTTTTGACGTACCCAACGTACTGAAGGGCCTATCCTTAGTTTTTTAGGCTCAATTGCACAAACTAACTTTGCCAATACCTTTACCCTTGAAACTGTCAATTCCATACATTCGCAAGGTCAAATAGATCTGAAATGTATGGCAATGACATTTTCATAGGCAAAGGTATTGGCAAAGTTACTTGGTGCAACTGAGCCTAAATCAATGTTTACACATCATATTTCATCTTTATGCATCATATCTTTGTTATCCTTGGTTGTAGTTCAAATAATTACAGCTAACTATGAATATATCAATATTGTGTATTACAGGATGATATACATAGATGAGATGTAATAACTAGTGGTCTAAGTTTCTTGGAGATTAACTTATTAATATTCACTATTTGTAACATTAAACTGCGGACTCCATATCTTTCGTGATGCTGTGACACTGATTCCCTTGATACGTGGTACGCGCGCACGGATTTTTTTGGAGAAAAACAATGTTTACAATGGGGTACAGATAAACCAATATTTTAGGAAGGATATTTATTACAGGCAGTGGCGTTAGCAGACATGGGAAGAGTGGATGACGCGCTTCCCGTTTTAAGAGCGGTTTTAGAAATTGACGCTCCAGAACAGAAAGATAAGCACACGTATTTCAAAGATACTGTAAGTATTTCATTATTTTATGCATTAAATACAATTAAATAAAATATATGTTTGAGTTTTCACGAAATTTTTTTGCTTTTTAGGTTTCGAGAGTAAAACAAGCAGTCGACAAATGTGGTAACAGAGATTTACAGAAGGAATTTGAAAATATTGAAAAGGCGCTACAAGACCGGGGTCTTATTGATAATCAGGTTTGTTATAAACAAAATATCGTAAAAGTCATTAAGTATTTTTTTATTTTTAGGAATTGTTTTGACTGGAATTCATTAATGAGTGCCGATTCTTTTAGCAAAAAAGCAAGTAGGAAAAGAAACATTAGATTTTTATGATAATAATATTTTTAGTTACTGTCTCGGTGGCTTATTACTATGGTATGACTACAAAGCTGAAGCACAGAATACTAACAGAAGTCAAGCTTGTGTATGTACTTCACTTTTGTTGCCACACTCGCACTACGCTCGGCGTTCGCGCAAGGGTTGTTAACGCTGGCTTATGCGAAAACACGTATCGTGTTAATAGCACTCGTATCGTTTGATTGAAATTTAAAATAAAATATATAAAACACAATAATACAATAAATAAATTTTATTTATGAACTCGCTGAGAATGTGTATGTCAGTATTCTAAGTTTTTTTTATTGTTTTTGTATAATATATGTTTTTTTTAATGAAATTTATATTCAATTATTATAGTCTGGTGTTTTATATACAAGTGTAATAACTTTTATTCATTTGCTCCATCTTTGCACAAAACATCGCTCTATTTGCGTGCCCGAAGCGGGTGACACTCGCGCACGCAGTGGTCTCGACTGGTTTGAAATATCGTGTCGGTGAACGCTGTCAATGTGTGCGTTGATTTAGCGCGCTTTGTATGGAGCTTGACTTCTGTTAGTTTAGTATTCTGTGGCTGAAGTCTCGGGTTCGAATCGCGGGTCGGGCAATGTGATGTTGTGTTCGATGCTGCGATAGGCTCGCCGCCTTTCACATCCTGGGACGTGACATAATGTAAAGCGTGGGAGTTCTGTAGCACCTCTGCCTGCCTTTATAACGAAAAAATCATGGATGTATGGAATGTATTAATTTTTAATTATTATTTTGTTTCAGTCACTGGACAATTTACTGAATGCAGAGATATCTGTGGCTAGTAAAAAGCGGGAACCTCCACGCGGTCTGCCTTACCAAGCGAAACGGATGCCCTTCGGACTCCGTCCAAAAACGCAAAAAGTCATTTCATAGTTAATCAGTGCAATAATTATGTCCATAGTAGCTTGTCAGTAGTTTTTTTTGTACATATAAATGTTTGCGTGTATGAGTGGGTGCGATCTTGCTTATGTTCTGTTTGTGCGAAAATTGTTGATAATGCAATAGACAGTCGTTCTTAATAAAATATAGTAATCGTGTTGTTTTTTTTATTGATGCAGTTTATTATTATTATTTGTTAGGGACAATGAATGGCGTGACGAGCTAGTCATTTGCTTGTTAGCGATACGACCGATCATCGACTGTAGTAAAACCAAACGCCACCATGAATGAGTAAACACAAAGCAATCCTTCGCACTTCACTGCGTTCGCCATCCTAAGATTTATTATGTCAAGTCTCCTTATGTCCAGTAGTTACTCTGGCTACAATATCATTCAAACTGGAACACAACAGTGCATTTGCACTGTTATTCAGTACGTTATGTTTGATTGCCAAATATGCGAGGGGAGTTAATCAAATTGAAAACATTGTTCGACATTATTATCAGTTAGGCTCTGTACGTACGTAATGTGGTACGTAACTACTGAACTGAAAAATCGAACATACATATACCTACATGTGTAGGTACATGTAATGGGAGTTCACTAGTTCTGTAACTAGCACCATAAACTACCCAAGCAAATCGGACTTGCGGTGCAGGTTACTGCCTTAATAACAAAGGTAAGGAGAACTAATGATGGCCGGAAAAAATAACAAAGATTTCAAGCAAGCAAATAAGTGTTGCGTACGCCACCGCGCTTATCAAGCGTTGGGAGTCCTATTAATACCACCTCAATAAAAACTTTGTTTGAAGCCGTTTTGATTAGCAGTGTAATCTTTATGTTTGTCGTCAAAAATAGTGATGATTGATATTAAGTGATAGAAGCCAAAAGGGTATTCAGAATTTCATTAAGCTTGCGTTCAGAGCAAGAAATAGTTGTAATGTTGACGCCTGACCAAACAGCAGACCACTGTCCACTAGCGTCTCACATCACAGGTTGGAGATTACTTAATTAAATGAACCATGGTTTATGTGTAAGTATATGTAGGTATTGTAAAATAATTATATAATTATTATATTATATTGTAATAATATTGTCTTGGCAAGCATAGTGTAGGACGTCCTCTAGCGTAAAGAGGTATTGTGAAAGTCGATGTTGGGAGATGCTGGATACGATGAGCCGAAGAAGAGATGAAATGGTACAATTTGGCGGAGGTCTATGTCAAAGTTCCAACAGTGGACAACAAAAGTCTGATAACTATGATGAAATAGTTATGGAAAAAATATTAATGAAATTACAAATAAAAATGGTGGTGCCGGGCCACCTTTTTCTGCCCTCCTATTGGCTAATATTTGAACAGGTTGTGCAACATACATAAATTACTTGAAAAAAATAATTAAAAATAAATAAACTCATTTGCAAAAAAAAAACGGGCACCTAAGCAATGAACCATTTCAAATGTTACTATTGGTTTGTTTGATAATTATAGGTAGTTTTACTTTCAAAAATTTGTAAATTAATAAGCAAATAATCGTTTTCGTCAGTATTATCATAAAATTTTGATAAATTTTATGGGTTTTAATGCTAAAGTTCACTAGTAGTGTATGCTCGCTAGTAGTGCATATGCTCGTGAAGTTAAAATTAACAAAGATTTTTGTTTGTTTTTTCTTTAATAAAGTAAAAGCAGATAAATGTTTAGTATCGAGTGTGACCCCCTCTAGCTGAAATCACAGCTTGAATTCGTCTGGGTATGCTAGCGAGGATATCCCGGATACTTGCTTGCGGAATACGTTCCCACTCCGCGGTAATCACATTCTTCAGCTCTCTGATGGTCTGCGGAGCCGGTTGTACTGATCTCACGCGTCGTTTCAGAACGTCCCAGACATGCTCTATAGGATTGAGGTCGGGACTTCGAGCTGGCCAATCTAAACGACGAATACCGACCTCTTGCACATACGCTTCCACATCGCCAGACCGGTGGTCGCGAGCGTTGTCGTCCATAAAAATTGAGTCTTCGCCTAAAGCGGCCAATGCGGGTTGTGCATGAGGAATTAGAACTTCCGTTATGTATCGATGTCCAGAAAAAACAAACAAAAATCTTTGTTAACTTCTACTTCACAAGCATATGCACTACTAGCGAGCATACACCACTAGTGAACTTTAGCATTAAAACCCATAAATTTTATCAAAATTTTATGATAATACTGACGAAAACGATTATTTGCTTATTAATTTACAAAATTGTGAAAGTAAAACTACCTATAATTATCAAACAAACCAATAGTAACATTTGAAATGGTTCATTGCTTAGGTGCCCGTTTTTTTTGCAAATGAGTTTAGTTTAGCGCCCAAATACTGGAACGCAACTTAAATATAAATGGCGCTTAACTACGTTAGTCCCGATTAAATGTACTGGCTAAGTGGGCCGTGCGCTGTTAACAGCAACTTATTATTTGAATGGCGTTCCAGTATTCGGGCGTAGGTCTATTTAATTTCACTCAAACTCGTTTTAAAAGGATAATAGCTAAATATAATTTCGGCTATCAAAGGAATTTATAGCAATTTATTGCTAATTAATTAATTCAATTTTTAGTAATATAGGAGCGCTACCAACATTACGAACAAGAAAATATCTACGTTTTTTAAAACGCGAATGTATGACAGCGCCCCCTCTATATATAAATACTCTAAGATTATAGATCTATTCTTAGATTTGACTGTTACTAGTTTCTGCCAACATCAAGCTTCATTACTAAACTTTCTTTGTCGTATTTTCTTGTGAAGCAATTACGGTTGTTATTGTCAGCAAAATTCGAATATGGTATAACGATGTCGAGTGTGGATTTTTATTTCTATACATGTTAGTGCTCTTTGCGATTGCCATTGTTATCTAGAAATTTCTGAAATACAGAAATGTCTGGATTGGAGCAATTTGACATTTTATATAGTGTATATTGTGTGAGCCATCCTGAGCGTCTGAGCTAACTAAACCACAAAAAACTGGAGTTTCTGTATACCTACTTACAATTATCACACTATACACTTAGGTAGCTACTAGGTACTACTAACTACACTACTAAGATATGTGATTATTATATGTGATTGTGGTTATTATATTATGTGGTTATCCACAGAACACTTTGTTAAAATGCGAAAAATGCAACTAAACAATATAACCTACTCGTCGGTGTTATTATAGTAGATATATGGATAGATATATCATAGTCAGAGTTTCGTACATCGTGTTAATTTAGCAGTTTCTATTACTCAAATGACACTTTTAATCTAGCTGGATGACTACCCAGTCAGAGCTAGAAAGTCACCTCAGCGCAATAACAATCGATTAAAACAAACCCACCATTCGAACTCGAGTTAATCTAAATTAAGAGGGAAGCGTACCGTTGATAGATTGCGTCGATAGGGCAAAATGCTAAAATGTCACTTGATTATTTGTTTTAGGATCAGTTTGTAAGCTTGACGAAGACATTCGGAACGTGCCAGTATTATTTTTGAGGAGATCGGTGTCAAGGATAGGATGTTGTTTTCCTCCAACACAATAGGCAAACAAGTTCATCGTATTGGATGTCACTGAGATGTATTAATGTAGGTACTGCGTAACGTATTACTACGGTATTGTGTCGTGATCAATATTAGACAAACGAAGCAGAGCGTTGTAGAACAATGCATGTATTGACCACATAGGTTCAGGAGAACATAATTGGATCTTTATAGGATTTACAACTTCTACATACATTCCTAACTGATCCAACATGATTCGAAGTTAAGTAGTTTACTTACCTATATGTCATAATTAATTTGAAAACCAACCTTTTTTTATTATGCGAGGGTTGTGGACATACGGACTTATTCCAAAAAGAGTTGTTGTCAGCCAGCAGGTACGAACTGCTGATATTTTAAATCCAAATAATTCAAAAAAAAAAAACAATATCACGTAATTATGACATTGGGACAGCAAGATGCAGTGTATACCTAACACGAAGTAAAAAGCTTCCATTTCGCCAATTTTAAATCGATATAAAACGTAGGTAGGTGGAATGTTATAAAATAAACATGAATATACGTGGTTGTGAAGTATCTTTTATTCCCGTTTCTGTTCACGTGGAATCCGGAAATGGGCCGAAGTAGCTCCTAAGTAGGTTACGCTTTGGTTTGAGGTCTAAAGCGTATATCAACAAAAGTAAGTATTAAATTCTTTCAGCAGCTCTCCGGCCTCCGCTGCAAAACGTTGAGCGTAAACAATGTGATATGCTGGCTTTCAACGAACTCAGGCTGTTAAAAAATTGGCTATCTCGTGAAGATTCGCGTGTTTGAAGAAATATAAAGAAATATAATTATATTTGAGGGAAATTAAATTGATTGTCATAAACAACCCTTTTATTGAAAGATACCTACAGTTAAGATTTTTTAAATTGATTATTATTTTTAATTTCAATTGTTTTAAAACTATCAATATGTGTATATTTCATTAAGTGTAAGAGTCCATTTTTTTGTTTATATTAGTAATAAAGCCATCCGGCTTACGAATAAATACCTATATATTTAAAGAGGGCATATCAAGACTGTTACCGAAAACGAAGCCGTGGTAGTTTTAGCGACTTTTGATGCAATTTTTTGCAATAATGCGACGTATCATTTTTGTTACATTTTTGAGTAACTATTTTTATTTCACCCCGAGTCTTTCACAGTCACTTAAGAAACAAAACTCATAATGCTGTTAAACTTTTCCTGAAATTCATAATATAGCATACACATTTGTCTATGTATTTAACAGAGGAGAACCAGTAAAGACTGTTGCAATTAGAGGCGCACGTCACAGACTAAGAATTGTGGGTAACCAGTGCAGACAATTACCTCCCGCCGCGCCGGCTCGCTACATTACCTCCGTTCGACGGAAATTAAAAATACTTCTGCTCCCAATAGACAGGATCTGTTCATTGTATATAAGTATTTCGTTGTAAATATTATGTACTGATGGAAATAATATAATCTTATACAGCTTTTATATTCAATTACAAATAAAGTAGTTTTTCGCCAATTTTTTTTTCTATTTTGGAAAAATTTAAAGACAGACGTGGTTTCCAACAAATAGTACAACATTAATTAGAAACAACATTATATAGCGCGTGGTGGCCTGTCGGTAATGGAACAGAAGCGGCTGCAAATATGTTTACGGAGGTCGCAGGACCAAACCCCAGGGCACACCCCTGACTTTTCGGAGTCCTGTATGTATTGATAGCTAATCACCAAAAATAAAAAAACCCATCGAGAAGAAACCTGCACACCATAGCAATTCGGACGACATATTTCTAAAGTCCGCTATATCGCACTAGACCAGCGTGCCAGACAATGCGGGCTAACTAATTTCAATCGTACTCTCCGATATAGAGATGGCAGGGGCCCGTGCCCATTGGGATGTATATGGGCTGGACTATAATTCAGAATACAGTATTATATTAATTTGTGTCTTAAATACGATATTCATAATATATTCAAAAAGTAAAAATATTTTTTTTTACGCGATATCGCACCCTTTGTAGACTCTAACTAGAATAACGCGTTGTATATTTTTTTGGTTTTAAATGATCTTTGTATCCATGTAGCCCCGAAAATTTATATATAGATATTTTATGAGGAAAATTCTCGTCTACGCAATTCATGTCGGCAGTGTAAACACAAAATTCTCCAGGTTAATATTTGTTTAGTATCAAATAAATGGTTCATCAGCCGAGGGGTCTATTTATATTTCTAAGGAAATATTAGTAAAGTTATTTCCTATCGTATTTCATTGTATATCTTTTACTTGTCGAAACGCCTCTATAAATTGAACAATTACTAATTATTTTGTCGTATTAGCACAGGAGCGTTGGGACAGGCATTTTGTAATGGTTTATTAAATGAATTGAAGGATTATTTCAGTTTATTTATTATCTACTAGCGGCCCGGCCCAGCTTCGCCTGGGTACAAATAGATTTCTGTACAATAATATGTACTTATTATACATATAAACCTTCCTCTTGAATCACTCTATCTATTAAAAAAAAACACATCAAAATCCGTTGCGTAGTTTTAAAGATTTAAGCATACAAAGGGACATTGGGGTATAGAGACAGAGAAAGTGACTTTGTTTTATACTATGTAGTGATGATTAGACGCATACGCTGGATATTTTATCAACATGCAGTTTCCAATGAGTTTTATACTAAGTATTTTTATCTTCTTCTATGAGCACCTCGCAGTACTGAAGGTTAGGCGTCAGATTCTTGTATTCTTCTGTATCAGGTCGCAGTCGAAGAGTTGTTCAACGGTGTTGACATACGCCCACTACTGATGTTTCGCAGGCACTATTTTGAAGTAACTTTATCTTCTTCTTGTAGTGCTACTCCAACTAGTGAAGGTTGGTAGTTAGCTCAGCATAACTCAGTAAGTTTATAAAAAGAAAATACTGTAATTATTAATATAATACTATCAATTCTTAACTGCGCTGATTTAAGACTGCACTGTTTGGAAATATGTATTTTCTTGATAAGCCACGATTTTGGTAATGAAAAGTGGACGTCAATAGGGATTCTCGAATTATGAACTGTAGCAGACCTGTCGGATTTTGTCCTATATACCTACATGTATTGTTATTGGAGCTTTATAGTGACAATATGAAATGTTCTAAGCAAAATCCAGACAGGAATGTAACTCTTTACTATACAGGATTAACACAATTCGAAGCTTAATATAGTTAGTGAATTGCAGATTGTATTTGGGTAAGTAACCATATTAGGCAGACACACATAACAAGATAATTTGGCTTGTAACCAGTTTTATCCAAGTCAGCTGAATGTAGAACGAGCAAAAAGTAATTAAATCCCGAATTCGGGCCAACTGAATTCTGTTTTATAAGTTTTGTGTACTGTGAAGATTCGTGGAGTGAAATCAAATCATGACGTTAGATCTATATTAGCATTACTTGGACGATAATTTGTCTTGAGGAAATTAGAAGTGGGAGTGGTTACGTAAAATTATTTACCTATATACAGGGACATAATATTTTCACTTCTTTATACATAGGGTATGATGTCTCTGCTTTAAGTTTTTTAAATATTTATTGGAATTAGCAGGTAATTGTTTGTTGATACTTTAAGTAATTATTTCAAAACTGTTGTAGGTAATTATTTTTCTGCTATTATCCAATAATTGTGAAAAATGGTAGCTATTAATTCGATTGTTTTTAAATAATAAAGTCTTCGTAATAACTTGGGTAACAAACTAGCATTTATAGACAGTCTCTAGACATGATGAAGGTGCCGTATTTTCTTAAGAGTATTTTTGGTAAATCACCGAATAAAAATTTCGATCCAGTGGGACAAGCAAAGGCAATGATCAATTTCATTCAACAGTTGGTTGGTATACATAACGTATTTGGCGATGAAGGAAAAAGTATGTATCATATTTTGAATAGTTTATTGAAGAGAAAAAATATTGTGGTTTTTTTCCATACTATTTTGCAGCGCCGGATCTAGGTATTTTTCGAGGCGGGGCAGAAACTGAAAAATGCCGCCCCCCCTGCCAATATTTTTATCTTAATCATCATCATCATTTTTAGCAACCATATGACATAGGCCTTCAGGAAAGAACGCCATTTTTAGTACAGGTTCCCTAGGACAATTTTCATAATTTATTACTAACAAGCTGATTTTCGACTCCGGGCATGAGGTTGTCCGTGTGGGTATTTTCGGTCGCTGTCAAAGGGAAGAGTGTTGACCCGCCGGTCAGGGAGACCCGTAGAAACGGTTGGCCGCTGGCCGCCCGCGGTACAGTACAGGGGCCCAATCGTGGCTAATCACCACGAGAGGCTGCCTCACCATCCCGCGCATAATCTTGGGTGGGTCCGTCGGCGTCGTGCCGATTGGTGACCGGATGTGGGGTCCCGGCGGCTCATAACGTGAGGGTACGGGGACCCTTCCATCCGGCAGATCAATCCGCCACCTGCCGACTCTTTCGTGCCGGTGCTCATTCGGCCTTCTTAATGTCCGGACTTAGGCTCCTCGATGCCTCTTCATCAAACCCATCCCCTTAATCTCATGACAGTGCAATTAAACAGAGCAGGTCCTTCAGCGGTGCATAACCCCACCACCGCGTTCACTTTGACTCCATACGAACCTCAATGCCGCCCACCATGATCTCGAGACGCCCCGGCCTGCTTTGCTCTTCTTGACGGAGACGCAGATTCGTTTGTTTTTCGTCCGGCCAAAAATTCCTACCTGCTGTACCCCGGTTATTCGCTTAAAGAAAAATTCAAGCCGAAAGCCGGCGTATGCTTGAATGTTCGGTCGGACATCTGCTGTCGTCGTTTGCGCTGCATGGAGGACCCTTCCTTCTCCGCTCTGTGGGTGCACGTGGATCTAGGTTCCCTGAGCCGCATCTACGTGTGCCTTTAGAGGTCTCACAACGGGGAAGATGAGACGACTCGGCTGTTCAGGTAAGGTCTGGCTAAGAACCAGGTGGCTGATGACGCGCGATCGCAGTTCCCGTAGACCGAAATGGGGGTCTTCTTGGGGGTTTTGGGGGTCTTGGTAGTCTTTCAATGCACATCACGAACTATGGCTGGGCTCCTCCAAGACTGATTATGCTGGTTCCTCTGGCCTCTGGGCAATTTCGATCAATGTCTGTTTGGGTCGTCAGTACCTTTCGCTCCACCTCCACGTCCCGTGCAGGTTAAGCGGAGTGTCTGGCATTACTCGTCGGAAGATTGGAATGGTGTGTAAGATTATTTCTCATCCATCCCTTGGAGGCAGCACTGCTTTGAGGGTAAAGATCCCTCAGCGAGTGCCAACGCTATTGCTGACGAGATCAGGCTTGGAATGGAATACTAGATTCCTTCCTCTGAGATCGCCAGTAAAGGCCGTGGACGCTCCTGGTTCAATCGTGCATGTGACGATGCTGTCGGTGACAAACAGGCGGCGTATCGCGCTTAGGTACGGGGTCGCGCCATGAATGATGGCAATATTAGTTCCCTCAAAGAAGCCTACAACCGAGCCAACAAGACCTGCAAGAAGGCCTACGTTAGAGCGGATGCCCAGCGCGTTAGCAGGATTGGGCGTGCGTTGGCCAATCACCCAACTAGCAGTCGTGCTTATTGGAGTTTGGCCAGGGCCGTTCATTCTAACTTCTGCCGTCCAGCGTTGCCACCACTGAGGTATCCGGAAGGGTCGCTGGCTCACAAGCCGCAAGAGTGGGCTGCCTTACTGGCAAATCTCTTTGCGGCTCATTCCCGTCTCGAGAACCGTGGTTCCCAGACGCTGCATACACTTTCTGATTGCGGTTTCTCAATGGCAGATATCCGCATTAGGTAGTAAGATATGCGGCGTGAGCTACGGTCTTTCGATGTGCGAAATGCCAGTGGCCCGGATGGAATACCGGCGGTGGTTTTAAGAGCTTGTGCAGCCGAGTTGTCTCCTGCAATGACTTGCCTCTACCGAGCGTCCTACCGCGCAGGAGTTGTGCCTGAATCTTGCAAGGAGGCCAATGTGGAATCGATCCCCAAAAAGGGTGATCGGTCAGACCCTACCAACTATCGCCCTATCGCTATCACCTCAGTGATGTGTAAGGTCATGGAGAGGATCATAAACTCTCAATTGATCCGCTACTTGTTCACTCGTTGGTCACTTGGATCACTCGTTAATCAGTGACAGACATAGCGGATTCCGTCAAAATCGATCAACAGGTGAATCTTCTTGCGTTGGTCCTGCATCGCTGGGGTGAGGCGATTGACTGGCGTGGGGAGGCTCTTGCTATGACCCTTCACATAGCCAAGGCTTTTGATAGGGTCTGGCACCATCGTCTTCTTTCCAAAGTTCCGACATATGGTCTGCCCGACCTGTGTTCGTGGATTTCTGGCATTCTGCATGGGCGTAGAATACGTGTCGTCGTCGACGGACACGCTTCGGCGCTCATGTCGGTAAATGCCGGAGTTCCTCAGGGCTCGGTGCTGCCGCCCACGCTGTTTATTCTCCATATCAATGATATGTTGTCGCTAGGCAACATTCATTGCTATGCAGATGACAGACCCGTTCTTGGGCGATACCACTATGGGCCTCCGGGTTGCCGGGTCGACACTGTGAGGGGACGCGAAGATCTTGCCATTGAGCTCACATGGGTTTCCAGGAATATGGTTAAGTACAATGCCAAGAAAACCCAGGTGTGTGCGTTCACGTGCAAAAAATAGGCGTTCTCTCCCTTCCTAATTTTTCAGGGTGCTCCCCTCTCAATGCAGAATGACCTGAATATCCTTGGTGTAGATATACGCTGTGTATATCCATCTCAATCCAAGGAATCACATCGAGGGCGTAATATCTGCCATGGCACGCAAGCTTGGATTGCCGAATCGGGTGCGTCGGTTTTTCACACCCGGTCAACTTTATCGCTTGTTTAAAGCGCAGGTCCGGCCGGGTATGGAGTACTGCTCGGACCTCTAGGATGGATCCGCTCAGTACCTGCTCGATGCCTTGGATGGATTGCAACGGCGGGCCATCCACATTATGAATGATGCAGACGTTACGAGCAACTTAGAGTCGCTACAATTTCTCTTTCTTTTCTCCGTACTAGAAATTTAATATTGTAACCACTACCTTGATTTGTTTAGATACAAATCCAATTTGTCTTGAATTCCAAAAAAATAATAGTATGCTTTGTTTTTGAATGTTAGCTATTATATATTGAAATGTTATATATTGAAATAAAGGATAATTTCATAGCTGAATAGAAGATGGGAAGGACCCAAGAGAATGTTTTATGTTGATTTTTGTAAAAAGCTTTCGTAGAGTTTACAATGTAATGTAGTTGTAGCGGTATAACGTTGGTTTGCTTTTACAACCATATTATCCTTACTAATATTATAAAGGTGAAAGTTTGTATGTATGTATGGATGTTTGTTACTCTTTCATGAAAAAACGGCTCAACAGATTTTGATGAAATTTGGTATAGTGATAGCTGACACCCTGGATTAACACATAGGCTACTTTTTATCCCGAAAAATGTAGTGTTCCCGTGGGATGAGTCAGGAAACCAAATATACATATTTTCTACTCTTTCAAATTCAAATTGTTGGCACGGGATGTCCTCTCCTACGGAAGGGAAATATAGTCGACGGCACGCGGGAAATATAGTTAGTAGACACGCGAAATAATATGTTCTTGATGTGGATTGGACTCAAAAACTATCTGCACCCGGGCGAAGCCGGGCCCGACAGCTAGTCATAATATAAACAGACGAATTCGCGGACAAACTCCTGTACCAAATAAAATATGTTTCTTCGTTCGGTTAAGAGCGTTTATACCCTGCACGCGCTTTTTGGCTTAAAAACAGGACTTTTCAAATGAGTTAATGGCCACCAATAAACAATTTAAAGGAAAAATAATTATTACTAATTTTAGAAAAGGTTGTCATCTAGGAATTTTGGTGGAAAACATTATAGATTGATGGATAATTTGTGAGTACTATACGGATTACTGAACACAAGTTTCGTTATTTAGGCTTTAAATGGCAATTTAGAAGCTTAAGATATCCTTAATCACTAAATATAAGATGAAAATAAAAATATTATCAGACTAATAAGACCCTTATGGAGGGATTTTGCTGAGAAAAATAATCTTTTTGTGTTTAGTTCCTGAAAAATAAAAATTTAAACAATGCGAAATTATTCAGAAACTCTCGTCAAGAACATATTTTTTTCACCAACTTATCGTACATAATTTTTTATAACAATTGCATATTATAATAGAAGAACATATTATCAATAAATTACCATTTTTATATTTCAACAAAATTAGTTTTCATGTTTTCTACAAATATTTTAAAAACCACTATAAAACACGCTGTCCGACGTGGATCAAATCAGACCGCCGCAAGGCCTTCTAGAGGGAGGACGTATCGCTCGTCGCTCCGGCCTGGCTGCAGTCGATTATGCCGCGCGTAGTAAAAATAGCCACGCGCGGAATGCGATTACCACATCTTAGTACTTTGGTAGTAAAAGATTTAATTATTTTTATTACATACAATGATTTTGTAGTGAGTATAAATTATGTTTCAGGTAATATAATGGGACGTAATTCCGAGGCTAAATTTTGTTATGTATTGTAATATAAAATTAAATATATTTCGTAATTGTAAGGGGTTGTAAGGCCCCTAACACTATTTATGTGTTCGAACACGAAATGATTAATAAAACGTCCGTAGTGTCTACTGATTGAACACTGATTTGAATGCAACTTAACAATGTGATAATAACGAAAATTGCTTGCACAGTAATATTTGTCTACTTATAATGCAAATAAAATATTTTTATGATATTATATTACAGTTATATTTCAATTGAATATTTGAAGCGCACGGATCAAAGTTGTTTGAGCCGATTGTATAGCGAGCCGACGCGGCAGCTCTACGCACACAGCTTTGGTCGCTTATGTGTGCGTGAAATTAACGAAGAAATACCTATAGTTGACTTTGCGCGCAAGGTGTATACGCTCTTAATCAACAAAACTTACTAGTAAACACAAATTGAATATTTGAAACCAAACATAGTCC
Source organism: Hyles vespertilio (assembly GCA_009982885.2). Lineage (NCBI taxonomy): Eukaryota > Metazoa > Arthropoda > Insecta > Lepidoptera > Sphingidae > Hyles > Hyles vespertilio. Next base: position 10,299,555 of record CM042822.1, on the reverse strand, counting down.
ATGAGAACGATGAAGGAGTTTCCAAATATAGCTTCATCTCTTTTTCACACGCCCCTATCGCATATTCATCAATATTCGCGCCACGCGAAAAAACAAAAAAGTTCTGCAGTGCCTGTGTAAGTGGTGTTACGTTATTGGACAGTTGTGTAGTTGTCTCCCAAGATTCAATATGCCGCCCCCTGAACTTGCCGCCCGGGGCACAGACCCCGTCTTGCCCCCCCCCTAGATCCGGGCCTGCTATTTTGACATGTATTATTATTACTGGTGGTAGGTCTCTCATATGTGAGAAGCCATCTGGGTAGGTACCACCGCAATGTCTATTTCTCCCGTGAAACAACACTGCTTAAATGCACTGTTGTGTTTCGGATTGAAGGACATTGTAGCCAGAGCAACTACTGGACATATTGAGACTTAACATCTTATGTCTCAGGATGGCGAGCGCAGTGGAATATTGCTACTGTTTATGAGCGGTCGTATCGCTTACCATCAGGCGAACGGCTTGCTCGTCTCGCCATTCAATGCAGTAAAAAAAAAAAAAAAAGTATTTTTCTTCTATTAAGCGCCATTTACACGAGGAGTGTGTAGTGTGTAAGTGTATGACATAACCGCCATGAGATTATAATATTTGATAAAAGTTTACACAGTGCAGCTTTATTATATTACTAGCTGTGCCCGCGACTTCGTCCGCGTGGAATTTAACAAAAAAGTTTTTTTTAGTTATTTTTTTAAATAAATGAAATTTTCAAAAACAAATGTAGCCTAAGTTACTCCTTATTATATCAGTTACCTGACAATAAAAGTCCCGTCAAAATCGGTCCAGCCATTTCAGAGATTAGCCGGAACAAACAGACAGAAAATAACTTTTCTAAAATAAATGTAGCCTAAGTTACTCCTTATTATATCAGCTACCTGACAAAAAAAGTCCCGTCAAAATCGGTCCAGCCATTTCAGAGATTAGCCGGAACAAACAGACAGACAGACAGACAAAAAAATTTTAAATATCATTTTCGGCACAGGTATCGTGTATATAACGATATCTAGTAGGACATTTTTTTTTATTTTCACTCTTAAAACAGACACTTCAATTTTATTTATATGTATAGATGTATAGATTACGATAATGATCCTATGAAGTAACGTTTTTATCAGAGGTCAGATATAAAGTCCAAAAAAAGCGATGATTTTTTAAGGTATTTTTTTCATATCGTCTCAAATAAAAAAATGGCGCGTTAGTTAGCGAAATTTTTAGTTGCATTGTGTTTGTAGTCACTAAGACTACCACCCGGTTTTCTGCAGCAGTTTTGATATATCCTGTATTGAAGATTTTAGACTGAAAACTGAGAATTTTATGTCAACTTAAACTAATATTTTGAGTGTTTCAGGTTATTCTGTGTTGTCAGTGTTTGCGGTGATATTATTTGGAGGCACGTTTGTGTACGTCGGCTCGTTCAGTCAGATCGTATACTTGATGCAAGTGTTCCCTGACAAATTAGAGACGTTCAAAGTCCTAAACTGTCTCAGCGCGACCTCCGTGCCACTCTCAAAGTACATATTTATGTGGACTTCGAGGTGATTTGTATTACATTTGTTTGTGAAATTATTAAACATGTTGGGCCTAAAATCTTTAAATTATTTTTCAATATTCATATTATACAACAGTAGAGTAGGCCCGTGCCCTGCAGTGGGACGTATATGGGCTGATACAGATATTATACAACATAGATTGACTTTTTCAATTATAAAGTATTATACAAGGAGTCAATTTTAAACATTATAAATTGTAAAATAGTATCTTAAATTCATCCATAATTTTAAATACAGAGCTGATACCGCTTAATCCTAATTCCATATCAAATCAAAATATTCTTTATTCAAATAGTCTTTCACAAGAATTTATGAACCGTTAATTTCTGCTACAGCCGCTTCGGAACGTGTTGTAGCTGTGAAGAATAAATATATCTTATGTAGTTATTAATTAATATCTTCATTTCCAGGTCACGTCTTAGAACCGTATTTCAGATGAGTCAGTACGGTTTATCATGTATTCCTATAGACAGCAAATCTTACGTTGAAATGGGGAAAACGCTTAAAAAAGCACGCTATTTGTCTTGGTTGGTGGTTGCCAACCAAGTCATTGTACATGTAGCCTATTTGCTGATACCATTCTTATTCACTGTACTCGGCAACGACAGATATCTCCCAACCACACCTGGTGACTCTTATGGTAAGAAATTTTTGACTAAATTAGCTATCATTATTAGTCCATTATAAGTCATAATTCGATTGAAGACTATTCCAATGAGCCTGAATAAGAATTTAAATCTATCATAACCTAACTAAAATAAATATTGTAAATTAAATACCTTTAGACATAAAAATTCGCGGCTTAAAATAAACCTGTACAATATGCATTAAAATTCGCCCTGCGGTTTTGTCGTGCCATCATCTGATATTGAAATATGATGTATCATTACGTACATTGTACAGCCATCCATCACGTTTATTTAATACGACCGCAGCGGTATTTCATGAAACCGCCATGCATTCATTTTAAAAGTTATTCAAATTGGTTTCATGTAACTAACAAGCACATCATGTTAATCACTCAACTTTGCAGGTCTCCGTCCGAAATATGAAACTCCGTTCTATGAAACGACGTTTGTTCTCACTTGTATTGCCACCGCATTCTCCGCGGTCAACCAGACGGGTTACATTGTGCTATTCATCACATTATTAGCTCACGAACTCGTGCATTTCTACGCTATCACTGAGATGTTGAAGGACATATATACAGACCTATTAGACAAAGAAAATTCAGAAATAAGAGAGGAGGTGAATGCAAAGTTGAGGTTTTGTGCGAGACATCACCAGTTTTTAATGAAGTATCACCAGAAAATCCGAGAGTTGTATAAGGTGATCTTTGGGGCGCATTTTTTTATGATGACTGTGGTCTTAGTGACAACATTGCAGACGATGAATTCATGGGACGTAAGGAACACACTTCTGACAGCAGTGACGGGGATAATGCCTTTATTTTTGTACTGTTTTGGCGGTGAGCTGCTAATTACAGCCGGGCTGGATATGTCAACAGCTGTGTACACATGCGGATGGGAACTAATGGATGTAAAACAAGCACGGGTTGTTTTACTCATGCTATGTCTGTCACAACGTCCCCTCTGTTTGACTGCAGCCGATATATTCACTATGAATAGAGAAACCTTTGGCAACGTCGTGCAGGTTGTTTATAAAATATATGCTGTGTTTAACTAAAACATAAGAAATATGCAATGCTTTATATAATTAAAATGATTTCTAAGTTGACGAGAAAGTTTCTTAAGAAATTAGAATTTATCTTAGCTGCATTGCGCAGCTGTTTTCTAAACAAAGCTTTGAATTGTTTTGTTAAGATAAAGAAATGAAAGTGGACTGAACAAACTGAAGCACACCAATGATAATGCTTAAATAAAATTAGAAGACAATTTATAAATGGGTAGATTGCATTAGATATGGTTAGTTTAGCTTTCAAAGAAGAATGCAGAAATAAGCTTTGCCTAATTGCTTTCAAGTCTAAATTTCACAATTGGGCCCATTAAATTAGTTACGAGAATAGCCGAAATCATATTTAGAATGCACATCATTAGACATACGTGTATCTTCTATGTTTAGTAGCACACATACAAACATCACGCCTTTTGCCTAAAAAGAGTAGGCAGAGTTACAAATCTGTCCCGCGAAGTGATTGGGGGCGAGCCTATCGCCATATGATAATTTCCACTTTAAGATATTTCAGTTATGCTTCACTGTTCACCTACAAATAAACGAGTGTAGACATAGTGTGTTTTTATTTGAAAATGAAAAACGAAAATCAATTTATATCCTAGAATTTAATTAAATTGGAAATATAAAATGATTGGACAATTGAAGTAAAGTTTTAATCCTCTCTCTCTCTTTCTCTGTTGGTTACTTTAGAATGTTACAAAATGTAGCCTAAAACTAAGTAAAAGGAATACTAAATTACATTATAGTTTTTCCTTTTATATCTCTTCAACCGTTAATACAAACTTCAAAGATAAAATATGAAACCTAGAATGTGCTGCATTGCTAAATAAAGAAAATCATACGGTAACTCGTATTCTCTTTTAACAAAGGGCTCTCGATCAAAGGAGATGCGAAGGAATCGTATGCATCCAGCCTGTATGAACAATAGCCTTCACTACCCACACGTAAATAGAATTTACACCAAGTTTGTTCCAAGCATTTATATTTCAAAGGACTGTTGAAAAGGTGCCCGTTTTTGTTAATGGACTTCAATAAAAGGTTATATAAGAATCGTACAGTTTGATATGTCTAAAATACCTGAATATACCAACAATTTTTAGAGGTGCCAATCCTAATTTTTAGGGCAAGCTTTCCCTCGCAATGTTTATCTCACAGTGCGTAGCGTGATGTTATACTGCTTGCATATACATAGTCCCATATAGACCCAGCTAGCACCGACATAAAAAAAATGTTAGTATATGCATCTTACCGCCGCCGGACGACCGATGGAATTTTAAATACATTATTATTATTTTACGTTTAGCTGTAAGTTCATTGTAGTTGTGCATGATGCTGATATAATGCCGGAAATAGATGGACCCAAAAATGTGCTAAGAAAAAATAACAATAGATACTACGACCTTTATTCACAAACAGGAAAAATTCTGGCGAACCTTTCAGTTTAATATAATTTTCTTACGTCCTCAAGAATTGAATTTGGCAAAAAGCCTTCTCGAAAACAAAGGTTTTAATCTTTCACGGAATCGCCGTGTTTTCTGTAATATTCCAACGTATTTCTCATAGTATTGCGAGAGCTTCATTTTTTCAAGTGGCAACAAATAGTTTTTTCTTTTCTGGTCCAGCTCTCACACTCACCACTGTAACGTATCGTATAAAAAATTTCGTTCGTTCGTTCGTTCGGATGAATATAATAGGGCCCCATGAACTAAAGAGGTTAATAACCTCGCAAAAAGAACCAATAGTTTTGTAGGAAGTTGTGGCGTGACACTTGTGTATAGTGCTGTCCTCATTATTTATCCAAGATTTATGAAAATGTATTTATCAAGTACACCCGCCTGTTATTCCTCATATATTACCTACAATATAGGACATCTAAATAACAATCTGCTCCAGTAGGCTTCGATAGTATATGAGACAGCCAAAAAACTGTCGATGTTTTCGGGTCATACTGAGCACAATATTTTTCTGCTTAATATTACAACTTTATTTATTATTAGTTAGATTAGATATCTTACAAACAACAAGCATATATATTTATGTTCTACGCTAATATATAAAGCTGAAGACGGAAGAATTTGTTTATTTGAACGAGTTAATTATAGGGTTCACTAGTTTGAATTGAAAAATATTTTAGTATTGGATTGTCCATTTTTCGAGGAATCATCAGAAAACTTTTCATTTGAAAAAACGCTGATAAATATAAAATATATGTTCAGTTTTAAATTGGCCGGCATCAAATTGTCCGGCAGGAGTTATCGTTTTCCACTAGTCAATGCTTTATCTGAATAGTAATGTACATACTTACTCTAGGTGAGTGTTGAGTATGGTGATGAGCTGTAGAGAAAACCATCTCATATCTCAATTCACCAATTGAGATATACATATGTACCTTCTTATAATACATCTGTATCAGCCAATATACGTCCCACTGCAGGGCACGGGGCCTACTCTACAATCGAGAATACGATTGAGAGTGGTTAGGCCATATAGTCCACCACGCTGGCCTAGTGCGGGTTGGCGGACTTGCATACCATAGAAATTCTTATAAATCGCTATGGTATGCAGGTTTCCTCACGATGTTTTCCTTCACCGTTTTAGTGCGTGGTGATTGATTATCAATACACACATGACTCTGAAAAGTCAGAGGTGTGCCCTGGGATTCGAACCCGCGACCACCGTGAACATGTTGGCAGCCGCTTACCAACAGGCCACCACGCACATACGACACATGATTATAAATAAAAGTCAGTGGACCGGTTTGGTTAACATTTGTTTTAAGATACTTGTGATCATTTATATTAAGCGTTTATAGGGTTTTTTTTTATTGGAAAATCGACTGGTGATATCGGAAAATAGTATACAGTTATTGTGGAAAAATACTACGTGAAGTTTAGTTTCACTGATCGGCTTTTATGTTTGCATAACTATTAGATATTTAAAATAAATTGAAAACGACATTTTAGATTGTACTTGATACTACTACTAAAGTTAAAACATTATCATTTAGATATTTTCTTGTCTTATTCATGATTTGACGTCCATTTAACGACGCGATGTCCTTTTGATTAAATAACGGCCGTTCTCAATATTCTATCTATCTTTAACAAGGGGTTAAAATAGCTACCATGACTTTGTCGGTACAATACTACGCTTCATAAAAAAATATATACATATATATTTATATAATTTAGCTATCTATAAATATGTGCAAAATGTTCCTACCTCTTTATCTCTGTTAACTGAAACATAAAATGCATCTAAATATCTAACGAAATCTCTTGTTAAAGATAGATAGATTATTGAGAACGGCTGTAAATCAGTCATTTCTTATTTCATCAATTAAATCTGCTAATTAAAATGGTACACTGAATAGCGGACATAGTAATAAATGATAGATAATAATAATATTAAAAATAACAATTTAAATAATAATAATATGGTACATACTATATCTACCACTCACCAGAACGTCGCTACTGAAGCAGTCTAGAAGACGCGACGTCTCAAACACTCAACACAACACAACTTACACAGTTTTCCACAAAACAATATAAATAATCAAGAACTCTAGCGCTGCAACGGTGCAAGGGTCTTGCTTCTGCAAGCGTTCACGAGAAACTGGACTATTAGGCGATCAAGATGACACAAGTAAACTACAAGAACTACCCTCACTAGATAATAATATTTTTTTAAATACTGGACTCTTGAAACGGATGTAGATTTTTATTAAATTGTTTGTCACGTTTATTGTGTGGTATTTTGTTTCTTATAGTCAGTGTGGTTTCAGATTTAAAATGATTATTTACACGCAAGAATTAATCTTTGATTTTTAGTGTTATTAAACAATTATACTTATGATATAATCTGATTTTTAAGCTCTCCTTCCGGTACTTATTAGGCGGAATATGCAGTTGACAATTTAATTATTAAGAGATTATCGAAAATTCAGTATTTCATTTTTATTCTACAAGTCTCCAAGATTAATGTTTCCTACAAAAATAATTGAATTTACTTTTTTATGCGATTACATCAGTATCTACAAAAAGTTTTTAAAGTATACAACTGTAAATCCACAGGATATCTTTATAATATTTTTATCCTACAGTTCACACTGAAGTGACATTAGTAAACAATGTATTGGCCCTTCAGAGGCTCATAGAGACAATTCCTTCGGGATCCAATACATTTCGAAGCTTACAATCCCTTATCCTGATACATGTGTATACAGAACGGTATTAGCGGAACCGATCTGTGTATTGGAAATAATGGCTTGTCCTCAAATAAGAATTTGAAGAGGATTTATTTCTTTATTTGTTTTCTTTTTAGGTACGGAATAAGTGGAGAATTTACTGTTACTTCCATTGCTCGATTTTTCTGGTAGAAACTGCTTTACGAACTAGGAGGTAAACAAGTGTCTGAATCTACAAGATGTTTGAAATTTTCTAGGTTCCATAAATTCTTTTTTTGCAAAGAGTTATGCTTTAGATTTAGACAATAGTTGACTTGTGACTAATGTGGTTTCCAGTTATAATGTAGCGGCAGTACTTAAGAGGAGGGTAGACGCCGATGACCTTGCTCGAACAAGCGGAACCAAATCTTATGCACCGCGCACGCCGGCGCTCGACGTGCGAGCGAGCGCACTGCGCAATACCTATTCGGCGTCATTTTTTCGCCGCGGACAGAACGATATATTCGTAGGGTTATTTCGCTCGACGTTCCCATCGAGTACAGTCAAGAGCAGTCTAACCGTATTGGATGATTAATTCATTAACAAACATCACAACTACCGGAATTGCGTGAACGCCGACTGATAAACGAGAAGTCGCGGGTTCAATCCCCGCACTAGTAGTACGATTTTAGTGTTTATTTATTTCATCTATCTATAGTCTATACAAATACTACAAAGAGGGAACATTTGTATTTTGGCGTGTTTTGTATTTTAGATTTTTAATATTTGTATTTTTGTTTTTCTCTTCTGATATTATAAAGAGGATACATAATTTATATTTTTGGATTTTTGTTTATAATGAATAAATACCAAAATTACTGTACCGATTTTAAAAATTCTTTCACTTTTGGAATGGTATATTATCCGGGAATAACAGAAGTTATATACAGGGTATATCAAGACTGCTATCGAAAACGAAGCCGGGTGGTAGTTTAAGCGACTTCAGACACAAAGCAACAGAAAAAGTTGCAAAAATAAGTGACCATTTTTTTTGTTGCTATTTTTTTCCTATGACTATGTTTGGGTGGTAAATACATTTTTTCCTAAAATAATAGTGTATACCCTTTTATTTATAAATAATCTAAGGTATAATAGAGTTTAAATTATTATTTTAACAAAAACTATGGATTTACCACCCAAAAATGACGATATTTAAAAAATCATAAAAAATAATTGTTGCGTTTCTTTGTGAAAATTTTAGTTACATTGTGTTTGTAGTCACTAACTCTACCACCCAGCTTCGTTTTCGGTAGCAGTCTTGAGATACCCAGTATTTACCTGAAGGGGTTGAAATAAGGGTTTAAATGGAAAATAAAAACCATTGAAGATTTATTTTTTAATTATTATTATGAAATGTTTTTCAAAAAAATATCTTCAATGGTTTTTATTTTCCATTTAAACCCTTATTTCAACCCCTATGGCCAAATATACAGCCACTGTTACTCCAGGATAATGTTGGATTCGAATGGTGAAAGAATTTTAAGATCAGTTGAGTAATTTTTGGGTTTATTCATAATAAACAAAAATCTAAATAAGCTAAAATACAAAAATACAAATGTTACAAAAATGAAATGTTTCTTCTATAAAATATTGGGTTAGATAGTAGATAGATGAATAAATAAAAACAAAAACAATTGTTTCGATGCGGGATCGAACCCGCGGCCATCAGTAGCCAGCTGCGCTACGGCTGCTGTTAAATACGTTTGTGAATTTATCATTCAGTACGGTTAGACCGCCCCTAACCGTACTCGATGAATATGTCAAGCGAAATAGCAATATTCAATTTACTTTGATATTGCGGAAACAAGCGACATAGGTCCGTTTATCACGGCGCCACGTCCCGCACTGATTTGTTGGGCGACAACAGGGACGTGCTCGTGATTTAGAGTATCGATAATGTGAAAAAAATATTTAAAAATAAATGAGACAGAAATTGGAAAAATTAAAAAGAAGGCCCCATCCGTCTTGCATTTCTTAATATCCTGATAACAATAAAGTAATCCTAGTGCTCATAGTTTACGAGAAAAAACGTTGTAAATCCGAAAACAGAGGTCACTTTGCAATTTTATTTCAAGTACTTTTAATACACATTTAAGAATTCTGAAAAGAAGGGGACATGCTCCATATAGTGTAGATCAACATATATTTTTTTGAAGACCTAACAATAAAGATCACCAAGAAAAAACGTAGTAAAAAAGCCATTTCACATTGACCCTCCTCTTAAGTACTGGTAGTAGTATCCTTGGTTTAATTGTTACCTGTGCCAATATTTGTTATATTTACATCTTGTATAATACTATATATTTATTACGCATTAAATACATATGGTCAATAAGTAATATCCACGACACATACGGGCCACATAACATTTCCGGAATAAGCAGCACGTATAAGTATGTATTACAGACTTATAAGAATAGTAAATTGAAACAAAAAGTTATAAATTTAAAAATAATTTTAAGCTAAAGTGTTTAAATATAATATTATTTATAAATACATACTATATAAAAGCAGAAAATTTAATGTTGCCTAGCCAGCGAGTCTACAGCTTATATTACAACTATGATTAAAAGGTATTTTCTATTGAATACCGACTTGAATTTCATACTAAAAGGACGAGAAAATATAATCAGCACAAACGAGAAAACACAAGGAAACGCAATTACCCGTTGATAACGTTGCTTTGTGCACGGAATAAATTCTTCGGAAGTCCAGGCTATATTTTTCTAAAATACTAAACAAGGAGGATTGAAATAAGAAGAACCTCATTGTATAAACCAAGCTAATCTTAGGTAAACTTTAAAATATATTTTCCGATATAAGATAAATTCGTAATTATTTTTATTATAATGCATATTCCCATGCATTTTATAATATAATGTAACAATTGCAAATTATTATTAATGGACACGTTTAATGTTTTACAAAAAAATTTGTTACATAATTGACTTCTTACGGCTTAAACGTAGACCTCCACTGTTTGCGCGAAAATTAAATATATATCTTAATTTTGTATATTTTTTAAGCCCGATATGGCGATAGGTTCGCCACCTATCACATCGTGCGACGGAACATACAAGGCGAAACATGGATGTCCTGGCACCTCTGCCTACCCCTTCTGGGAAAAAGGTGTGAGTTTATGTATGTATATATTTTTAAAAGAAATAGAATGTTAATCCAATTAAAAAGTGCGAAATAATTCATCAACATTAGTCCATTTCTTTAAAGCACTCTTTCTTATTGCTTATATGTTGTCTTTGAAATGCACCCAAGCTAGATAACCTGATGTCTATCTGAAAACCATTTTCTTTTATCTTCCAAAGTACTAGATAGTGGTATTTCACATGAATGGCGAAATTTTATTCCAGACCGTTTAAGGGACAATGTACGGTGTGTAAGATAGGTGTAATTTTAAACTAATTACTTATATTTATGATATTCATATTACATAAATTGAGACATTTATATATACCCAAAAATTGGCAATTAAAATCAGTCGTGAATACTGGTAAACTTCTTTTATTAAAATTAAGTGATTAACCATCTTGTCAAATGCATATCTAGGAATCTAAATTCTCCATCTTTAAATGGTATTTTTTCTGGTACTTACTATGGGTCTGTATTTTAGTTTTTACTCCAAGTGAAATTAGCAGCTGGATTGTTTATTATTGCAGTCGTGTCCCTGACCGGTGCCTCCATTTTTCGCGTTTTATACAGCTTTGTGCACTTTCCAGTTCCATTTAAACGTTTTCGAACGCCCTTAGCGCTCTTTTGTTTTGCTTGACAAGTCGATAGTCTTTAGAGCTACAAGTGGGTAGTGGTTAATTAGGCTTATGTGGGGATTATTCTTTAATACCATGTAATTATGAAAATGTTCAATTTTAGAACTTTTGTTTGAAGACTGTTATGGCAGGCAACGTCAAATTTGAAAGAAGGTAAGAAGCGAGTTTTTATTGACACGATTATAGCATCACACATATAGCACAATTACAAAATTTAGAATAATAATAATAATAAACTAAACCCTAACAAAAAGAGACAATAACAAAGAGAAAAAAGCGTATTTAAATATGTACAATAATAAGCTAACGTACCAAAGGGATGCCAGCATAATTGATGAATTGTCATTCGAATGACAATACAGCGCTGGATTTCAGAGGTAACCTGTTAAAATAAAATTAGTAGAGCTTGATGACATGATTAAGAATGTTAGAGTGCGTTTTAACACCCAGGTCAGTTGCTTAACTGTGTTTTGTCCTAGTGCCAATTTTATAGATTATGATTAAAGAGTTAGATTAGTAAATAGAGATCTGTCATTTGAGAACTGCTTGAAAATATTTCGAATATTGTTATTTCAGGTTTTATGAAGTTCTTTAATCGTTTGAATTAAAACCGTGCTTAGTATCATTTACTGTATTAATTATATCTCAAAATAAATTATAATTTAATTTCGGATCTGTTTGGATACTTATTGTTGCGTTATATTTACGGCGGACATGGAGTAATCACACATCAGCTCATTCCCATCACTCGCGCAATAAATAGAGGAATGTAAATACTACATGTTGTAAAACTCCCACCCACATGCCAATAAATGAGCATAAAATAATGTCTGCGAGGATACAGTCGTACTTCTACTCGTAAAATTGCGCAATCAAACAAATTGATGGCGCTGTAAAGTCAATAAAGATCAGATCCTTAGCATTCCCAAATGGAATTCGGCGTCCTATTTTAACTTCGTATTGCTTTCCCCGAGCGCTGGCTTTAAGGGACATTTTTGTAAACTTTTAATTGGATCAGGTTCATTTTTAAACAACTACGAGGTATCGTAGAACAAAACTTTTAATGGTGCGACGATCGGTTTCGGACAAAGATCGGGTGATAATTTATAGTAATTATTTTGTGACTGCCTCAGTGGCGCAGTTGTACTTTGGCATGATTACAAAGATGTGGTCTCGGGTTCGAATCCCGGGTAACCAAAGTGATATTGGATTTTTCTATTGATTATCAGCCCGGAGTCAGAAAGTCTTGCCCGATATAGCTAAAGGCTCGCCTCCTATCACATTGTGGAACGGAAAATGTAAGGCGACGTGGATGTCCTGGTACTCCTTCTGGGAAAAAAGCATGAGTTTATATATGTAATTATATTTTGTGCCGGTAAACGGGGATTAAATATACAGAGGTAACTGCCGCCCATGAACACCTACATCTATTCGTGGGTGTATCGGCTTTGGAGAATGAACGTGTAAGGTGAATTGGATTTATAGGTCTCCGTTGGTATTAAGACACAATTCCACTTGCTTATGTAGGACTGACCGTTGCTCTTTATTTTACGTGATTTTGTACAATTGGCTTGCTACGGAAACTGTCATTTAAGCCTGGGGGGCTACTCTATAGATACTCCGACACGAAGTTCGAATGTTGGGACGTTGAACGTCACATAAGATAGGTATAAGTTTTCCATTTCTAAATATCAATACTATTATATATAAAAGATATCATTCACGTAGGGCACCTTGATACAGGATTCGAACATTTTGTTAAGTATTTAGACATATGAATACACTTTTACGTGCGATTTTCGAACATTCGTCGTCGTGTCGGAGTACAGAGTAACCTCCCTGACCTTTTCTTTTCATGAAATGTTCTTAGAGTATTTAAGCCGATTTGGAAATCAAATTGAACGCCTCAAGGTTCACGCTCATACGGCAGGCATTGATATTGAATATACCATGTAGTCCATATAAAATGCATATCGAAGGTTAACCATACAATTTTACTAGTAAGTCTCTCATAAGTGAGAGGCCGCCTGGATAGGTCACACCGCAATTTCTATTTCTCCTGCCAAACAGCAGTGTAAATGCACTGTTGTGTTGTATGAAGGAAATTGTAGCCAGTGTAACTACTGAAAATACTGAGACTTAACATCATATCTCTCAGGATGGCGAGTGGAGTGTAATGCCAAGCATTGCTACATAATTCATGGTGTTGCTTGGTTTTGTTACTGTCCACGAGCGGTCGTTTCGCTTACTCTCAGGCGATACGACCGCTCGTGTAAGGCATATAGAACTGTTAGTACCGAACCGTCTTGTGTAAGGCATATAGAACTGTTAGTACCGAAGCATTGCCTGTCCTGGCGGGTGTACTTCCAGTCGACCTGGAGGTGCAACGTCGCGCCGCCATGTATTATTCTACTAGGGAGAATATTGATAAAAGATTTTTAACTCCACGTGAACTTTTAAAAGTTGACAGATTATTTAAACCGCTTTCAGTGGCATATAGCGAACTATTAGACGAATGGCAAAATAGATGGGAGGTATCTTTGGAGGAACGTCATTTATACCCATATTTTCCTTGCGTGCGTGATCGTTTGACAAAGACTTGGCTAGATGTCGATTATTGCATATCACAGTTCCTTACGGGCCATGGTAACTTTAAGTCTAAACTGTACTCTTTTAAGCTCGTTGATTCGCCTGCATGCCCATGTTCAACACCTAATTGCGAGTATGAACAGTCCGCGCATCATATACTTTGGGAGTGTAGTATTTGGCAAAACGAGCGTAAAATCATGTTTGATAGTATGTAGATATCATCCGGAGTCGTATACTACATGGACCTAGTGGAGACTAGGACGAATTTCCGTGCTTTCTGGCGTTTTTGCCATACCTATTACTGGAATCAAGTATAACAGCTCACACAATAAGTCCCATTTAAATGTAATAATGAATTCCGTGGTGCTTTACAGCTGGCTTCTCCGGCTGTAAAAGTCTTTTTGGGAGGTTATTTACCTGTTTAGTTCAATGTTTTGTCACCCGCTTTGCACGGAGGGAAGTGGACATTATTTATTTCCAACTCCTCCTATTAATTTAATTTTCTGATTGATTTCGTTGCGGGTTAAAGACAAGTTAGACATTCCCGGAGACTCGCCGAGCTTCAATGCTCGGTGTCATTACATTGCGTGCCGCTGTTGATCCTGGCTTACAGGATTTGCAGCGGCGGGTGTGAGGGCGGGACAGTCTCCTTACCGTCAGGCGAATGGCATGTTCGTCTCGCCATTTATAGCAATAAAATAGAAAATGGATTACTCACGTTATCAGCAACTTCCAATGTAACGTAACATTTCCATCATATAAAGTTGGTATTAACTGGGTAGTAACAGACGTACTTTATTACCGTTTACTGGTACTAAAGTTAATCTTATAACCAAGTTTTAAACGGTCACTACTTAACGGTTGTTGAGAGTTCAGTTTTTATTACTTTGGTTTGTTAGTTCATTTTAAATGTTTTATAATGGTTTAGTTTAGAGTCGGTTAACTTATTACCAATCGATGTTTTTTAACGAGTTGGAAAGAAATATTCTCTAGATTATTGTTAATACCTAGCTAGTTGTTTTCTTATTTATGTTACAAATATATCATTATTCGTTCAGACCAAATAAATTTACTCGTATATGTATCAAATGGGTACCTAAATTTTGATTGTATTTTATAACTGAAATTATTTTGACTTTGATTTATTGACATAAGAGAAATTCTGTCATTCCAAATTTCTCTAACTTAGTATTGGTTTAGATAAACTGCATTTGAATTTTATGGTTAAAACCTATTAAAATTGCTAATTTTGAATTTCGTAATGGGTAAAGAGAAGATAAAGGAGAAACATCCGTATCTACGTGAAAGTGTTTTTTTTTTTCTTTTCATTTACTTTTCTATTACAAGGAATTGTTATATTCGATTACAATGAAATAATTAAAATCTATACCTGACTTATGATGTTAAATTCAGTTAAAACGTTCTATACCGAAATCAGAGTACATACAGTTCTACGAGTAAAATTTAATTTTTGCCTTCATTATTATATATTATTATTTATTATTATACTATATCTTATTATATCCTGTATTTTTGTTCCTCAGAAATCTATTCTACGAACAGTAGCTGTGATGTTAGAGCTTTATTTATACAGCAATTCGAATCTAAATCTAATCAGTGTGGTATTATACAACCAATTTTTGCGATAATTACACAGCAGTTTTCTTGAAAGGATAAATGTCAGTCAAGTGGTTGATCATAAAATCACAGATGAAATCAAATGATTTCATAACACGCATAAAAATAATGTAGAAACCTCTGCGCAATTAAATAAAAATAGGACAGAATACGTAACAGTACTATACTTATGTAAGAAATTAGGTATTATTTATTTATTTGACAGCCTAAATGATTAATTAATTAATTTGGAACTATTAAATGATTAATTTGGAACGCAGATATCCTATTTGGTATTCCCTGCCTTTGATAAAAATAAATAAGGAGAAATTAAAATATCATAAAAAATGGAAAATATACGGTCGCCATAATGATTACTCTAGTTTTGCTTTGTTGAGAGATAGACATAAAAGAATTGAAAGGGAATGTTATGCTCAATATATCGCACATGCTGAAATGCAAATATTAAAGAACAGTAAATATTTTTGGAACTTTGTCAAATCTAAAAGGGCTGCAAATACTATCCCAGATTGCATGTTCTTAGATAAAATCACTTCCTCTGATGGTAGGGTAATCAGTGACCTTTTCAACGCACACTTTAGGTCAGCTTTTGATGATAAACATGTGTCTGTAACTAGTGATTTGGTTGACTGTCGTAATATCTTAAACCTTGGTTCTGTATATATCTCACAAGACACCGTCTCCAAGTATTTGAAGTCTTTGGATATAAAAAAGGGTGCTGGCCCGGATGGAATTCCATCAGTGTTCCTTAACAGATGTTATAAGTGTTTGTCGTTGCCACTATATAAACTTTTCAATTTGTCTTTACACCTGGGCGTGATGCCAGTTAAGTGGAAACGTTCATATATTGTTCCCGTTTTTAAAAACGGCGATAAACATAATATTAAAAATTATCGCCCTATATCTAAAATTAGTATCATACCGAAGGTGTTTGAACGGATAATCTGCGATATCGTTTCTCCTATTGTAAGGCCTATTATAGCACCCCAACAACATGGATTTGTTTGTGGTAAATCAACTGAGTCAAACTTGTGTGAATTTGTCGATTTTATTACCACGGCAATGGACAGAGGTTTACAAGTTGATGCAGTGTATACCGATTACAGAAAGGCTTTTGACAAAATCTCTCACAATATTTTATTACGCCAACTTGCAGGAATTGGTATACACGGTGATCTGCTTCGATGGCTTGAGTCATACCTAAGAGAGCGTAGCCAAGCTGTGACTGTCAAAGGATTTTGTTCTTCTTTTGTGCCGGTAACATCTGGGGTTCCGCAGGGGTCGCATCTCGGACCTCTTCTATTTAATATATATGTAAATGATGTCCTTACAACATTTAATTCATCTAATGTCCTTTTATATGCCGATGATAAAAAAATATACAAAATAATCTCAAATACTAATGACTGCTTTGAACTTCAAAATGACCTTAATGGTTTTTGTAGTTATTGTAAACGGAACTTGTTATACTTAAACGTAAAAAAATGCAACGTGATATCTTTCACCAGAAAGAGAAAATTAATTGAATATAAATATATCCTAAACGATGAGGAAATCACAAGAGTGTCCGAGGTGCGCGATCTGGGTATTGTCCTCGACAGCAAACTTATTTTCGATACTCACATACTTGGTACAACTCAGAAAGCCTTTCGTATGTTGGGATTTGTCTTGAGAACTAGCAAGGAATTTAAAAATTTGACGACTCTGACACTTTTATACAAGTCACTCGTGAGGCCTTTACTTGAATATGCGTCAGTAGTTTGGAATCCTCAATATGACACATATATTGACGGTTTAGAACGCATCCAAGATAAATTTATTAAACATCTCGTTTGGCGGAGTCGACATGATGCTCAGTTTAAGCATGGTTTATTAAGCCTGAAGGACCGACGAGCCGAATGTGATCTTATGTTCCTGTATAAAATAATTAGGAAACAAATTGACTCCCCTTATTTCGTCAGCAAGATATCGTATGTCTGTCCTCGTCTGTCTGCGCGTAAAAAGGTACTTTTTCACGTTGGTACTTCCAGAACAAACTATGGCATGAATGTGTTTATCAAGAGAACTTGTCGCTCATATAACAGCATTACAGCTAATGATTGTAATTGTATAGATATATTCCATCTTTCTCCATCTCAATACAAGCAAAAATTGCACTCAATTTATATTGAACGTAGTACTTAAATAATTTGTGATCTTATTTTTAAACTTTTATCTCATATAACCTGGGTCTGGGTGTGTATCATTGTATAGGTACGCACCAGCTCTTTCTGTTATGTTATTGTTATCTGTGGAAACTGTTGTGGATTATGTATTTCTAGTTGTTGTTAATTCTATGTTATATTGTATCTGTTGTTTCCCAAATAAATAAAAATAAAATAAAATAAGCCTCCGTGGCGCAGTTGGTTAGACGCCGCCTGTGAAACGAGAGGCCGCGGGTTCGATCCCCGCACCGAGATAAATGTTTGTGCGGCCCACAAATATTTCTTCTGGGTCTGGGTGTTTGTGAGACCGAAAAGTCTCTCGTAGTTTCTGATACCCACGACACAAGACTCGATCTTAGTGTGGGGTTAGGACTATGTATGTGACTTGGGTGTTATTTATTATTATTTATTTAAATCCTTATTGTACGCAAACATAACAACAACTTAACTTTACAGGAACAATCATAAAAAAGTACAAATGGCAGTCTTTTTATTTTTTTTATTTTATTTTATTTATTAAGGAAAACATACAGCATAAATATTACAAATAAACGTTACACAATATATTACAATAAAGCCAATAAAGTTTTCACTGAAAACAAAATATGGAATGAACCTAAATAAAATAGTAATCATAAGTCAAACAATAATAATAACTTAATTAAACATTAAAAAAAACATATTTCTTATCCTATGAGCAAAAAACAGAAGGAATAATAACAATAATCATCCATCCATCCATCAGCCAAAGGAAGTCCACTGCTGAACATAGGCCTCCCCCAATGATTTCCACAGAGACCTGTTGGAGGCAGCCTGCATCCAGCGACGTCCCGCGACCTTTACCAGGTCGTCGGACCATCGTGTGGGTGGACGTCCTACGCTGCGCTTTCCGCTACGCGGCCTCCATTCGAGCACTTTCCGACCCCATCGGTCATCAGATCTCCGCGCTATGTGCCCTGCCCATTGCCACTTCAACTTGCTAATCCGGTGGGCTATGTCGGTTATTTTAGTTCTCCTACGGATCTCCTCATTTCTGATTCGATCTCGTAGGGAAACCCCGAGCATAGCCCTCTCCATAGCTCGTTGAGTGACTTTGAGCTTCCTAATAAGGCCCATAGTGAGAGGCCACGTCTCGGTGCCGTAAGTCATCACTGGCAACACACAACTATCGAAGACTTTCGATTTAAGGCACTGAGGTATTTTGGACGAGAAGACGTCGCGTAGTTTCCCGAACGCTGCCCAACCGAGTTGGATTCGACGATTGACCTCTCTCTCGAAGTTGGACCTGCCTAACCGGACCACTTGTCCTAAATAGACATATTCGTCAACAACTTCAAGAGTCGAGCCCCCAACACCGATGGGGGTGGGCACAACATGGACATTCGACATGATCTTCGTTTTGTCCATGTTCATTTTAAGACCCACCTGTTGGGAGACTCGATTGAGGTCTTCGAGCATAGTGCTAAGGTCTTCCAGCGATTCTGCCAAGACTACAATATCGTCGGCAAACCGAAGGTGAGTGATATACTCGCCGTTGATGTTGATGCCGAATCCTTTCCATCGCAAGAGCTTGAAGGCGTTTTCCAGCGCGGCAGTGAACAGTTTCGGAGATATGACATCTCCCTGTCTCACGCCTCTCTGTAGTGGAATAGCCTTCGTACTCTGATCTTGTACTCGGACCGACATGGTTAACAATAATACAAACCAAAAATTACAAAACGAGAGAATATATATATTCTTAGAGATCAGAAGCGTAATTAATTTTTAAACACGACACAGATAATATTATTCCACTAATCGACTGTTTAATAAATATTAGAATTAAATCAAACAAAACATTTAAAAATCAGAAAACAAAAATAATTAGCAATCCGTCGCATCCGAGCACCCGCGCGATAAAGTGAGCGAGTCTTGTCGTCTCTTTCAATCGTTACGTCATTGCGTCACGTGATCATGCGATATTCCCGCCTCCTTGGTGGAAATCCTCTAAGACGGCCGTTCCTGACAGCTGAACGTCCTCGTCAGCTTAACAGCTTGTCCGATCTTCGCTTGGTTGGTCCGCTACAGTAGAATCACCATGTCCCAGGTTTACTTCGGTTAGAGTTTCACCTGGAATGGTAGTTAAAGGAATAATTTCGAAAGCATTTTTTTTTTCTTTTGTGATCCCATTAGATCAGGCAGTAATATGCAAGCTGTATCACATAGTATCATACATGAGTTTGAGACAATATTCATTACTGAAATAATAAAACATCGGGCAAAAAAAAAGCTAAAAAAAAAAAAAAAGACGGTACTTCCATGATGTCAGGGCAACGAACACCATAATGTCGAAGTGCGAGACAGCCACAATGTTGGGGCTGCGAGCACCACAATGTCGGAGTGCGAGACAGCTTCAATGTCGGAGCTGCGAGCACCACAGTGTCGCGGTGCGAGGCAGCCGCAAAGTCGGAGCTGCGAGCACCATAGTGTCGCGGTGCGAGGCAGCCGCAACGTCGGAGCTGCGAGCACCACAGTGTCGCGGTGCGAGGCAGCCGCAAAGTCGGAGCTGCGAGCACCACAGTGTCGCGGTGCGAGGCAGCCGCAAAGTCGGAGCTGCGAGCACCACAGTGTCGCGGTGCGAGGCAGCCGCAAAGTCGGAGCTGCGAGCACCACAGTGTCGCGGTGCGAGGCAGCCGCAAAGTCGGAGCTGCGAGCACCACAGTGTCGCGGTGCGAGGCAGCCGCAAAGTCGGAGCTGCGAGCACCACAGTGTCGCGGTGCGAGGCAGCCGCAAAGTCGGAGCTGCGAGCACCACAGTGTCGCGGTGCGAGGCAGCCGCAAAGTCGGAGCTGCGAGCACCACAGTGTCGCGGTGCGAGGCAGCCGCAAAGTCGGAGCTGCGAGCACCACAGTGTCGCGGTGCGAGGCAGCCGCAATGTCGGAGCTGCGAGCACCACAGTGTCGCGGTGCGAGGCAGCCGCAAAGTCGGAGCTGCGAGCACCACAGTGTCGCGGTGCGAGGCAGCCGCAAAGTCGGAGCTGCGAGCACCACAGTGTCGCGGTGCGAGGCAGCCGCAAAGTCGGAGCTGCGAGCACCACAGTGTCGCGGTGCGAGGCAGCCGCAATGTCGGAGCTGCGAGCACCACAGTGTCGCGGTGCGAGGCAGCCGCAATGTCGGAGCTGCGAGCACCACAGTGTCGCGGTGCGAGGCAGCCGCAAAGTCGGAGCTGCGAGCACCACAGTGTCGCGGTGCGAGGGAGCCGCAAAGTCGGAGCTGCGAGCACCACAGTGTCGCGGTGCGAGGCAGCCGCAAAGTCGGAGCTGCGAGCACCACAGTGTCGCGGTGCGAGGCAGCCGCAAAGTCGGAGCTGCGAGCACCACAGTGTCGCGGTGCGAGACAGCTGCAATGTCGGGGCTGCGAGCACCACAATGTCGGGGTGCAATACGAGTACCACAATGTCGGGGTACGGGATAGCCACAATGTCGGGGCTGCGAGCACCACAATGTCGGGGTGCAATACGAGTACCACAATGTCGGGGTACGAGGTAGCCACAATGTCGGGGCTGCGAGCACCGCAATGTCGGGGTGCAGTACGAGTACCACAATGTCGGGGTACGGGATAGCCACAATGTCGGGGCTGCGAGCACCACAATGTCGGGGTGCAATACGAGTACCACAATGTCGGGGTACGAGGTAGCCACAATGTCGGGGCTACTAAACTCACCACTACTGAAGAACGCTTCACAAGTCTCCGGTGTCCACTCACCGCGCCGTTCTTCCCATACCAACCAGCCAGCAATTCCAGTAACTTTTTAAACTTTCCATAAAAGATTAAACCATTGGGCACCCTTATTGTTCACTTCTATTCGCAGCATGTTGATAGCCGTCCTAACCAAAGCTTCAGCCTTACTTGGACTCGGCCTAACCTGACCAAGCGCAACAAGTCTGCCCAGGTATTCAAGTTCAGTCCAAAAACGTAGAGTTTTTAATGTTAATTGAAAATCCAAATCCTACGTCTCCATTTTTTTTTTTTAATACCTTACGTATAGTTTCCAAACCTTCACTGATAGAATTGGACATGACCAGTACATCATCTACATAAATAAGCACTTTATCAGTATCCACCAGGTGCTTCAGTTTTAGAGATGATTCCTACATAAACAATAGGTGGATTAGTGAGCCCATATGGCATCTTTAAATATTCGTAATGGCCTTCGGGCGTAACAAATACTGGTTTTACTGATAGTCATTATCCTTCATCGGCACCTTGTCAATACCTCGCATATAACGTTACGTAGAAATCTTATATAAACTAAAGTGCCTTAAAACGGAATCGGATATAAGGGAAATATCTGGACCAGAATCAACTAAAACATCAACTCGCATATTCTGAATAGTACAGACATCACATTATATATCCAGAAAAACTCTGAGCAAAAAAAAAAATTACATTACTGCAGGGTTCTTTTTTCACTTATCTTAAATTCTACTCGTCGTTTAAAAAAAAACAAGTATCGACAGAATGTCCATTATTTTTACAAAACGGACAATACTTTACAGTTTACAGGTTTAGAGTCAGTTTTCATTGAATCACGGAATCATATTAAGAATTCTTTGACCTTTTTGGACTAAGAATCTGTTTATGGCCACATGTGGAATAAACCAATCGATCATACTACTAGGGAGTGTTACGTTTACGTATGTCAGGGTTAATTATGTCTGACGTGCGAGCAGGATTGCTAGTAACGGCAGGTGCACTTTCAGGCTTAAATCAAATCAAATCAAATCAAACTAAAAGTGTAAACTGAGAGAAATTCTACTAGACCTTATGACTGTAGCCTGGCGGTAGTAGCTGCGGCTTTGAATTGAGTTTAACTTTTAACGACATTTTATCGCAAAATTGACCTTGCATATTCTGTGTAGGTAAAGAACTTAGTAGAATTAGTATTCATGACGCCATATAGTACGGTGGCCATGATGGTGGTCTACTTCCGCACACCTCACGTCAACAGTTATGTAAACTGTGATCGAATTTGATTTTTCGATTCTGTAGTAATGTTTAGATCTTACTTGAAATAACGAAGAAAGTGCATCCACAATCCTGTCCGCAACGTCAGCCTCACGCGCCGATTCAACAGACACAGCTTCATCCGTGGCGCGTATCCCAATGCCGGGAACAGAAACCCCGGTAGTTGCTGAAGCCGATGCTGGTGTATCTTTTCCAGTGCAAGGATGCGACGGTAAAGGGTTAAAAGTATACGTTGCCCGTTCCTCTAGAGCATTTACCGATCAAGTATTTCATTTAAACCATCACGGCGAGGGCTGTTTCGGCTCGTATATGAGCTATTCCGACGCCTACATGGATTTTCAGAACAATACGGTCTATTGCGGAGACTTGATTTTCTACATTTTTCACGATTACGGTCTCTTTGCTCACCATCGCGACGGCTATGAGAATTTTTACGATTTTTTTTACGTGGTGTGCATTCACAGCTCGACATTTTTATACAACAAGTCGTTTAACTTGCTGAAGGATTTAACGTTGAACAAATAGTTTTAATTATAACTTACGATTGTTAACTTCAAGGCGCACACAAAAACAAAACACTATAGATGGTATTTTTACTTACAGAAATACACCATCCGAAGTAAACTAATTATATACACACAAAACCAACACGTAAGTTATCAAATCACGAATAAAGAAATTCATTAATTAATAAAATGTAATTGTTTACAACGCGAACAACAAAAAAACAAACAAAAACAAAAACGCGGGAAAATGAGAAATTGCAGCTGGAGAGATGGCGCGAACGATCAAAGTCGCGTGTTTTAAACCTATCCCACTTCTGATCTTAGAGATCAGAAGCGTAATTAATTTTTAAACACGACACAGATAATATTATTCCACTAATCGACTGTTTAATAAATATTAGAATTAAATCAAACAAAACATTTAAAAATCAGAAAACAAAAATAATTAGCAATCCGTCGCATCCGAGCACCCGCGCGATAAAGTGAGCGAGTCTTGTCGTCTCTTTCAATCGTTACGTCATTGCGTCACGTGATCATGCGATATTCCCGCCTCCTTGGTGGAAATCCTCTAAGAATATATATATATAATATATATATATTAGTGGATGGGAGAGGATTTGAATATTTTTTAAGACAATTGGGAGAAGAGAATGTATTTTTGTAACGAGCGTTAATACGAGGACTATTGAAAAGTATCTTACTTAAAAGATAAGGAGAATCTATTAACCCATTAATTATTTTATATAGGAAAAACTGACCTCTATTCTCTCTGCGTCTTTGTAGTGATACGTCTTATCGCTTTATAGCAATATCTTACAGACAACCATGAGATTGGGATAGGTGTCTAGTTGGTTAAGAGCGACATTGTGATGAAATCTACACATCAGCGAGTTCTTCATAATTTCATCATCATTTCGAAAAGTATGTGAAGGCTACCAACCTCACTGGGCCAATTTGGTAGACTAAAATAGGCTTACTCACCAAATGGCTCATATCAGTTCGGTAGTTGTTCGCGTAATTACAAGCGAAATAATTTTGCAACATGACTAGAATGTCATATATCCGCAAACCCATATATATATATAGCATAGGACAATACGGACGAAAGGCCAAGATTCATACACCGATTGTGAAGTAATTTATATATGCAATAACAATAAAATACCAACCCAAAACAATGTACAGGTGAGTTACTCTATAAAAACGATACTAACTTCGATTGTTCGGACGCCGTACGTAAAACTTCACTAATATGTGATACTCTATATTCTATACTATCGTACGTCGCCAACATAGAGAAAGTTCGCAGAAAATGATAAGTATAATAGAGATTAGTATTGATTTTTAGAAGTGGAAATCTTATAGCTTACTTCGGACGTCGAACATCCGAACATTCGAAGTTCGTTTCTTTTTTATAGAGTAACACCGCAGGCATTTTAGCCAACATATAATTGCAGCAGGTTGCGACTTGCGAGTTTGTTTCATGTTACGAACAATTTAAATGGGGTCCCCCGGGAAGCAAAACCTATTTCAGGATAAGTATCTCGTATGTATCCCTGCAGAATTTATTACCGCAGTTTTTCTTGAAGATCGCTTGAGATAAATCTAACGTGATTCTTTAGAGCTAACCTCTTAGTGCTAACGTCTAATTTATTGTCTGTTCAAATTGGTGTCAGCTGCTTATTTCCATTACTATTTCGTACAAGAATTATATTCAGGTATACTTATATTTTCGTAAAGGTATCTATTTCTGATTATTTTGTATGCTAACTAAATACGAGTATATTAATGTCGAAATAACAACCACAATTTAAATATTTTCAATACATATTATTGTTTTTTCGCTATTTAGACATCTAACATTAGCCCAGCTTTTGAAAAACATTGGTGTTAGATCCCGTGCATTTTTGCAGTCTGTTTTCAAAGCGCCCTGAACCGAAAGGAATCGGGGGTAAAAGCTACTCAACTGTAAAATTGACATCGAAGCAAAAGCTCGAACTAATTGCTTGTTTTAAGTCAGAATACTTGGGTGTTTTGTCTAGATGAATAATATTTATTCTGGTTAGTTTCACGAGTAATTTACAGCAGTGATGCAAAGTATCATAAACAATGGCGGGTGAGCACTGCAATTTTCTCTGGTATTTTAATTGGATTACTTTAAATTGAGTGTCTGTTTGCGAGAAATTATTAAAGCTCAATTAATCTTTCGAACAGTCTTTCTGTATTATGAAAGACTGTTCGAAAGATTATACAGAGTATATCAATACAATATCAACACTGTTACCAAAACCGACGCTACGTGATAATTTTGGTTAGTATAGAAACAACGCAACTAAAATGTTGCAATAAAATGCTACGATTTCTGTTCTAATCATCTTATTTGGGTGGCTATAAATATATTTTACCTAAAATAATACATCACATAAACTCACGCCTTTTTCCCAGAAGGGGTAGGTAGAGGTGTCAGGACATCCTCATTTCGCCTTGTATGTTCCGTCCCACGATGTGATAGATGGCGAGCCTATCGCCATATCGGGCACAAATTCCTGACTCTGGGCTGATAATGAATAGAAAAATCCAATTTCGCTTTGCCCAACTCGGGATTGGAACCGTACCCTAGTACAACTACGCCACCGAGGCAGTCAGGCATTAAATGAATGGCAAGAAAGAGTCAATGATATGTAAGGAATTAATTTATTATTTTAGCAAAAACTATGGACTTTACACGATGATATTTAAAACACTACAAAAAATGTATGTGTTTTGACCATTGTGTACTGTAATCGCTATCCCAAATTTCTCACCACTAGCATTTGGACGAGATGCAAGAAAGAAGCTTCAGTTGTTTTTTTTTTTAATTTATTTCATTCCATTGTACTGGATCTTTAAGGAATAAGACGACATTGCCAATAACCATCTTACCACTTACCAAAACTTTGTAAAGATTATGAGGTTTCCGTTTGGCGTTTACCTATTCTGTATCTACTAGTGACATTTGCATACTACCCATTTCTGTATCCTAAACATTAAACAAGATTGTTCCGCAAACAGTTGTTTATGAGAAATAACTGAAGTTTAGTTTCATAATAGAGGTATAATGAAGTAGCGGTACGGGAACTTTTCTGTCGCAGTTAATAAGTACAAAGTGCTGTCATTGTTCGCGCCGGCTGCACAAACGGCTCCTATTATTCTAAATGCTGCCTTTTGTTACAGAAAATTCAATAAGCTTTATTTGTATACATATGCACAAACATGAAAAAATGTAATTTTGTAGTTCTGGCTTAGAAAAATTACTATTCTGTATGCATGGTACATGCATGCAGTGAAATGCCAAGCATTGCTTTATAATTCAAGGCGTTGTTTGGTTTTGCTATTGTTTATGAGCGGTCGTATAGCTTACCAGCGTGCGAACGGCATGCTCGTCTCGCCATTCGTTGCAAAAAATATGCATATTATGTATGGACTTATGCATTAGATTTATATTCTTACCTGCTACGTGAAATTTAGGTTTTTTTAGGTGCCAGATTGTCTGAGAACTATTTACAAAAAAAGGTATTTGAAGATTATTACCATTCAAACTATTGTTTGCTTGACAAACACTTTCATAACAGAACTGAGTTATGAATGTTAAATTTCTATAAGGCCAGTTTTAACTAAAAAGTACTCAAAATAAATGTAATTTTGCCAGCGCTATAGTATAAAAGCTAAGTTTTATATATGTGCCCATCTTAAGATGTCTTATCCAGAGCTGTTACCTTGGCAGCCAGACACATTGAAGCTGATAACTTTTAAAGCCACCACGATCCAAACTTAATAATTGCTGGTCGTATGATGCTATGTTAGAGGCATAAACGGACAAACTTTCAGCTTACCTATATATAATTACGAAGGACTGGCGGCCACGGGCTCTTCGGCTATAAGTGTGTGGTGACTGTATATGTGACTGTTGGGTGTACGATTTACCATAAGAATTCGGGTTGACAGAATGCATCCAAAATAAAAGAAAAACCTTGTAAAAATAAAAATATACTACAGTAAAAATGTACTTATTAAAATGTAGACAGGTAAAAGGCAGTAACAAACACCGAATTGCGTTTTGTTTTGCCACCTGACGCTTAACGCTGTTTGTTTTCCCTTGTCTCGACTCGAATACACGCCATTAAAATAACTATACCTTTGTTCCGCTAAATGTTTTAGCTAAAGTTTATTTACAATTAGTTCTAACAAAGTGTTTATTCGCTTTAGTCCGTATTTACATGTAAATGACTACGATGTTTCGAAATAGATTTGTTTTGTTAATGAAATATACTTCCTTAAAAACAATTTTCGAATCGAATGTTTTGAATTCAGAACCGTTTTGACTTTTGAATTTAGTTTGGGCGAAGTCATGGGCGAAGTAGTCAAAACATTTGATAATTAAAAAATAGGTTAAAAACAGTGTAGGTATACATAAGGCCTTTAAACTAATATTTATCTGAAATGTAATTTATATGACTACTTACGAGGCATATTTAAAGGCGATTATGAAATATTTTATAGCAAAAAAGAAAAAGGATCTTGATCGGCCTGATGAGGAATTTAGTGCTGAAAATGGACCAAGTATTTGATATGTAGGTACTTAATTATTTCCTTTTTTATACCACAATATATTCCATAAACGATTCATTCGGCATTCGCTGAACCCAAACCTGACTGTTATTCATGTTATACTATATTAAATTATCTCCTGGAATTCAATTAGTCTATGAGTTTCATTCGACTAATTCTATAATACTGATAATATCTTAGGATAATGTCATTATAAATAGAAAATTAGCAAATCTACTAATTGGCTTTAACGTAATTTAAAAAAGTTTTATTTGTGTTGTTTAAAAACACCGGCATACGTGATTTGAAGGAACTGGTAAGGCCATAGATAATAATGAAGGTGTAAATATAAAATGTAATATGTTTTATGGAAAAAATAAAACAGAATGCCACTTCACACTCATATTTTTATTAGGAAAAGGCATATGAATATGTCAAATAAAATTCTTTCGACTAGTATTGTACAACAATAAAATCAATTTTATTAGTGACCAATGTATAAAGATTAATTAAGT
The DNA here is from genome assembly GCA_009982885.2 of Hyles vespertilio. Taxonomy (NCBI): domain Eukaryota; kingdom Metazoa; phylum Arthropoda; class Insecta; order Lepidoptera; family Sphingidae; genus Hyles; species Hyles vespertilio. Next base: position 10,271,222 of record CM042822.1, on the reverse strand, counting down.
ATTGATTTTACAGTAGTATGAATAAATATATAAATTGTGTTAATGGATACATTTACAAATATTACAGATATTATATTCATATAAATATAGAAAATTTAGGAATAAAAAAGTAATTATGCATCAGCAAACAGGCGTAGCAGACAAAGCCATAACATAGGGGATACAAGATTAAATTTAATATTTATAATTAAAATAAATCAATAATAATTTATGATTTATGCAAAATATAACATTTGAAACTGAAATGATTAAAAATAGAAGCATTTTGATACCCATGAAAAATCGTATTACAATGCATAATATAATTAATTTATTATGATTTTAATAAATAATAATAATAACGTAGTATTAAATATGATCTAGCTGATTTTAATGAGATCTGGTAGAAAAAAAGGAAAATAATTTTGAAAATGGAAAATAAACATATTATGCGTAAGTGATTTAGATAAATTCATTGCACAACAATTTAAGATTTATGGCTATAATTTATAACCTACATCAAATTCATTTACGTATTAACAACTCAGACATAAAGTCTAAATATCTATGCTACGAAATCAGCTGATATTCTGTAGATGAGTGACGCGGTATGGGGAAATTGGATTTTATAGGTTTGTTTACTTTAATTAACTACTATACCGGGTATATCAAGACTGCTACCGAAAATGAAGCCGGGTGGTAGTTTTAGTGGCTACAAACACAATGCAATTAAAAATTTCGCATAGAAACCCGACAATTATTTTTTATGATTTTTTAAATATCGTCGTTTTTGGGTGGTAAATCCATAGTTTTTGCTAAAATAATAATTTAAACTCTTTTATACCTTAGAGTATTTATAAATAAAAGGGCATACACTATTATTTTAGGAAAAAATGTATTTACCACCCAAATATGGCCATAGGAAAAAAATTAACAAAAAAAAATTGTCGCTTTTTTTTTGCAACTTTTTCTGTTGCATTGTGTCTGAAGTCGCTTAAACTACCACCCGGCTTCGTTTTCGGTAGCAGTCTTGATATACCCTGTATACTATTTATTATGTACATAGTTATTTAAATTTGTTAGACCTGTTTGCTTACACGTTTTAATGGAATACACTATTACTGTTGTACCATTTAGATAAGGTTCAGCAATTTGCGTAGTTGATTAATTTTTAATACGCGGTTTATTTTAGCCAATCACCAGCGTCATTTGCGTGCGAGCTTCTTCATCTGCCAATGGTTATTTTGAACGCGTCATAGTAACATTGCGTTAAGCATAATGGTGTTATTAAGTAAACTTCATCAATCTTCTTTTGGCGTATGAACTGGCAAATAAAATTTAAAAAATACCTTTTTGACGCATTATTTGAGATTTGTTTTCATAATATAAGGAAGTATTATAATCGTAATATAATATTTTGACAACGGCACGACAACAACGCAATCGGACGCCAAAAGATCTTAAACAATCTATACTATAATATCAGCGTGAATTTGATGTTTTAATTCTAATTCAATCAAAAGGCGATTGGTCCATATTTCATTTACTTTAAAAAAAAAATCTGCGGCAGATTACGCTTTTTTGCACGTACAGTGATTTACCGAAGGAAATTATTTAAATGGTACATCTATACATTATAATATGTAAATGTAAGTTAGACACAATATAATTAATAAGTATTCATTGCACTTTTATAACATTGTATTTAAATTTATATTGGGACTGCACAAAGGACAAGAAACGCTCATAATTTACAAATATTATTACATTACATAACATCAATAGCATTTATAGAAAATAACATCTAATTATGTTAAAATTACGATATGCTACATTTTTTATGATACAAATAGCGTTTTGTTTCCCAATTTCCTTCTTACGTCGCTAAGTGAATATATACTAGTAATAAATCTACAGTTTGGCAACAGCACAGAGGTTTGACGTTACTATCATAGACATAGAATACGGCATCTACTGAATATACATATATTTACTTCGATTATGACGAAAGTTTAGTATCAAACAACAGTTTTGTTAACAGGACAAAAATGGTTTGGTTCTGTTATTTTACTTGAAATAAATAAATATTTCAAATTACCTTCCTGGGTATCTCGTTACTTCTAAATTCAATAATTTTAATACTAAAGGTACAAATATGGTAATGTTTCAAGGCAACTTATAAGGCTGTAGGATCGATTTGCCTTTCGCATTTTCGCGCCAGTTTTAAATTGAGAGATGTAAATGAGTAGTCGATACTCTGTGTCTATGTTTATCATTTATTTAATCTAAAATCTTCCATCTTAAAAATAGAACTGCATTTCCTTAGAGATCAAAGGGATATTGTACAAAGATTTGTTTCATAAGTTTTAAAGCTTGAAATGTTTACTGTAGGAGAAACTTTTTTTTAATAAAATAGACAATTATTTACAAACTTTGTTCATAGTAGTTAATATAAATACTAATTTAATGGCGAATGTTGTACCTAATATTATAATGATGTTCTACTAATGTGGAGACTTTAAATATGTAAATCTTCACAATTTATATGGTAAAACTGGATTTATGGATTATTGGATACTAGAATATATTCGGAGACAAGCTGATGTTAACTCGTTTTTTGATTAGATTTTCCATGAAAATGAGTAATATATTAAGTATATATATATTATATTCGTATTTCAGTTAGTATTTTTATGCAGCTTCCTAATATTATCAATTATTTTATAAAGTATAATGAAACTAGTTATCTACATATCAATATATTACGGATACATATTTTTTTATCATATAGAAAATTCGTCAGTGCATTCAACACATAATTTAATAAAGTTCATATTTGGTAGCATACTAATTAACAGCTGATTAATTACAATATGAAGTAACATATTTACATAAGCTGCTAGGTCTACTCTAAATAGTAGTGAAACATCAATATAGAGGTTAAATAAATACTAATTTACATCGAACATTTGAGCTATGCTCGTAAACTATAAATATTTTCACAAAATAGATTAACACAAAACTAAATGCAATTAATTTTCGAATGTCCTCCGTGGGCTGGAATCACCAGAAATAGGGGTCGACACATTAGACATAGTATCAGATCGGTTTCCGAGCGAAAAAGATCCGTTCGATTTTTGATCGCTCAACGGTGTAGTGACGTCACAGTTCTTGTTTTTCACAGAGTCGTTCGTTAGAGGCGAAGTGTGAGGTATGGAGTTGGAGTATTCACTAGAGGCTTTTAGAGGCCAGATTATGTTTTGAGGGGTGAAGGGCGAGGCGGGAGAGGCAGGGGCGGACGCGTCAAGAGTGGCGTCCTCCTCGGGCAGGGTGCGCAGGCGCGACAGCCTCCCCCGCCCCCCTCCTCAAACGGGGGACTGCTCCCCGCTCGCGCTCCCGCTCGTGATGTAATCCTGCGCAAATTAACAGATCGAATAAAGAGATAAATATATTAAGGAATCATTCCATCGTTATTCCTTAGTGATATAGGTATTAGGAAACTATGTATGTTATTGGAATATGTCGTTTGACTTTAGTAACCGGCTTCAAATGGTGTTCTTTATGACCCAACGCTTGTCTCTACTACCGTAAAACGCAGGGACTGTGTTCTTCATTTTTTTAAAGAAGCTTTAATCATTCTACACATGCTCAATTATGTGTAAGTTTATCTACAATAGATATCATCCAGCTTACCCACCATTACAACCACTAGATCAACACAAAAAAAAAAAAACACCGAGCAATGAAGTACGGCGAGTTTCCAGAGACACCCAAGTCGTCTTTAAATCGTATGTTGCCCGCATAACGTAATGGTTGAAGGAGATAGTTCGATGTAGGAGTTGGAAGCAAAATATGATTGGCACTCTCCCTACAGCAAGCGGGAGACAATAATTATGTAACTAACAGTAATTATCTTCCTTTAAATAAATACTTTTGAATGCTCTAAAGAATTGTTCAATTTGATACCCTCCTCTCCATTCCTAAAATATCTCGGCACGAACCAAAATCAAAAAGAAGAGGCATCTTAGCAGGCCGGCGCAATTCTATCGAATGGCGTGAGACTGCCGTCTGATGCTATTCGATATTCTGCCTGGACGGCATTTACGCTTACCATCAGCTGCAGTTTAGTCATTATGCCGGACACGTGTAAAAAAAAATACTTACTGCATGAAGATGTCTGCTGTCGTGTGGAGGTGCGAGAGAGGTACGTGGTACTAGTAGAGTGGTTGTGGTAGTCTCGGAAGCCGCTGATTCCCTCTTCGACGGATGACTGTATAACCTGGGGATTATTTTCCTTTGAAATTCTGGCCTTATCAATAAAAAATATATGACTACATGTGTGGAGTTTTTATTCACTATAGTCGGTTAAATGCATTTCAATCTACATATGTATAATACTATAAGTATGTAATATCATAAGTATGGCGTGCAAATAATACAAAAAATCATATTAAAAATAAACAAATATGCGGTAAAAAAATGGATGAATTTAACATTTAAAAGATTATTTATATTATTTCGGATCTAAATATGAAAATTCCAGGTTCGTTTGACTAATAGTCAATTAATAAATTACTGTTGATGTGTTCGATTTTGTCGATTTGTTGTTGCGTCAGATATTTCACCGTTATATTTTATACATCCTTAAACTAATAACTCTTACAACGGGTGTGTATTTTAGGAAAGGCAATAATTAAGACTTTCAAGGGAACGCTTGAAGGCAAACTAATAGGGTGTGTAAGAAAATACTTTGTTGAGGGTTACATTGATATATATGATATATCTACCAGAATTTATTTTCATGTGAATCATCAACTATATGAGTTTGAAAATAGATAAATACTATTATTCTAATGTGTTTAATTCCTAAGTGAGATATTGGAAACATCTGGTCTTTATACGAAAAATGTGAACAGAATACTTAATTCAGAAATTTATTCTTACAATTTGTATTAATTTTTAGGCGTTATTACTTTTATCGTAATATTAATAATCTAATTTCGTAATGTTCGCTACGTAATAAGATCATTAAATACCGAAAATGGAACCGGTATAAAATTTTATACAATGATTTCTTTTTTACAAGGATATAAGATTCCGTTTCTTTGAACTCGTTTTATCAATAGATATGTTAATTTATCCTTTCAGATGATCCTTTTAAAGTAAAGATACTCTCGAAAAAAAAATAATTTGTAAAGAAACGTGCCTCGGAAATGGAATCTAAAGTAGATTACAAAAACAGTCTGCGGGTATCTTATGACGTTGGTTAGGAGATATTTTAGAAACCAATTAGGGATTTTACGCATAGCCAAATTAACAAAAACATTGATCATGCTTACCTTGAGAATTTAGGCATGCGGATCATTCCTATGGAGCGTATGTTAAGGAAATTAAAAAGCATTAATTAAATAGACGCAGTATTTGCGGGCATGTCAACATTATTATTATGGGGTTATTACTAAAATTAATAAATGCATTTTATATTTTCGCCATAAGTAAAATTACTTGAAATTACCTATTAAGGTTAAGGCATGTTTTTAAATCACCGAAATGAAGTTAAATGAATGACTTTTACCATATTTTTTAAATGAAATATGTAATTTATGGAAGCAGCTAACTATGTTGACATGCTCGATCACATGATTTGTAAATCTATGTTTCTATGGGTCTCAAGATTTATTAAAATATATTGGTTTGTATTTGGTATGTAAAAAAACATAACAAAATATAGTGTTTGGTCTTTATTTTTATCCTTTGACTTTTCGAAATAACGTATCGATTTTTACAAGAATATACACTGAAAATAACTCCTATATTTGAGATGGTGTTTCCGATACCATTTTATTCTTGGGACCCATCTATTTTATATAACAGCTGTGTAAAAATAATAAACATTGAAATAAAGCTGGATTATATATATTTATTAAAAATGAACAAAATAACAAAAAATATCTATAGTAAAAAAATCTGTCCAAATCCACATTGTATCGTTTTCTTATAAATTTCTTCGTAAATGCAATATTTCCGCCCATAAGCACATTCGATGGATATGCTCCGAACCAAATGCAGGCTTCTTCATACTGTGAGCCTATTGGGAAATAAAAATTCTTGATCAAATATGGATTTGGAAATACTCGTATTACTTAAAATACGCGTGGTCAATATCGTGCGTGGAAATTATATGAGAAAAAATTTGAAAAAAAAAAAACTCTATGAAACACTTGATTTAAAAAAGCGGTAACATGCATAAAAGTGAGATGTTTAAAAAAAGCGATTTGGATATTAAATAACGATGAAATATGCTTGTTAATGTTTTAGATTATTCAGAGCGAAACTGACTGTGTATTGATAAATTACAATGTAATATGTATGTTGATTCATTAATTAAAATTCTTCGTTAATCACAGATATTTTAATTTCACTAATTGTATTTTTTTTATATTTTGTACCCCATTACAGAATCCATAAATTTCATACTAAATACTTTTTAAACTTGATTATTCCCTTATAGGTGTCCTACTATGATGTATTATTGCATTAATCAAATCTCTAAGTGTTTACCGTATGCTCTCGGTCCTGGATCTCGGAGACCAATCCTTGGAGTAAGAGGCACCTCTCCGCCGGCCTCCTCCGATTGTCCTGCCCGTCTTCCACCGTTCCACATGGTACCTGATTGCGTGCCGGACCTCCGTGTTCATGAAGCAGTAGAACAGAGCTACCGTGAAACCCTAAAATGTGTCACTAGGTTACTTTGGTGTTTTTTTTTAAACTGTGTTTAAACTTAACATAAATATATTTTTAAGGATTTTATCGAGGATTTGGTTGAATTTTTACATTTTTAACTTCCACTCTGTAGGCACGAGTGTTGTAAAGTATGCAACAGGTTGTGTCGGGAAGTTAAAAACGTAAAAATCAAACCAAACCCGCGAGAAAATCTGAAAAAAAATAGTTTTATTTGAATTTGTAATGTGTGTGTGAACTGGTTTCTTTGATTATGTATTTACACTATTGTTCTACGGACTATCCACCGGAGAGATAGTGATATCTGGATACAGTAAGACCAGATTTGCGCAGGATATCCACTGGCGATACACACTGGCGAACACAACACAGGATTAGCAAGTTGAAGTGGCAGTGGGTCGGGCACATAGCTAGCAGAACCGATGGCCGTTGGGGCCAAAAGGTTCTAGAGTGGAGGCCACGTACAGGCAAGCGAAATGTCGGACGCCCGCCTAAAAGGTGGACGGACGACCTGGCTAAGGTTGCAGGAAGTCGTTGGATGCAGACCGCTTCCAACAGGTCGATGTGGAGATCCTTGGGGGAGGCCTATGTTCAGCAGTGGACTTCCTGTGGCTGAGATGATGATGATGAACACAACAACTCGAGATGCAATATATTTGCGTGGGTTACCGTGACGGGCTTATCACAATGTAGTCCATTGAAATGTTATATGTTAATTTTATTTTTGGGATATGTGTAGGCGGTCAATAGAAGCTTAACCTCAAGTTTGTGGGGTTGCCACCCTTGTCCCCTGGCCGCCATCTTGGAAAAAGGGGTGAAAACACTTTTTTCGCGTTATCTCGGAAACTATACGTCTTACGAAAAATCTGTAAAAACATAATTTGTAGCTAATTGTATTGAAGTTATAAGCAAAAAAGTGAGTAAATATTTGTGGCGGTAGCAATACGCCAACTTAGATTTAGCTTATAAAATAACACGCTTATTATTTGTAATTTGAACATTATTTAAACACGCATTTCATTTTAAGATATGACTGCAGATGTTTAACCATAAAACATCTGCGAGTCGTTTTATTTAAGTAAGAATTTTTGTGTACAGTCAGCGACATAAGTCGCTACACAGTCACGAGATTTGGAATTGTCGTATCATCCAAAATAATAATTATTTTCAATATCGTATGGCACTTCTCGGCATAGATGACTTTACGTGGTTATATTATACGACTACAGAGTAGTACGTACACATTTTAATTCATAAAAAGTTTATCACAAAATGTGAAGTGTTCAGCGACTTATGTTGCTGACTGTACCTTATTGTATAATATTAGTTAAAAAGATGCTGTTCTAAATTATTGTTTCCTTATTGTAATGACCCGTTCATGCCGGGGCAATAAAACTGTATTATTATAGTTAAGTTCTTTAGTGGCGGTAATCCTTTGCAACAAATTTATGTTTTTTAGACAATAGTACACATGTTTGGGTAAACCTTTCTGTTTGGACAATAGTCCAGATGTTTGGGCCGACCTTAATTTTTAGTTGAAAGGATAGGCCCTATTTTATGGCTTAAATATATTTTCTGTAAGATTTATCCCCACCGATCCTCATTCGGGTAGTCTTATAAAAGGGTCGGTTTATTTGGATGAAGAAGACAGTCTGCCATCTCTCGTCACGAGCACATCTCGCTCCGAGTCGCATAATTATAATTTTACTCTGTCTGTGAATGTATTAAGTATTAATATACAAAATATACAATAGTAATTTCCTGGAAGTGAGTGCTTATTCTAATACCTACACTTATAACCACCAAAGTGGTGACCCCGAATCAAAAAGAGTGATTTGAGTGTAGTGTATTAAAGTTTCATTGTAGTACGCGAGTTTTCCGTGGAAGAGACATTGTTTTTGAGTAAAACATAGAAAAAGTGAGCAGTATAATGAACGCCGGAAGCGTTAGCGAACAATCTGCCCCGGAGGTTGCGTCGTGTTCTCCACATATACCAGAGTGCAAATCGAATGATTTAGAAGTTTGGTTCGCCATGCTAGAAGCTGCGTTTGCTGCCGCCCGCATAAACTCGGAGAAATCAAAATACACACTGATAATACAGAAGATACCAACAAACATCATAGACATAATGCGTGATGTCATTTTAAGCCCGCCCGAAGACGCTCCGTATACAACGTTCAAGACGATTTTGACAAAGCGTTGTGGTACATCGGAGAGTCAGCGAACACGTCAGCTGCTGGAACGCGAGGACCTGGGAGATGATAAGCCGTCACAGTTTCTTCGACGTCTACGAAACCTAGCTGGTGAGAATATGTCGGAATCTACTGTCCGTACACTTTGGCAAGGACGATTGCCAACGGTCTTACAGCCCATCCTAGCAACTGTTAAGGACCAATCGTTGGAGAAAGCTGCGGAAGTTGCAGATGCAGCATTAGAATAATTGCCAATGCGTCCAGCTATTGCAGAGGCCGGAATTCGTCCTACTTTCACCAAACAAGAGGAATCGGTATCGGAAGACATGAAAAAGATGTACGTCAGTTTAAAGGACGAGATTGCTTTGCTACGTCGAGAAATCAACGATCCCACTTCACGTGTGCGAGTGCGAGATAGAAACAGATCACGATCTCGCTCACGTTCCAGAAGCCGTAGTTCACGTCCACGTGATTTGTGTTGGTATCACTGGCGGTTTGATACGAAGGCAACAAAATGTGTTCCACCATGCAGCAAGGCTACGGGAAACGCTCCGGGCAGTCGTTAATGACGGCTAACGACTCCTGCCCTAAGAAATCACGCCGTTTATTCGTCTGTGACCGAGCCAGCAAAATCCAATTCCTCGTGGACACCGGAGCTGACATCTGCGTGTTTCCTCGTCATCGTATCCAAGGCCCGCATAAAAAGTCAAACTACGAGCTTTCTGCAGCCAACGGGACAGTGATCGCTACATATGGAATTGCTAATTTAACGTTGGACCTTGGCCTAAGACGAGATTTTACTTGGAGGTTCATAATAGCTGATGTCTCCAAGCCAATCTTAGGTGCTGATTTTTTGGCATATTATGGACTCCTACCAGATCTGCAACGTAGACGTTTGATAGACTCCTCCACCCTGCTTACCTACAAAGCAGAGATAACAGAGTGTCAGGAACCAAGCATCAAAGTCATTAATGGCTCATCACCATACCATGAGCTTCTGCAGGAGTTCCCAGATATTATTCGTCCGGATGGCGCACCTAAAACAGTAAGCCACAGCACAAAACACCACATCATTACGACTCCAGGCCCACCAGTTGCGCACAAACCCCGTCGTCTTGCTCCAGACAAGTTGGCCGCCGCTAAAAGGGAATTCGAGGCGATGTTGCGGCTAGGATTGTGTCGGCCATCAAAAAGTCCATCGGCTTCTCCACTACACATGGTTCCCAAGAAAGGAGATGAGTGGAGACCATGTGGAGACTATCGGGCACTCAATAGTCGGACAGAACCCGATAAATACCCAGTACGACACATCCAGGGCTTTGCACAAGGACTGCACGGGAAGAACATTTTCTCCACTCTTGACTTAGTAAGAGCATTCCATCAAATACCAGTCGCAGAGGAAGACATACCTAAGACAGCAATCATTACTCCATTCGGACTCTTCGAGTTTATGTACATGACTTTTGGATTACGTAACGCAGCCCAAACCTTCCAGCGCTTCATGGACGAAGTGCTACTGGGATTGGACTTTTGTTATGTGTACATTGATGATATTTTAATTGCATCATCATCACATGAAGAGCACCTCAAGCATTTGAAAATTGTTTTTAATCGTCTTAAGAAATATGGCGTCGTCATCAACCCCAGCAAGTGCATCTTTGGTCAGAAAGAAGTTCGTTTCCTGGGATATATGGTAACTGCAACTGGTACTCAACCATTTCCAGACAGAGTTGTCGATATAAAACGGTTTAAATTACCAGACACAGTCAAAAAGCTACGTGGATTTCTCGGTATGATTAATTTCTACCGCAGGTTCATACCAGGTGCAGCCGCAACTCAAGCACCGCTTAACGACCTACTCCAGGGTAACCTTAAAGGAAATGCTCCTGTGCCCTGGACACCAGCTACTACAAAGGCTTTCGAGGTGTGCAAGGAGAGTCTCGCGGAGGCTACCTTGCTTGCTCATCCTCAACCCGACGCACAGTTAGCATTAATGTGTGATGCATCGGACTACGCCGTCGGCGCAGCGCTGCAGCAGTTTGTGGATAATCATTGGCAACCACTGGGCTTCATCTCGAAGAAATTGAGCCCCACCGAGCAGAAATATGCAGCTTATGACCGCGAACTCCTAGCTATATATCTTGCTGTTAAACACTTCAGACACATGATAGAAGCGAAAAAGTTCACTATTTATACTGATCATAAGCCCATTACCTTCGCATTTCGGAAGAAATCAGACCAATGCTCACCACGCCAATTTCGACACTTAGATTTCATCAGCCAGTTTTCAACGGATATTCGTCACATTGCTGGAAAAGATAACCCTGTCGCTGATGCATTGTCTCGCGTAGAAGAGCTCGAAACAACTCTAGACTTCAAGGCACTCGCTGACTCGCAGGCGGACGACGAAGAACTTCGAAAATTGCTAAAAGAAAATACGTCTTTGCAATTGAAACGTATACTGATTCCAGGCACGGATATCCCCGTAACCTGTGACGTATCTACACAAGCTGTTCGACCATTCATCACCACGCCGTTTAGGAGAATTGCATTCAACACCGTCCATCGACTTTCGCATCCCGGAATCAATGCTACGGTCAAACTTATGACCCAGCGTTATATTTGGCCGTCAATAAACTCCGATTGCAGAAAATGGGCTCGCAGCTGCATCGATTGTCAACGTACGAAGATCTCCAGACACGTATCTGCCCCTGTTGGATCATTTGCTCCACCGACATCCAGATTTGAGCATATCCATATAGACATAATCGTAATGTCTATATCTGAAGGTTACAGGTACTGTCTCACAATGATAGATCGTTTTACTCGTTGGCCAGAAGCAATACCACTCCAAGACCAGGAAGCAACAACGGTGGCTAAAGCGTTCTACAACCATTGGATCTCACACTTTGGCACACCATTAAGGATCACATCCGACCGTGGTAGACAGTTTGAGTCGCACCTATTCAAGCACCTCAATCAACTGGCAGGCACGACGCATTTCAAGACCAGAGGCGGCTCATCAGAAAGAGCGCTGGTGCAGTGCACTCCCACGAAAATTACATACTTAGCTAATTTATAAATATTTATAATACATAAGATCCTTACATTACATTCTTTATATTTTACTATAAAAAGTCTATTATATTACCTATATATAGGTACATGTAGCGTCAATTTGTAACGAGTGGAGCGCCAGCGATTGTGCTCCTATGAAACGAAGTTTAGTACGACTCTTAGTACTGTATTCAATGAGTGCGAAAGAGAGCCATCAACTCGGGCTGACGCGTGAAACAAAAGATATCGTATGAGAAATTAGCGTAATCTGGAGCGCCGCTCACGAGTCACTCAGTTGTCGTTCAGCCAGCCGTGCCGTGCGCGCGCCGAGGGGATATCCTACTTATGCGCAGTTGTCGTTCTTATGTATACAAACAACTTCAAGCAAGCTCGTCGACTTCGTCAGTTAATTCGCAGTCTTTTTTTTTAAGTATTAAAAAATAGTTTGTACTCTTAATTAATTCCATTTCTGATTTTCACAAGAAAGTAAAGATGTCTTCGCACGCCATAAAGACCGGCGAATGGATTTTGTATACAAATATATTAAATAGTAAGCTGTAGTTTTTCAATATTTTTTTTGTGAACCCCCATCAAAAAATTTTACGAGCCGCCTTTGTTCAAGACTACGGCTTATCATCCGGCGTCCAACGGTATGGTGGAACGTTTTCATCGTCACCTGAAGGCGGCTATAAAATGTCATCAGGATACACGGTGGACTGAAATTCTCCCTACCGTGCTGCTGGGCATCCGAGCTGCTTGGAAGGAAGATTTAGAGGCTACTGTCGCCGAGATGGTATATGGTCAGCCACTGCGGATTCCAGGAGAGTTTTTGGTGTAACAGACGACAATCACCGACAGTAACAGTGCAACGGACTTTGTGAAACAGCTACGGCAACACTTCCAAGAGCTGCGACCGACTTCAGTATCTCGGCATGGCGAGAAAAGAATGTTCATTTTTAAAGACCTCAGCACCACTGACCAAGTCTTCGTGCGCCGCGAGGGTCCAAAAGCGCCCTTGCAGAGTCCTTACGAGGGCCCTTTCAAGGTTGTCATGCGCGGGGAGAAGATGTTTGTTGTTAACGTCCGCGGTCATGACGTTACAATTTCCATTGACCGTCTTAAACCAGCCTATGTGTTAGCTGACCCTGAAAACACTTCAGGTGACGTAGAACATCAAGCACCAAGGCAAAGGACAACTCAAGACACTGAAGATGTACATCGTGAAACAGATGCACACCAGCGAACAAGGTCCGGAAGGCGCGTCCGCTTCCCGGACTATTTCCAAAGTGGATTTTCGTGAACTGTCATTCACTGGTAGGGGGATGCTGTGGCGGTAGCAATACGCCAACTAGATTTAGCTTATAAAATAACACGCTTATTATTTGTAATTTAAACATTATTTAAACACGCATTTCATTTTAAGATATGACTGCAGATGTTTAACCATAAAGCATCTGCGAGTCGTTTTATTTAAGTAAGAATTTTTGTGTACCTTATTGTATAATATTAGTTAAAAAGATGCTGTTCTAAATTATTGTTTCCTTATTGTAATGACCCGTTCATGCCGGGGCAATAAAACTGTATTATTATAGTTAAGTTCTTTAGTGGCGGTAATCCTTTGCAACAAATTTATGTTTTTTAGACAATAGTACACATGTTTGGGTAAACCTTTCTGTTTGGACAATAGTCCAGATATTTGGGCCGACCTTAATTTTTAGTTGAAAGGATAGACCCTATTTTATGGCTTAAATATATTTTCTGTAAGATTTATCCCCACCGATCCTCATTCGGGTAGTCTTATAAAAGGGTCGGTTTATTTGGATGAAGAAGACAGTCTGCCATCTCTCGTCACGAGCACATCTCGCTCCGAGTCGCATAATTATAATTTTACTCTGTCTGTGAATGTATTAAGTGTTAATATACAAAATATACAATAGTTAGTTCCTGGAAGTGAGTGCTTATTCTAATACCTACACTTATAACCACCAAATATTTATGAAAAAAATCTTTTTTTCTCTATAACTTTTTATGAAAAAAGTCTCACTTTTTTGCAATTTTTTTATTTATATTAACCTATTCTGTGCCACTGATGGGCAAAGGTCTCCAACTACTCCTTCTACTTATCCCTTATCAGTTGCTGATGTCATCCAAGTGCTGCTAAATTGGTCGAGATCGTCGCGCCACCTTTTCTGAAGCCTGCCGCGTGGCCTCTCGCCATCCTTAGGCATCCTTTGATGGCAATCTTTGCCCACCTCTGCGGGTGCATCCCGGGTGACGTGGCCCGCCCAAACCCAGTTTAGTTTATCTGATTTCTGTGCAACATTCTTGACTCTGGTTATGGAGCGCAAGGTGTTAGTGGTTACTCTGTCCATGCGTGTTACGCCTAGCATCCTGTGCTCCATAGCTTTTTGACAAACCTGGACCTGGACCTCTGAAGTTCGGTCAAAGACCAGGATTGAGCACTGTATGTGAGAATTGGTAAGATACAAGCCGAAGAGTCTACTTTTAAGAGAAACGGGAAGATTTCCCTTAAGACATTTCTTCTTCACTTTTTTGCTTATAACTTCTTTAATTTTTAATTTAGGGAAAAAAGTAAAATAAACATATTTGTAGGCAAAACAATTTGCTACAAATTATGTCCTAAGATGGCGGCCCGGGGACAAGGGTGGCGACCCCACAAACTTAAGGTGACGCATAGTTTCCGAATTATCGCGAAAAAAGTGTTTTCACCCCTTTTGCCAAGATGGCGGCCGGGGGACAAGGGTGGCGACCCCACAAACTTGAGGTTAAGCTTCTATTGATCCCCTAAACATGTCCCAAAAAAAATTGCGTCCTCTAAGAAATGCAATATTCGGTCCTTAAATGGTAACATTTCAATGGACTAATTGTGTATGGTGGTACGGACGGTTACGAATATATGTGTATATGACAGTCGTAGATGCTAGGATTATTGTGGTTGACATATTAAATATTCGTTTAGTATTTTAATAAATATAAATACATGACGTAATAGAAGGTTTATCGTACGTGTTTTATCCATAGAAGTAAAAAAACAAGAGGAGGGGATTCAACTAAAAGAATATTTTGCAAGGTTACCGCGACGTCTTCCTTGTCACGCGTTTCAGGAGGTATAGAAGTGATGTTATTGCCGTAGGCTATAAACTGTGAACCAAAAACTGTTATAAAATGCAATTTTCGAACATTTGTGCTAGAAACTTCGTGGAGGTGACAACCTAATAAAAGAGTTTTATATTTCGCAAATAACTAACAGCAGTTCATGTTAATTATTAACGTATTTTAGTCTAACCAAAATACATGTAACTGTCAAGTAACAACTTGTCTTTCTTGAAATAATTTTACTACGAATCGACTACGAAAGAATATGAAAATGTCATTCAGAAATATGCTTTTAGTAATACTCAAAATATGCTTCCTGCTACAATATAAGAAATTGAATCTATCGTTTCGACCCTAACCCTTTCCCTCGAGGGTCCATATAGTTCCGTAAAATGGTAAGGCTTATGTAAATTTGTGTTTCGTATACAAATAATAAAAACTTCATTTGAGATTCTAACCTATTTTGTTCGAGTAAGGAAAATTCTCGGTATATTTTAAAAATATGATCCAAGTGTAATAAATTTACATGTTTAAAACGACGTATCTTCAAAAGAAATAGTGTTAGTGTCAAAATAGATCAAAATAGTCTAGTTTGAGTTATTGTAATAAAATTGTAAACATAATATAAGAAAACATATTAATTGTGAACCAAGTCAACATTTCATTTAACGTAGATTGAATTGGTCCGAAAGGCGGATGCTGGTATCGATCGAAATAGCAAAGAGTCGACAGCAAAACAAAAATATTACATTTGATCATTCAAAACTATATAATATAGTTTGAACAAAAGTACAATAATATGGCTCAATAAGATTAAGTCCTATGTCACATTGACTATGAATCAGAATGTAAAGTTTATCTGAAACTTCAATGGATTTTGCTTCTAGTTTGAAAGATTGTTTTTTTTTTTAATGGCATCTATTTCTCTAAGACTATTACTGCCAGTGTCAAGTGACGCATTCATGTCATTTTTGAAAAAATAAAACATTTAAGATTTTAATCATAAAATAATATAATTTTAAATGGTATCAAAAGCATTGTTAATTGATAACTGAAAGATTAAGTTCCGATTGGTTAGATAAGCTGTTTGTTGTGCGGAAATAGTGTTCTCGCGGTTTTAGGCAACTTTACGACAAACAGTACTTTAGGCAAGAAAGTCTTATAATTAAATTATGAGTCAGCTTTTGTATTTCTTCTGTATCAGCCCATATACGTCCCACTGCAGGGCACGGGCCTCCTCTACAATCGACAGTACGATTGAGAGTGGTTAGGCCATATAGTCCACCACGCTGGCCTAGTGCGGGTTGGCGGACTTACATACCATAGAATTTTTTTAAAAATCGCTATGGTATGCAGGTTTCCTCACGATGTTTTCCTTCACCGTTTTAGTGCGTGGTGATTGACTATCAATACACACATGACTCCGAAAAGTCAGAGGTGTGCCCTGGGATTCGAACCCGCGACCACCATGAACATGTTGGCAGTCGCGTCTAGTCCGTTTACCAACAGGCCACCACGCACTTTGTATTTACTTGGGGCAAATGGATAAATATTTTCAGTGTGTCGTGAAACTGGAATATTTACAGATATGTTTATAATGCAACAGAAAAATTTACGTTGCGTATGCAATTATAAATTGAGTAAAAATAAAATCGTGTCAGAATAAAATCTTTGGCGTAATTTAAGTTGTCGTTGACGCATATTTATTTTCCATTGATATTTTAATAAACGAAAAAGAATTGAAATCTCCGATATTTAGGCAAAGATTTATACCCTATTTATTTATTTAAGTTCGGTTTTACAATGAGATTCTATAGTGACCTAAAATATCGGATACTAACGTACACCTATGTGTCGGTTCTATAACTCGGCAGAATGCCCTAGGTAAACATATATCGGGTTCATCCTATGTAACTATTTCCAGGTACAATCAAGTCGGTATAAATGTTTGGCCATTGACTAGACCCAGCTAAGTGTTTCACGTGTCGTTATCACCTGTATATATGTATTTGAATACAACCAGGGGAGTTAATCTGTACTCTGATAACATGACGAATGTTCGAAAATCGCAGGTAAAACTGAACGAATATGCCTAAAAACTTTACAAAATGTTGGAATTCTGTATCGTACGTCCTAATCTCAGACTAAGATGGAAGTGAATGATAAGTTTTATACAGAATATTATAGATTTTTAGAAGTGGAAAAATTTATCTTTTATAGTGACGTTCAACGGGCGTCGTTCAACGTTCAACCCATCGGACCGGGGTAACTGTATCGAATATCAAGAGGTAGCCTTCATATTACGAGTAATAGATGCAATCTCCTTTCTCCATTACCAACTGCGTAGTCACTATTTCGTACCAAAATTAAGAAACATACTTACAGCTTTATTCATAGACAGTATATAAACCTATTTTAGTTATCAAATGTGTATTGTCCCTTTCGAACTCTTGAATTCAATTTAAGTGAAGAATAAACATTTGAAAACTAAAATAGTATATATTATAAAATATTAATAAGCTCGTAAGCCTTCTAAATCGAACTATCCGTTGTAAAGGTGTTAGGTACTCATTGGATTATTACATACAAGGGAACTATTATACACGAGATTCGATATATCGAGCGATTCGTCATATTCACATCTTCTCGTTATTCCTAGTTACTTCCTTTTTACTATGACTTCGATGAATATTGTCTACGCAACACTTGTATCATTAAACAGTCGATATCAATAAAAACGAGAGCTTTAAAATAATATATTAACCCACGAATGTATCGTAATAGTTGATATGAGTGAAAAAGAGAGTAATAAAATAATATTTTAACCCGCAAGATATATCGAATATCGTTGTTTGTACTAAGCCCCAGACAAAAGTCAGGATTACCTGTGTCGAAAGCATAAGAGCCCTCGTATAATCAAAGGCGTATGCGAACCACGAGTCGTCACTCGGCCCGCACAACACAAGCAGGTTAGTTATACCCAACAAGGGGATGAGGACTAGAAGTGCTTTGGTCGCCTTCCTGTATTGCTCAGTCTCTAACGTGTTGGCAGACCGGAGTTTGGTAATGAGGACCTGTGGAGAAAATAGATGAGTTATTTATTTATTGTAACTGTTATACGTAGTCGAAATAATAGTTATGTCCCTTGCATTAGTCTCATATTGGTTTAACAGTTGGTTGGCGCAGTTTGTTAGACACCTGCTGTGAAACGAGACGCCGCGGGTTTGATTCCCGCGCCCAGGCAAATAACAGGTGGTAACAGGTAAAAACGACAAAACTAAACTTAAAAAATAGTCGCTTTTTTACGAAATTAGTCCGAAATCGCCAGAACCTGGCTTCGTTTTCGGTCGTAGTCCGGATATAATTATCCTCATTCCGAAAAGCCATGATGCATGGAATTGAATGCGTAACATCAAAATACAGTGTAATTTTAAAATAAAAACAACTGTAAATCAGCAATGCTCTGGTGTAAAAACATCGGTAAAATAAATTGAGTGATAGCCAGCTTTCATTATATTACGCAGGAAAGTTAAATATTTAATTTATTCTCGATATCCAATGTAATATTTTTGATACTGCAATGTTATTTGTAGCGAAAACAACACTTTATTTGTAAACCGTGAAGTGAATTCGATGAAATGTTAGCAATATCCGAGGAAGGAAATAGCTTACTGAGTCATTTTGTTAGTTAGTAAACGTAGCTTTTAATTTTAGTAGCTGGAATTCCAAGGAATATGATTGTAATGTGGTATAGAGCACTTATTAACTACTGAACATATTGAGACTTAACATCTTATGTCTCAGGATGACGAGCGCAGTGGAATGTCCAGAATTACTACTCCATGAGTCCATGAGCGGTCGTATCGCTTACCATCAGGCGAGTGGCATGCTGGTCTCGTCATTCATAAAAACAAAAAAATAAAAATAAGCGTGAAGGTCAAGCGCGGACATAGTCTAAAATTCGCGCGTAACAAAAACAATTATCGTCTGCTCCATTATATCGTAAGTTACATAAATTGTATTACAATACCTCACTAAGGTTTTAGGAATCATTTACATATTTTTAAATATTCTATAATGATTTTCACTCACCCACATTATCCTAATAAGAAAGAATAGGTTCAGTGCTAGGCCAGCGAGCGCCGGCGCTTTGTGTATCCAGTCCACCTGGTGTTCGTGCATCCAAATGCACATTTTTGTTTCTTCTGCAAGTGCCAACTGTGGAGAATATACATACAATTATTTTATTTAATTTTATTATTATGTTACTTTATCATTATGCTTACATTTAATATGAACATTCTAGTTATACAGGGTATATCAAGACTGCTACCGAAAACGAAGCTGGGTGATAGTTTTAGTGGCTTCAGACACAATGCAACTGAATTTTGTCCAAAAAATTGTGACGAATTTTTTTGTTATGTTTTTTCTATCGTCGTATTAGGGTGGTAAATACATCATTTTTAAAAAAATAATATTGTGCACGCTTTTATTTTTAAAGACGCTATGGTACGCAAGGCTTTTCATTATTATTTTATCAAAGACTATGAATTTACCACCTATACTCGAAGATATTTAAAAAATAATAAAAAATATTGTCGCCTTTCTTTGCAAAATTTTTAGTTACATTGTGTCACTAAAACTACCATCCCGCTTCGTTTTCGGTAGCACTCTTGATCTACCCGGTATATACATTTATTTTTTCAAGTCAATATTGTTATAAATGTTGACAAATTTATTGAAGAGTAACAGAAAATAACTCCGTCCACGAACACAAGTAGAATATAGACATATTAGTGAATTAATAATCTAAAGTAAGGAAACCATGCAAAATTATGCAAAAGAATTTTTTTGGTTCATAAAGTAATGTATATTAGGTGTATGGGACTGAAATGTTTCTATAACTCTCTTATAAACCATGACAACTTAACGTTACCAGAATGTTCCTGCATCCTGCTTGCAGGCCAAAACGAATAATGTAAGTAAGTCCCTAGGCGGTAAAATAAAAAATAAAACCTTGAAGATAAGTCAGTTTATAAATATAAAAATAATAAATCGTGGTTTTTCTTACGCCATCAGCTCCCGTGGAAGGAAAGACGGCGACAAAACACCTCGATATTACCCATATTGTAATAAATACAGCTGGTGCTCCTAAAACAAAATGAAAAACATATTTATCTATATGTATAATTCCTTGTGTCCTAAGTCCTAACACTCTTAATTACTTGTTGGTAAACTATTGTCCTCGAAAATATATTTTTGACCGTTAATATTACATTACAACGATCATGAAGGAATAAAGTTATACCCGCAATGTCATAAAATACAACAATATGGATTTGTAATGCAATCATTATGCAGTAATGGTGATAAGGTTGCGACATAATTATTGTTTACGTTTCTTGAATCTCTACAGTACAAAATATTGAAATAAAACTATTATACACGAATTTTATTGCGGATTTGGTTTAATTTTCATTTTATTTATCTTCCCGATGCAATGATTCGATTACTTTACAGCTTTCGTGGTCACGGAAGGGACTAAGGTATTAGTCACTTGATCAGTGGTTGTCGCAATTTAACTACTTTTAATTTACAATTACACTGGTCTACAAAATTTAACTTTTTGTTTATCTGTAAAATAAATGCTTTATTATTTTACTATTTTGGGGTCACTGAATACGAAAATATAAACAAAATTTGAAAGTTAGCTCTTATTTTAAAATTATGGCTGGTAACGAAATATATGACGTAAGAGTAAAATTTCATAGAATATAAATCGATTCTTTTTTAAAAAAGACATTTTCTTTACTTTTTCATAAACTTTTTACATGAAACTGAGTATTTTAAAATATTTCCCAAGTATTTAACCTTTACTATTCAATAATTTCTCTTTTTTTCGTTTTCCTTTTGGAATTATCTTTACGAAAACCTTGAACCAAGTTCTAGCAGTAGTCCGCTAGCATTGACGCATTCTATCGGCCATTGTATTTCTTTTCCATTGTCAATAAGTCTTGGTGAAATCGTTCACCATGTCCGTCAGTCATATCACCGCAGATAGGAGGAAAAAATCGAGGTGAGAATGAAGAAAGTGAATTTTTGGGGATATATTGCGACCCATTTGCTGATACTTTTGCAGAAGATTGTTCACAAGCTCGTGGTAATTTTCAAATCTCCTATTGCCCAAAAAATCATGAACTACTACTGCTCTAAAAGATTCCCATGCCTCTTTTTCGATGCCCTGTGAAATCGGATCAAAGTTTTGGTCCTTAAGAATCTCTCATATTTGAGGTCCGACGAAAACTCCCCCTTTTATTTTGGCGCCGCATAGATGTCGAAATTCACTTCGCAAGTAATCAATTACTTGCAAAGTGGGTGCGAAAAAAGGTGGACCAACCTTCAAAGGTTGGTCAACCTTTGTTGAGAGGATTAACCAAGGTCTTCATTAATCCCAATTTCATATGCGATGGAGGGAGAAAATTTTTATGAGGATCGACTAGGGGAGGATATTTAACGTTATTTTCTCCAGGGCACAGACTTTGTCTTCAAGTCCAATCTTTTTTAAAGTAATGTAACGATCTAGCCCGACTATCCCACCCACACAAGAAGCACCAGCACTTGGTGTAGCCCATTTGCAGACCCAACAAACCGTAGTTTTTGCAAATTGTAGTTTTTGCAACAGAAATTTGTCGAAAATGAGAAATAACTTTGATTATTTTTCCGACCCAAATATCGACCAATAGAATTGCACCATTCGACGTCACGTGGTACAACCTACATGGTATTATACTGATAATTTTTTGAAAATTTTCTCTGGTAGTTGCTATATATAAAAAACAAAACATGATCCAGTCAAATTAACCACACGTCAAACTGACAGGTTGAATTCAATTGTGAAAATTGGAGATTTTGCATGAAAATGAGTTTGAAATTAAAATTTGGGACGGAAAAATAATCCCCCGAATACCACACGAGCTTCAAAATTATCTGGCATTTCCCTCAAGGTTCCCTGCAAACAAATAAAGTCGTCAAGTTTTGACTCCTTCATTTGTTTGCAACGAACCTATCGGGAAATACCCGATAATTTTGAAGCTCTTGTGGTATTATAAGTGAAAATTTCGCGTTTTAACAAACAAATGAAACGCTAATACTATGAGACACATAAAACGAAAGCATAATAATAAAATTAACGCGGATATTCTCACAAAATTATTTGAAATCTCATAATATAAAGTGACATCCACCAAGTTACCCGGTATTATCTTAAATATGGCATAAATTAATAATAAGAGCTAACTATTAATTTTAAGTTCTATATTTAGATTAAGGGGGTCGAATACTAAAGATGTATAGCAGTTTCAAGTAAAAGGCAATTTTCATGTTGACCAGTGTTATTACATTTAAAAAAATATATACTTAAAAATATATTTTCATCAATACATTACCATAAAATATATTTAAGAAAAATAAACGAAGACTATAATGAAGGAGCCTTCTATTAATATTTTGCTAGATGCAAAACGCGGAAACACTAAAGTTTTTCAAATACTTAGAACCAAGGAAAAATAAAATAATAGTAATTTGGGGAAAGGCACTAGTTGTTTGGAAAAACTGAATGTAAATTCATCCAATATTTTATGCAATTATCGGTCAAAATGAAGAAAGTAGTATGCAAAAGGCCAGTATTCCTAAACAGAGACTTTTCGAAGGAAATTATCACTTTAGTATTGCATATATGCATCTTATTCTGTTTCATGCGCTTGTGATTATGTTTTTAACTGTGTGAATTTAAAAAGCTTACATAAAATGCAAATTTGAAATATGTATGTTTACTCAAAGAATTAATCTTGTAACACCAGTAAAATTTAAACAAAATCCGTTCACGGGAATAGGTATGCAATTTTGGAATTATTGAACGATTAAAATTCACTCAGCGTTCATATAATTTCAGACCCAGTTCATACATTATAACACTAAAATATTTTTTATTAACATTTATTGGCATTTCAAATAGTTGAGTTCAGTGAAGCATTTAAGTAGTTTTACTGTTGTTTTAATTTATGACGTAAATAGCATTCTTGCAAGGAATATTTATGAAGTAAAATATTGAACAATGGTGGAATGTTACACTTTTAAATCCACAAATATTAAGTAGGTATACAATTAAATTACCTATTGATTATTTTATATTAGAGATACTTAAGTACTCAGAAGGCATATCTTTCCTTATTACGATAAAAATATGGCCAATTATTACAACATCTTAATATATATAATTCACGTGTCACGTTGTTTGTCCGCGATGGACTCCTAAACCACTCAACTGATTATAATGAAATTTTGTAGATATGTGTTATTTGTTCCAACTTAACGGTGGGATAGTTTTTATCTCAATTGAATATACGAAAGTATAAAAAAAAAGGAAAAAACATTTTGCCATACAAAATGTTCATGGGTTTGTAACTGTCAAACATTTAATGTTCATAGCGTCGATACGGTAAACTCTTCCCTAAAATTAAATAACGTATTTAAATAAAGGTTTCGAATCGACAACATATAGCCACAATATTCGATTAATGGCGTATTTTAGATTTTAAAGATGTAAATTAATGACAGTAATGAAAAGCGATTGACATTTAAATTGGTTGTCAAATATTTATGCATGCGTTCAGAAATTTATTTTGTGTAACCTAAAGAGAATATATTATGAAGCTATATAAATATAGGACACTAAAATGAATAATATTCACACGTAAGAAGTTTTACTTCTTTTCAAGATAGAATGTCACTTGAAAATGAAAATTTTTTAATAAAATAACACATGAAAATAAAAACTGAACTGAACTGAATAAAATAACAATTTTATATAATTATGGAGACTTTGCAGGGATTCTCAAATTAGGCGTTGCCTGTGTTTTGAGAAACCAGTTAAATATAATTGTTAAATATAATTGTGTGTGAGTGTGAGTGTATTTTCTATGAAAAATTATATTTCATCTCTTTATTACTAACAAAAAGTAATGGCGTAATATTTTTGGAAAACAGCATAGTGCGGGTGACACAAGGGATGGAATATTGCATGCATATTAAAAATCGCTAAAGTGTTTAATGACTAAAATTTATAAGGCACACTATTTGGATATGGAGAAACGGGATATGATAGAGGAGGTAGGGGATAGGACTGGAATAGCTGACAGATTTGATAGGTCGAAATGTAAATGCACGATATAAGACGGGATGGTTCATGTAGAGAAAGGACGGGACGTATCGGGAAGTGACTGAACAGACGGGATGGGACGGAATTGAGCAGGACAGTAGAATAGCTAATTCATGTTTAGGTATACAAGAGCTTATACGAAAAATAACATGTATTTGGTGTGGAGTAAAATAAAAAATATCTGCATCCATTAATAGCCCATTGTTTTTTGGGATTATTGCAACAGTTTTAAACAAGGTATACTCTATCGAAGCGTTTTGCCGGAGTACACCAAAATATATCTAATAATAATTTTTCATTTTCATAAAGGACATTGTTTTTTGAATTGATACTTTTAGATGCGCTGGGGGACAAATTTAAATTCCGCATTAGTATTGTTTTCAGACTCAAGAATAAAAAAAATATTGGTACGTTGATGCCGTATCTAGACATTATAATGAAACGATATGCAGTTTTATATTTTTAAATATTTGTTCTATTACTTACGTCACCTGGTAAGACAGTATGAAGGTTTTATTAATTTGTATATGGTAACGTACTAGACGCGATTGCCAACAAGTTAACGATGGTCACGGGTTCAAATCCCAGAGCACACCTCTGACTTTTCGGATTAATTTCTACGTGAAATAATATTCGCCAACCCGCACTTAGCCAGCGGGGTGGACTATATCTTCTTCTATAATATAAAAATGAATCGCAAAATGTATTGGTAAGCGCATAACTCCACAACGCCTGGACCAATTTGGCCAATTCTTTTTTTAAATGGTTATTATTACTTTATTACTAACAAAAAGTAATGGCGTGCAATATTATTTGGAAAAACAGCATTTTGGTGCTGAAATAAGGGAAGGAATATTGGATGTACAGTAAAAAACGCTTAAGTTTTTAATGTCAAAATTTCATAAGGCAATCTTTATATGTACATGTATATAGCGAGACGGGATATAATAGCGTGGAAGGTACGGGAGAGGGCTGGGATAGCTGACAGTTTTGATAGGACGAAATGTAAATGCACGTTATAAGATGGGATGGATAATAAAGAGAAAGGACGGGACGGATCGGGAAGAGACTGAACAGACGGATGAGACGGGATTGAGCCGGACAGTAGGATAGCTACGTCAAGTTTAGATATACAAGAGTTTATACGAATAATAACATGTATTTGGTGTGGAGTGGAATCAAAAGATATATGCACCCAGGCGAAGCTGGGTCGGGCTATTTTATTATGCTTAAAAAATGAATATAATATTAATCATATTATATTAACTAAGCCACGGCGGAGCGTGGCCGGGTCCGCTAGTATAACTATAATAATCCTTTTCTTTAATCCATTCCTTTTTGTCTCTGAGACGCCTTTAAGCGAAAAGGCTGCTAATTATATTTTTTATGTATGGGATTTCTCATTGTGTTTGATTTTTTTGAGCATGTGTAATGAAGTGTAAATAAATAATGTGATATGTAGTTTTATTATACATATGTATACACTTCAATATTGGCCTTATTCATAGACAGTTGCAAAACCTATTTTTTGTTATTATATATTTAGTCCCTTTCGAACAACTTTTGAATTCAGTTTGAGCGAAGAAGACAAATTTTATCGATTACTAAAATAGAGCTTAAAACGGTCTATGAATAAGGCCATTTATGTATAATTAATTAGGAAAGAACACTGCCTCGGTGTTGCAGTTGTACTAAGATATGATTGCAAAGCTATGGTCTTGGGTTCGAATCCCGGGTCGGGCAAATTGATATTGGATTTTTCTGTACATTATAAAACCCGGACTCAGGAATTTGTGGCGATAGGCTAGTCCCATATCACATCGTGTGACGGAAAATACAAGGCGAAACATAAAAATATGGATATGCTGGTTGCAACTCTGCCTACCTCTTCTGGGAAAAAGGTTTTTTTTTTTTTTATTGCATTGAATGGCGAGACGAGCAAGCCGTTCGCCTGATGGTAAGCGATACGACCGCTCATAAACAGTAGCAATATTCCACTGCGCTCGCCATCCTGAGACATAAGATGTTAAGTCTCAATATGTCCAGTAGTTGCTCTGGCTACAATGTCCTTCAATCCGAAACACAACAGTGCATTTAAGCAGTGTTGTTTCACGGGAGAAATAGACATTGCGGTGGTACCTACCCAGATGGCTTCTCACATATGAGAGACCTACCACCAGTATGGTGTGAGTATATGTGTGTGTATTTAATTAGGAAAGAACTTACCCCAGCCGATAGTAGTATATACTTTTAACTTAATATTCTCCGCTGTAAACGTTTCGACGACTAGCATGTAGAGATATAAACCTGAAAATAAAATAGTCATTAGTACTTACGTAAATTGCTCATTTTTACCATACACCGTTTATTGGCTGTAATAAGTTAGACAAGGTCACATTCGGACTTCATTGTTATATAGTTCCACAAAGTTATCTGACCCGGTGAGAGACTCGCTGTTGTCGAATTTGGTGTTGCCATTAAAAATACATAAAGTAATAAAGTGGGTGAAGTAAGATTTTTCAATTCGATCAATAGTGTCAGGAAAATGAGTGGACCAGTTTTATTTGCAAGTTATTTTTACTTCCCAAGATTTCTAACAAATCGCTTCCCATACCCTTAAACAAGTGTATCTGTATCAGCCCATATACTATTTGTCCCACTGTTGGGAACTGCCCTATTCTACAATCGAGAGTGCTATTGAGGGTGGTTAGGCCATACCATAGGCCATATAGTCCACCATGCTGGCCTAATGTGGACTGGTGGACTTACATACCATAGATATTCTTATAAATCGCTATGGTATGCAAGTTTCCTCACTATGTATTCCTCAACCGTTTTAGTTCGTATTTATTGACTATCAATACACACATGACTCCGAAAAGTCAGATTTGTGACCTGGGATTCGAGCCCACGACCACCGTGAACATGTTGGCAGCCGCGTTAGGTCCATTTACCAACAGGCCAGCACGCACGTAAAGATACATTTTAGTTTATGATATGTGCTTACACCTATTTCACTAGTACGTACAAAATTCTGTTTACGTGGAATTTATTTTGAAAAGCTGACAACACAAGGCTGTGGTGGCAGCTACGCGTTGATAATTTTTTTCGAAGGGTATTATTGGTGTCTGAAGACGCTTATCTTCCTTCGTAAAATTGAATACCTGGAGTCTAACGTTCCTAGCGTCACTTTTTAAAGTTTTCGGCATTTTTCACAAATTTTTAATAATGTAGGAAACATAAATACATTGAGTAAACAACCAATGGCGGTTGTGTCAGTGAGTGGCAGGTAAATTGTCAATTTCAAATGACGTCTTTGTTTCCACTTTTGGCCACCGGGCCAGATAACTTTGTGGCTCTATAATATGATTTGAAAAATCGAAACTGATTACTGGGTGTATAAAGAGATTCAATCATTTTATAACAGGACGTTGGATAAAGTAGAATAAAAAATATTCCAAAGATATTCTAAGGTCCTACTGGAAACCCAATTATATAAAATAACTGACATTGTTAGCTAAGATTTGGAATATAATATGATTAGTTTGATAATATGATGAACGAGTTTAAGAGTTTAGCTCCTTTTTTAATACTCGTAGCAATTTTCAATACCTTTAAAACCTAGATGAAAAAAATTATTTGGATTAGTAATTATATGATAAGATATATTGAAGATATGATATTTATTTTGTACACAAAAAATAATTATCATAAGTTGAACGCTAATACTATAAAAAAACGAACGATTTCGCTTTTATTATCCCTTAAAATTACTATAAGCGATAGTTAATAAATATCGAAAGAAACGCAAAAGACTATATACAGTGTATATCAAGACTGCTACCGAAAACGAAGCCGGGTGGTAGTTTAAATGACTTCAGACACCATGCAACAGAAAAAGTTGCAAAAACAAGCGACAATTTTTTTATTGTTATTTTTTTCCTATGGCTGTATTTGGGTGGTAATACATTTTTTTCCTAAAATAATAGTGTATACCCTTTTATTTATAAATACTCTAAGGTATAAAAGAGTTTAAATTATTATTTTAGCAAAAACTATGGATTTACCACCCAAAAATGACAATAATTAAAAAATCATAAAAAATAATTGTCGCGTTTCTTAGCGAAATTTTTAGTTGCGTTGTGTTTGTAGTCACTTCGGCTTCGTTTTCGGTAGCAGTCTTGAGATACCCGGTATAAAGCAAATCAAAAATTTAAGGCAATACAATTCTTGGCCGCATTAAGTACCTGGCCGAATGTGACTTGAATTCATAGAATTTATTATTTCGGGTCCATGTAGGGTTAGGGAAGCGGGCGGGTTCGCTTGGGAATTTTAATGTGCGATAAAAGTGGATTTATTTATGTATATCCTAGGAATTTGATCGTCCTACAAGGGTCTTCGACGACCCTATTAGTCTGTGCTGAAATGTTGTGATCGGTCTGCAGATAGCTTTTGCAGTAGGCGGGGTATTTTTACAATAAGAAGAAGTGTGCACATATCACGACTTTTTGAATATTTCCTTTTTAATATTATTTTACTGTCAGGTTTTAAGAAATTAAGAGTACCGAAATCCTAAGAAATATATGAAATAATTCACTGTTTAAATAAAACGTCAAAGTTTTATCTTGCGGAATATTATGCCGCACTGTGAGGTAACCTCAACGTAACATTTTACAAACCGGTACTGTAAATATATATAAAAAGGCAAAGGAACGGCTGTCAACAACAGACATAATATTTACTAAAGTATGACCTCATATTCAGCTGATCTATAGAATTTTGATAAGATAGTACTAAGAAAATAAGTTATTTATTAATTGTGAAAAATAATCCTTTTCGATATATATTACAGTAATTTGTTATACGGATTTTATATTATTAATTTTTGTGTATTTACAATGAGTTAGACGGTCTGTAATAAAAAAATATTGATAAAGTCGTGCCATGTTTTATTTGAATATGTACCTTACACATAGTTTATAGAAATAATCTAAATACATTTTTGCTATCATATTGTCAGTTAATATCTGTATGTCTAAACATAAGTTTACACGTGTATTCAGGTATTTACATTATCATATTTAATAAGTAAGAGATATTTTTAATTAAATTCTACTATCACACCACCTGTCTTCGTAGATTTAATCCTCATTATCAGGAGGAAACAATCCGTCCTCGTACGGTGAGTTTCCAACGCATTTTTTGTGCACATGTGGAAGTTCTGGAATGTTCCTACCTCAGTGTTTTCCAAGTGCGATGAACTATCTTTCTTTAAACGTGGCTTAATGAGACTATTTTTTTTTTCACGGTAAAAAGCAATACTCTTATCAGCTATGACTCTTATAATTAATTCCGAACTTAGTTTATGGTTACGACAAGGTTACGACGTACAATGGAGGATTTGAATATCTTGTGGAGTATGAAGTGTCTGAAGGTACATTATATACATACAGTTTTAAGTACAACGTCCAACATTCGAACATCGTTTCGGCATTACTATTGGCGGGCCGCAAATCCGCCTACACAGGCAATGAAAAATGCCTTTGATAGGCTTTTCATGTTAATCCTAAATTTATGAATCCTTGAAGAATCTTTTCGCAGTATCGTATAATTCTTGAATTAACCATAAAATAAAGCTTTGGTGTATTATTCGATATCCCTCAGAATCCAATACCAAACGACTGTAGTTTTTAAATAAATGTCTTTATTTTGAAACTACATCAAATAGAGCCCGCATACATTTTATTCAAGAGATTGTGAATAAATCTCAATATTTCGACAAAGAAGAATGCAAATTTTCGTAAAGATGTTATACATATACTGGGACTTGGGGAATTCACAGAAGGACTACTTAATTTATTGCACGTTTGATGTACGATGTTGTCATTGATTTAATGTAAGCGCATTTTTGAAAACTTTACGTTATTCTTTGATAAAATGACATCTTTAAAATATAAATACACAAACTTGTGCCTGTGATACATTGGGATAGGCCTCTGCCTAACAGGTTGTAACATATTTTGTATATGTTTTATGCAAACGTAACTGTACTTTTGGTTTTGCAAAATTAACGATTAGTTTGCGTTTGTTTTTAGTATTAAAAGGTTATAGTTTATAATATGATTAAAGTAAGAAAAATTAAATGGTTGCATAGGAGCAGATAATAACAGTTTAAATAGCATCTAGGACGGGTAATCTGACTAGGTTAATATTTATACAGAGATACTGGAGACCACTAATTTAAATTCAACAAAACTCCTTTTATAGGGATTATGAAGGCGGAATTTACGGTACTGTAAATCCCCGTATATTATTAAATCGTATTTAACTTATAATCTTTGATTTATTTAATTCATTTCACTTCTAGCGAATGTGAAATTATTTACGGATAGATAAAACACCAGATTTAAAAATTATAAAATATATCAGTATCCGCATTTAAAAGATTCATTTCTCAATGGACAATTTTTTATAAGAAGTACATTCGCGCAATATTACTATCGTTCAGGAGGGGAGCAGAAGCAAAAAGAGTAATATGAAAACTTTGAGTCTGGAAAGTTCGCAGAGTTGAAGGAAAAATCATTTTAACATGAAATGCTATTTTTGTTGCTTTAATTATAAACTTTTTAAAATGTATTAAAGTTAGTTCGTTGTCATAAAATATCGCTTGTTTAGTTAATATTCGTGAAAAAATCATACGGTTTATGCAACAGTTTGGCGCCAAAATTGTTCCCTCCTTCCTATAATCCTGGTTCCTTTAGTGGGATTGTAACAAATCAATTATGTAGTTTGGCATAAATATGTCATTTGAGAGGTGTAATCTGTCTGCTGTTAATGGACACTATTTGGACATCATAACTTACCTTCCACCAACATCCAGAAGAAGTTAGTTAAATAGAAGTAGTGCATACATATGACGAGTATCATACACGATGTCTGATCTTGTTGAGCTTCGTCAGACCAGTTCTGAAACAGAAATTACTTATAATACCTATTCTATAGTTGCTAGTAGAAGAAGAGGTCGCATTGCCTTGGAGAATAACCAATGGGAGTATGAGTAATACAAGGTAAACTTGTCAGTCAAGTCAGTTCTGTAGCGATGAATATAACTCATCATGTGCATTGACATAAAACGATTATTTATGGATTTTATCGCGGCCTTGGTTTGTTTTTACATGTTTACTTAACAGACCAGAGTCCGCCCGCCGCGGCGGAATCCGCCCGTGACCACGAAAGCTGCAAAGTAATTGAAACTTAGGGAAGTAAAAAAATGAATTAATTAAACAAAGTCCGCGATAAAATCCGTAAATAATAGTTTTATTTCCATGTTTAACATTCGCGTAAATGTAAAAAACCATCATTATCTTCTGCTGAACATAGGCCTCCTCAAAAATCCTCAGCAAATTGTTGGAAGCGGCCTGTACCCAGCGGCTTCCTGTTGTTTCCTTCATTACAATTAGTTCAAAAATTGTTAAATATTTCCAACTATTAACTTCGCATTGTTTCTATTGTTTGTTAGCTCGAGATAAACACAATATGTTTTCTTTGTTAGAGATTCAAATAATATAATAAATAATTTTATGTTAAAATAACAAACTTTACTTTGTAAATATTATAAAACTGATACGCCACTGTTATGTAATATGGATATAAATAAGGTAATTATATTTGTAAACATTCTCATTCATTGACAATGGTGTTTACTTTGTTGGCAATTATCGCCACTTATCGTTGAAAACTCTTGGCTTCTTGAAACATAATATGCATTTGTGATTTACACTTAAAGTTATTGTAAAAATTATATCATTTTGTAAATTATGACATATATGATGTCCATTGCGCAGCTTTCATGTCGGCTGTATAGTGACAGCCTTCTTCTTTCTAAGTCCTATACCGGGTATCTCAAGACTGCTACCGAAAACGAAGCCGGGTGGTAGTTTTAGTGAGTACAAACACAATGCAACTAAAATTTTCGCAAAAAAAACGCGTCAATTTTTTTTTATGATTTTTTAAATATCGTAGTTTTTGGGTGGTAAATCCATGGTTTTTGCTAAAATAATAATTCAAACTCTTTTATACCTTAGAGGCCTTATAAATAAAAGGGTATACACTATTATTTTAGGGAAAAAATGAATGTACCATCCAAATACGACAGCAGGAAAAAAATAACAAAAAAATCGTCGCTTTTTTTTTCAACATTTTCTGTTGCAATATGTCTGAAGTCACTAAAACTACCACCCGGCTTCGTTTTCGGTAGCAGTCTTGAGATACCCTGTATGTGATTGCTGTCGATACTGTCGCACTACCGCAATGTCGATTTCTTCCGACAAATGGCAGTCTTAATTCACTGAAAATGAAAAAGTGTTTCGGTTTGAAGGATATTGTAGCCAGAGTAGCTACTGGACATAATATTGAGACTAAACATCATATGTTTCAGGATGGCGAGCGCAGTGGAATGCCAATTATCGCTTTGTAATTCATCGTGTTTTTTGGTTTTGCTACTATTCATGAGCGGTCGTAACGCTCACCATCAGGCGAATGGCGTCTCGCCATTCACTGCAAAAATTAAACAATATAATTGTGTCAAACGGCAAAAAATACATCTTTCACCGGTGGATACTCTATTGTAGATTGCATTGCATTAACCAACAGGTGCATTCAAGCTATTTTATGTAGATTTTTTCATTAAAGAAAAGTCTACCGACTGAGCTACTCATAAGCCTGAGATTCGCATTGTATCCAAGTCACTTATAATGCAATATTAAAAGTCCTTATGAATTTTCTTTCCATGCAGCTCAGAGACTCATTTTAACGAGCGAAGTTAAAATTTATATCAGGCCAAGTGTTGCGTTTTATTTTTAAATGTATTAAGTCGCTGCATTGGAGGCGTGCGTAGAGACTCGAATGCTCATATTTTTTTAAAGTACTTGGAGACTGAACTCTATACTTTCTCATCCGAACGGGTCTACAATGATTTATAAGATTAAGAAAACTCATAATACTTTCTTATAAGAGAATGTAATATTTCACGTGAATATTCATTTTAATGGTATTTGAGTCTGGAGATTTGAATTTTGATAAGCCTTCGTTTGTACATCATTATTCATGAACTGTTCATTGCAAGGAGATGCGTTCGGTGCCATTAATTTAAATACTCTACCAGACAACCATTAAAAAATATCGATTTTAAGCCTTGGAATATTCCAAAAGGATTCTTTTATGATTATTTTCAACAAAGCGATAAATAAATTTTAATACACATTTTATGGAGCGCCTTTGCAAAGCTATATTAAAAATTGCTTGCATGGCGAATGTAGAACTGCTAAAAGAAAACTGCAACTATGAACTGTCTTCTTTAGATTATATTAAATTTATTTTCGTGTTTAATATCCTGCTGCATATTATATAAGTCCTAGGAAATTGGCTATTGAACATAAAACTTTTCCAAGGATTTTAATAGGGTTTATCAAATCCCAATCAAATCTAAATTCTGACCACATGTATAAAAAAAATAACTTATATAAACTCCATATTTTTGTACTTGGTTTCGATCTCTACATATTGAGTCTCAGATATACATATGTATGCTCAGAATCAGGATACATGTAGAAGTATTTCATAAAATAGAAATTATATAAATTGGTAAGTATGATCTGCATACAACATTATACCAAAAGGCATGAAAATGGCTGCGCCGTTTTATCATGTCGCAATGAACCACGAGTATACTTTTATTTGCAAACGGAATCATTCATAACGGCTCATAGGAGAGATTGCGCAGATAATTTTAAATATATGAACATCTCTGAGCACACAATATAATTTAATCATAGCGTCCCAAGATAATGGAATTTATTTTAAGATTGCTGAATTTAAAAAATTATGTGTTATGAGCACGGGCGCCTCAAAGTGCAATAATGTTTTACTTGTTTGGTCTTTGTTATTGTATTACGCAGTTTGAGGTTCTATGAACTTTGGTATTTGTAAAGAATGTATAAATAATAATTATGTAGAAGTATTGGAAAATAATATAGTTCAACTTTAATTTAGTTTCAACTTTAATTTCCTATACCTTAAAAAATAGTTTTGTTCTTATTATTAGCTTTAAGCCGGATTACAGCTGTGTGTTTTGCACTTCCGCGTTGTTTACCATTACAAGTATTATAGATTTAACTGTCAAGTTATCAGTGAATGATATAGTTTATTTTTATACTATATTTTATAACAATGAATGGCGAGACAAACATGCCATTCGTCTGATGGTAAGCGACACGACCGCTCAGCGACGGCAGCAAAACCAAACACCATGACTTACAAAGTAATGCTTGGCATTCCACTGCGCTCGCCATCCTGAGACATAAGATGTTAATTCTCATTATATCGAGTAGTCACTCTGGCTAAAAGTCCTTGAAACCGTGTTTTATACTGTTGTTTGGCGGGAGAAATAGACATTGCAGTGGTACCAACCCTCTTCGTTATGCGGTATTTGAGACCTGCCACCAATATTATGTAACTACTATTTACAGTAACTAGTATGCCTTCATCTTGTTTGCAATGTTATAGAGGTGTGTCGATTATTTTTTTAGTTTATTTTGAGAAAATTCGGTTTTATCTTGTTAGTATAAAGCTTCAATAAAGATAAGAATGCTGAAACATCTTTATTACTTTGACACTACTTTCACGGCACAGTTTCCTTGTCATGTTTTGTTTTTTAATACATTGTAGAAGAGACCAAAGCTCAGCAGTGGGATACGTACGCTAATAGACATGAATATAATATATTATAAAGGAATTGTTATACTTACTTGTAACGCTAAATTTAAAATCCAACTACAAGCTGATAATATATACGTAGACATTAAATTAGTATGTATCGTGTTCCTTAAACATCGCAGATCCCTGAAACAAAAAAGTCCAGCATTATATTCATATCTATCATCTCGGCTTCGCTTTAACATGAACAAAATACCTTTCGCATAAAATCCGCTTTATACACGTAATATTTGATAAATAAAATAATGTGATAATTTAATTTCATAGTTTAAATATATTAAGGTTTCTATTTATCAGGAATATATTTAAAGAATACGAGAGACTATGCCTGAACCCTGTAGATATTCAGTTAGCACGTAAAGTATTAGGTCACGTTATTTTATCCGACATGCTGTGGTTGTTTAAAAAATGTATTTGTACGCAAAAGGTATGTTATTTAAAATATATTTTTAATTATCTAGTTGTATGAAGTATTGTATTATTCATTAAAAATAGTAGTTGCGAAAACTGAAAATTACGGGAAGACGTTTGCGACTCTTGGCTCGACAAAAGATCTGAGGTAGATTATGATAGCGACCTTGATGTCATCATGAAATATGTACTAAGAGCGAATAATTTTAAACATCGAAGATGCTGAAGACTGGGCGAAATGAAGAGGATTGAGTAGAAACACGGACTTGGCAGGATAATACAATGTTGAAGAACGAAATATTAGTATGTATTTAGAAACCCTTATCAGAACTATAATTCCAGAATCTGAGTATCTGATTTCGTATGAAAACAAAAATGACGTGGTTAAGAAGCAAATTTATCAATATATAGCTCAAATTAATATCAGAAGAAGTAAAAATAATTAAAAACGATGTCACTGCGATTTCAAATAATCTCGAACGTAAACTTAAACATCAGATTTGGCAGTGGAGTAAAACCACAAAGCGGCCAGCTTGCTTGTTCAGTCAAACATCATGAGTAAACACGTTAATGTTAATATAGGCCTGTGCAAATACGCATAATGTGCGTCGAAAGTGAAGCACAGTGTAAATATTTTCTTGACAAATTATTGCAAGGAGCGCAAAAACGTACCGTGTGACTTTGAAGTCTCACGTTTTAATATTCATAGCTAGCTCTTTGTTTGTCTTTTATATGAGAAGGTATTTCCTGCGGCTTTGTTAGATATCGAAGTTGGGACAGCTTTGAACTACAGAAATATCTAGGAATCAAAATTATTATATGAGATATCTCATCATAACCGTATGATTTTATATGTACATATATAAAGTCTGGTCTTTTATATGTACATATACAATTATAAAAACATAGTGTATAAATATACTGTTGAATTTAAATAAATGTTTTTTAGTGCAGTTGCAGGAACTGAAGTGGAACTTAATACAGTTTCAATATCACATTCAGCCCTTTCCTAGTTTTGATGTCATCATTTCTCTTAATCGATCTAAGCTACACCTATTACATAGGTTATTTGTTTTATTATAAATAGTGAACAATACTGACATACTAGTACGTGTTGTCAAGTAATATTTTAACAAGCTACGAATATAAAACAACAAACGTAAAAGAGAATGTGAGGCACACAACTAATAATAATAATCATCATCATCATATCAGCCACAGGAAGTCCACTGCTGAACATAGGATCCCCCAAGGATCTCCACAATGACCTGTTGGAAGCGGCCTGCATCCAGCGACTTCCTGCAACCTTAGTCAGATCGTCCGTCCACCTTGTAGGCGGGCGTCCGACATTTCGCTTGCCTGTACGTGGCCTCCACTCAAGAACCTTTCGGCCCCAACGGCCATCGGTTCTACGAGCTATGTGCCCGGCCCACTGCCACTTCAACTTGCCAATCCTATGGGCTATGTCGGTAACCTTGGTTCTCTTACGGATCTCCTCATTTCTGATTCGATCTCGCAGGGAAACACCGAGCATAGCCCGCTCCATGGCTCGTTGAGTGACTTTGAGCCTTTTAATGAGGCCCACACAACATAATGCTTCATTCTATCTCTTTCCGCTTTAACTACCTGTCGGCAAGAATTCCTTCTGCATAGTTTAAGTTGTTAGGCAACATTCTTTACAAAAATTCTTTAGATGGAACATGCACTTTATTACGCATCTTGTAAGAGTATGTGCAAAAATCAAGACTGTGTTCATTATTATTATTTAATTCTATTGAGTAGTTATTTGTAGCTTGTAGGTACTTGGTATTGTCCTGTGACATTAACACCTAAGATTTTTTTGCTTTGATCATAAAGTTGTTTTCATTGTTATAAAAAGTTTTGTATTTTTAATATTTTATATTATACAGGCTGAGTTATATTTGAACTTACTCCATTGATTGAATTTAGGACAATGCCATTGCCTCATGATTATATTCATAATTTCATATATATTTTTTCTTACTTGGTTTAAGACACATTTAATATTATTTTATGTAAATATATAGAAAGGCCCCAAAAATGACCACGAAAAGGTTGCTATATCCTTTAATTAATCTGAATATTCTTCCAACAATAAAAATAGTAAAGTCCACATTGATATTCCATCCCCGTTTCAAATACAAAATTTATTCAATTAAGATAAACATAAATTCTCCGCGAGCCGTCACAATACACAAACCATCATTTGTAAGAAGATTTTATGTAAACAAAATCCGTTTCTTTTCATAAAGATAAATCGGAGTAAAAATCTGGGGGCGCGGCCGAGCCCCCTCCAAGTCGAGCTATAGGCCGTAACATCCTTTTCTCGAAGCAATTCAGACCATTTTCAACCCCCTATAACTTCGTTGTGGCTAAAGCATGAAGCCTGAATTTTCAGTTACTTAGCAGGCATTGTGTAAACACTGTATATTTAAAATTTCATTCAATTTGAACCAGTAGTTTAAGAATTATAACTTGTCAAACTTTCGTAATTTTGTCACTCACTGACTGACTGACCGATCATCAAAAGTCTAAGGCACTTCTAGCAGACATAGAACCTTCAAATTTAGAATATAATTAGTATTTAGTGTCTACATCAAGGGAAAATTTAAACATTTCATAATTTGTGTCTAGTTTTCTAGATAGACCAACTGCGTGAATAACTTTGTAATCCCATATAAATGTATAGGATTACAAAGTTACATTTGCAGTTAATGAATCATTGTACCCGTATATAATGGAATAATAGTTGTAGATAGATATCTATATACATGAGGCATAACAGGAGGGGATATAGAGAGGGAAATGGTGTATTCAGCCCATGAAACTGTACAACATTCCTCTGGAAAAACATAACGAAGAAAAACTTGCAAATAAATAGATTAAATAACTCGAAAATATCAATTACAATGAAAGAAAGAACATTAATAATCAAATCCGCTATATTTGTGATAAATTGATACCTACAAAAATAAGAAAAATCCATAAGACAGAGGCTTTAAGAAAAATCGTTAGTGATATTATAGAAGTAAGAAGCACCGAAAAGGAAAAAAGTAGAACTCTACAAAAAGACGTGAGATCCCATCAAAAACATCCTGTAAAAAAATTCCAAGTCTCGCAGCTCAGGTTTTCTACCGCAAAAAGTTGTGAGATGCATTTAATACCAAGTCGATTAATTTATTTAGTCCTTAAGGGACCTTCTATATAAAGTTATTACGTTAGTTATAACCATATCAATATTAAAATTCTTTACGTTTTAAATAAATAGATCGACTTGGCCAGCAGCATTATGTATAAATTGTACGATACATTATGTTTTCATGCGATGGCCAAGTCGATCCATTTATTTAAAACGTAAAGAATTTTTAATATTGATATGGTAATAACTAACGTAATAACTTTATATAGAAGGTCCCTTAAGGACTAAATAAATTAATCGACTTGGTATTAAATGCATCTCACAACTTTTTGCGGTAGAAAACCTGAGCTGCGAGACTTGGAATTTTTTTACAGGATGTTTTTGATGGGATAACTCTATAGCAGAGAGGTACTCAGTTTTTATTGTTGGGGAAATATATGGATCTCACGTCTTTTTGTAGAGTCCTACTTTTTTCCTTTTCGGTACTTTTTATTTCTAGAATATCACTAACGATTTTTCTTCAAGCCTCTGTCTTATGGTCTTTCTTATTTTTGTAGGTATCAATTTATCCCAAATATAGCGGATTTGATTATTAATGTTCTTTCTTTCATGGTATTTGATATTTTCGAGCTATTTAGTCTATTTATTTGCAAGTTTTTCTTCGTCATGTTTTTCTAGAGTAATGTTGTACAGTTTCATGGGCTGAATACATCCTTTCTCTCTCTATACCCCCTCCTGTTATGCCTCATATATATAGATACCTATCTACAACTATTATTCCATTATGTACTGGTACAATGATTCATTAACTGCAAATGTAATTTTTTAATCCTTTGTGTATTACTTTGTAATCCTATACATTTATATGTGATTACAAAGTTATTATCTAGAAAACTAGACAGAAATTATGAAATGATTAAATTTTGCCTTGCTTTAGACACTAAACATTAATTATATTCTAAACTTGAAGGTTCTATGTTTGCTAGAAGTGCCTTAGACTTTTGATGATCGGTCGGTCAGTTAGTGTGTGACAAAATTAAGAAAGTTTAACAAGTTACAATTCTTAAACTACTGGTTCAAATTGAATGAAATCTTAAATATACCGTGTTTACACAATGCCTGCTTAGTAAGTGAAAATTCAGGCTTCTTGTTTTAACCACAACGAAGTTATGGGGGGTTGAAAATGGTCTGAATTGCTTCGAGAAAAGGATGGTACGACTGTGCCGCTTTTTAGCTCGACTTGGAGGGGGCACTGCTGATTATACTATGAAGGTCAAATAATTTTGGAATTTATCCATTGTCATCGGAAAGAGGGTAGTTAATGACAATAAGATCGTCTCTACTCTCTAGAGTCTAGTGTATCCGTGCCAATTCATATCATAATCCGAATCACGGGCAATAGGTTGTTATTAGTCCCAAAAAATTGAAATGCTGTTATGCGATATTCTTTGGAGATTATAACATGACATGTCAGCTGCAAAGATGTTTGTTCCATTAAAATATAATATTTGTATATTAAAGCATACTTGATTACCTAAGAAAGTACACATATTCATAGAGTTTCCTGCTTTGTATTCTTTAATTTCCAAAGTGAAGGTTAAGTTAAACATATAATAACATATTATTAATAATAAAGTCACAGTACATAGCACATCATTCTTTACACGTGTCCATAATTTTATTTTAGAATATGTTACGTTATGTTGTTTAACTCAATCAAAAAGATAAGTGTATTTGCTTTTTATTTATGGGTCATTGTAGCAATATATTATGGGTACAATACATTTAGTTTTGTCTCTTTTAATAATATTCTTTTTTGTTTGTATTTAATGTTAACATATAAAAGAAAATTTTACGTTTTATTCATTATAGTATAATAAGTAATTGAAAAGTGTAATTGGGCTTTAATAATCGTACTATTCAAATAAAAAAATACAATAATAATATACGGAGATAAATTTTGAAAGATTTTAACATTCTTCTGCTCGTCTGTCAATAGCACAAGCGTGTGTTTAGATGAAATGAAATTTATTCGTTTTTTATTCTCGAGTTAGCGTGACAGTGATGTGTGGGCACGTTCCACGTTCCGACGATTTGTTTCATTTCACTTATTTAAAATATATTTCATATTCTCGCATCAGAACCACATTTTATTTAAATGTGTTAAAGTTTTAGAAATATTGTGGGTAGAGAATATCACTTTGTTAATGCGAAGTTATTTTCACCCTCAGAAGGGTGTATGACCTCGTTAAGATTAAAGTCAAATTTGCTTTCTTAAAGCGAGGGAGCCAAAGTGTTATTAAATCGAATGTCATATAGCAAGTTTCATGATAAGATATAATACAATTTTAACTCGCTCCGTGATTACGCAAGCTGTTAATTAATCTAAACGTCTCGCGAGGCTAAGTTCTAAAATATAAAAAAAAAAACCGCCCAAAAAAGAATCTGTAAAAATAGGTTTACTTCTTTGTATGACATGCGCCTAAATCTAAAAAATTGTTAATAAAATTTTGTTTGATTAAATTTAGGCTGACCAAGACAGACATTCATTAGCTAATACAGAGTATTTTTAGGCTTGGCATCAAATTATTCATTTAGTAAGTTTGGACTGAATACTTTTTGCACAACCCGGTTCATTTTGGTCGAAAATCCTTTTATTTAAGTACCTTATTTCGCTTTATCTACCCTTCTGGTTAATTTAAACAGTTTTCAACGGGGTTTTCGTGTCGAAATGAGCATTGTTATGAATTTTTTTCTTTATGTAAATGTTAGGACAATCCTCGGTCGGATTGAAATGGCATTTGCTCGGAATGTATTCGGGATTTATCGTCAGGTTTTATTTGCGGCCAGCTTTTTGTTATGCTTACTGGTTTTACGGTTTCTTGAGCCCGTAAATATTTTGTTAAGGAAGATAGGTTATATATTATTTGGTGTTTTCATGTATAGGAAGAACTGATGTGGTTTAACTTCTGGTTTTAAATAGGTTTTGGTAATGACACGCACTAAGAATTAAATATACCACTGGTCAGTGATGATTAAATATCTTTGGGGTTTTAAATTGTATATTTCTCATTCATTTTTAAAACTATTAGTAGAAAAATTAAATGTTGTAAATGACGGAGAAGGACGGAGGCAGGTAACGGTGTTCTTTTGCGAGGACTTGGGCGGGTCAAAACGAATGCTTGGAACCTTGGAGCTACCAGTTGTTCGGTTTAAAGCCTTAAATAGAGATGGGTGGAAGAAGAAAACAGACGCCTTTGCCTTGCGGTGGGAATGTATAGACTAGGACAAAAAATAAATGGTATATCAAAAATAATGTAGGACAAAACATAAAAACACCCAAACAAATTAATGTCACCAGTCTGTATAAAACAGTAAGTAACATTTCTAATTACATGTCTATTTATACAGCTGATAAAATATATTTATGGCCAATATCCCGTTATTACGAGGAAATAGCAGCAAAAATAGCGTCGAGTTTTGAAATCGGTTCAGTGAAACCGGACGGCATCGATCATCAAGTGACATCCGCAAACAGTATAAAACACAGTGTAATCACCCTTACGGAAAACAGCAGTGTTCGTGACATTGTCTTCTGCGATTTGTTGAGTGTCCCAGAAGTATAATTCTTCTTTATTAATTATGAAACTGTTTTTAATGGTAATTTCGCCATTTTTTTATTGTTAAGGTCTGCAAAAGAGATATGAAAAATGTAATGGTTTCTTAGATTTACGCGAATTTTACACATTGAAATAAAACTATTATTTACGAATTTTATGGCTACAGCTTTCGTGGTTACGGGGCGGACTCCACCAGTAGGTAAGCTGTAAAGTAATTGAAACGTGAAGAAGTAAAAAATATAAAAAAAAACCTAATCCGCGATAAATTTCGTGAATAGTAGTTTTATTATGTATGAAAACCGTTCAAATAATATTTGTTAATGGTAAATGGCTCCCGAAATGGTTAGTAATTATCGCTGTCAACTGAGCATCGCTCGGATTGTAAATGATTTTCTGGCCCCTCAAAATGGGAAGGGAAAGGCAAAAGGACGCGAAAAGGAAAAGATTATGGGACATCCGGCAATTTACCGTACCGAAAGAATCCCGACTTTATTTTTAATATTTTCCTTGGTAATAACTGGTATGTATTTATAATTTGAATAACTAGGCTATTGGCTAAGAAATAGCAGGAAATTGGAATCTGGTTAGTATGGTGGCCTAGTCTAATCCTAGCTATATTATTTGGTATAGGTGTATGTGATTTTAGTACATGACGACCTTGTAAGTTACAATACAAAATACGACAAATAAACCCGAAAGTCATATACATAGTCCTGACCCAACATTAAGATCTATTAAGTTTTGTGTTACCTGTCAGAAACTACGAGGGACTTTCTGGTCTCACAAACACCCAGACCCGAGACAAATACTTATGGGCCTCACAAACATTTGTCTCAGTATGAGGATCGAACCCTCAGCCTGTAGTTTCAAAGACGGCGTCTGACCAAATGCGCCAGGTTGTTATGCTTTTTAGGAGAATTCCTAAGAATTCAAAAACCACAAATATCATTCAGAACTGTAAATGTAGCTTACGATTTGTAGCATATCTTCATTACGAACACATCAAACGTGAGATTTGAACGAGTAACATGCAAGAAACCAATTAAACTCAGTAATAAATCAAGGCTAAATTGAATCAATTATAGAAGTAACTTAATTACTCCTCAAATTTAAAGACAATACAGATTAATTGAGAATTAACGCGAACTAATACAAAAGAGGCTATTAATTATTGTGCTTTGTTCTGACTATTAAACAGAGTAGACGATTTTAATAAAATCACATTTTACATAAAGCAACATTGAATGAAAAACTGTATCGATATCAAACGCCCGTATAATTAAATGTGGCGGTCGTTTTAGGGACACTGCGTTTAAATGGAGAAAATTCACTGTATCCACATTTTGAGGGTATAAGTTCGTATACACATTTTGTAGTTACATCAATTTAGA
Organism: Hyles vespertilio; assembly: GCA_009982885.2. Classification (NCBI taxonomy): domain Eukaryota; kingdom Metazoa; phylum Arthropoda; class Insecta; order Lepidoptera; family Sphingidae; genus Hyles; species Hyles vespertilio. The sequence continues at coordinate 10,227,564 of CM042822.1, read as the reverse complement.
CTTTACATTACGTGCTTATAAAGTAAAAAAATGAAATAATTACCTTTAAGCCCAAGGAATCGCTAAGCGTTGCAAATAACCTACGTAATTAAGTAAATCCTTTTGCAATAAAAATATGTTTTGCAGCCATGAAAATACCTTTATAGTAATTTACAAAAGCAGCTAGCAGCTACAACACAGCTATTTCCAGATATTACCAGTCATTTGACATATTGTGCTTTGCGGCTATAAAAATTAAATTGTAAGATTAACGAACCCTTCCAGCTTCCCTTGTTTAGATACGATACAATCACATTCATGACTGATTTAACACATCGTGGTAATTTATACTGGGTATCTCAAGACTGCTACCGAAAACGAAGCCGGGTTGTAGTTTCAGTGGCTACAAATACAATGCAATTAAAAATTTCGCATAGAAACGCGACAATTATTTTTATGATTTTTTAAATATCGTAATTTTTGGGTGGTAAATCCATAGTTTTTGCTAAAATAATAATTTAAACTCTTTTATACCTTAGATTACTTATAAATAAAAGGGTATACACTATTATTTTAGGAAAAAATGTATTTACCACCCAAATATGGCCATAGGAAAAAAATAACAAAAAAAAAATTTACGCTTTTTTTTGCAACTTTTTCTGTTGCATTGTGTCTGAAGTCGTTTAAACTACCACCCGGCTTCGTTTTCGGTAGCAGTCTTGATATACCCTGTATAAGGAAGTAATTTAAAAATAATTTACATATCGCACCTGTAGGATTAGAGTGACCTAATCCCAAAAAAATAGATTATTGTTTTTAATCATATTTTGTCTCAAAATGATCTATCGAGCCGTTATTAAAAAATAATAGTTTAAAAAAACTAAAAAACACGCTTTATATAGAAAACCCAACTAAAAAATAGAAAATAAATTTTAATAATACTGAATTAAGGATAGTGTAAAAAATTAATAAGAAAAAAATATTTTTTATTGTAAAAAAAGCGTGGGGTGCATGTTTTCAATAGATATAATTATTTTATCGACAGATATAAGTAGAAGGATTATCATTTTGATAATATCTTAAAAAGCACCCCACGCTTTTTTTACAATAAAAAATATTTTTTCTTATTAATTTTTTATACTATCCTTAATTCACTATTATTAAAATTTATTTTTTTATTTTTTAGTTGGGTTTTCTATATAAAGCGTGTTTTTTAGTTTTTTTTAAACTATTATTTATTTTCTACTTTTTAGTTTGGTTTCTTGTATTGTCATCGGTCTTTGACAGGTGTGCAAAATTTGAATGAAATCTGTCCGTTTAAAGTGGGTCAAAATCGCGTCTTAAGGAGTCGGTTACAAACATACAAACATACAAACAAACATACAAGTGAAGCTAATATAAAGCGTGTAAAAAGGAGCCATTGACGCATGAAAGGCAGAAAGATGTATAAATCGGCCTTCTAGATGTATCTTTCATAAGTACAAAATTTCTTATGTTCTAAATCTTTAATGAACGTTTCCCAAAAATAAGACTTTTTTAGTTCTTCTATTTCTTCTTCTTCAGCCTATATATCCACCCAATGTTGAGTGTAGGCCTCTTGTAATGCACACCAGGTCTGTCCAGGGCAATCCTCATCTAGCTTCTTCCCGCCACGTGAATCAGGTCGTCGGTCCACCTCGTCAAAGGTCTGCCCCTGTTTCTATAACCGGTTCTTGGTCTCCATTCAAGTACTGATTTACTCCATCTGCCATCATTCCTGCGGCATATGTGGCCCGCCCATGTCAGCTTTCGTTGAGCTATAGTTAGGCTAATGTCTATGAGTCCGGTTCGTCTCCTTATTTCCGTGTTACGGACTCTGTCTCGGAGACAAACACCTAACATAGCCCGCTCCATGGCTCTCTGAGTGACTTGCAATTTGTGGATCAGTTGTTGTGTGAGCGCCCAGGTCTCGGCCCTATATACCATTACCGTGAGGACACATTGGATGAATGCTCTTCGTTTCAGGTTCATAGGTATGTCTCCTTCGAAGACGTCATAAAGCTTGCTGAACGCGCCCCATCCTAACCGAATACGGCGTTGGATTTCTTAGGCTCACTATTTGCCCCAAGTAGACATACGCCTTTACTGCTTCTAGAGAGTGACCGTGTACAGTAATGTGGTTGGCATTGGTGTTTTTGCACATAATTTTAGTCTTGCTCGTGTTCATTTTTAAACTCACCATTACAGACACGTCATAGAACTCTTCGGTCATAGCTGTTAGGTCTTCCAAGTTTTCAGCAAAGAGTACAATGTCATCCGCGAATCGTAAGTGAGACAGGTATTTCCCATTGATGTTGAGACCTCTATTAGACCAGTCGATAAGTTTAAATATATCCTCTAACCATGCAGTGAATAGTTTAGGTGAAATTGTGTCTCATTGTCTCACTCCCCTTTTCACAGGTATCGGATCTGTCAGCTCGTGCAGCTTGTTTTTTTTTAGTTAGGTCACTCTAATTCTATATATTATTGTAAATATGATTCTAAATGATAAAGATAGATGTGGTTGGAGCCTGGAGGATAGATTTTTAAATTACTCCAATAATTAGCTAATAAATAACACAGGACTGCGATGAAAAAGTTTTTAAATAAATTCATCGCAAACATGTAGATATTGGTATGTATATAGTAGTTATATACTTTGTTTTAACGTATCACGTCACATCTTTTTTGCATATAAATATTATCTATATATAGAAGTTCGTAAAATCGGTATATTCGTTTGTTTTTTTACAAACTTGATTCCAGGATCTATATTTTTATTATATACTCTATGACCATTTTAATCTATTGTTACTAACCGGTAGTACTAGGGTTTATTGCCATTTCAAATTAATATCACCACCTTGTTATTTTGAAGCCTTAGCATGTTCTATATTTTTGCTATTGCTTATTACCCCCCACCAAAAGTTGTAAACAAAAAAACTGACCATATATTATAACCATTTACCACAACTAAAATTAAACACACAAAATTGATTTTTTAGTGTCTTGTGTAAATGGGTTCGTAAAAAACTCACTCTTTCATAGATTACACGAAATCTTATAAAAATGTTAGCCGATCGGCTTTGTGAATCACTATCGCAAATCGCAAAATTTAGCTTATTTATATATTAACTTGTGAAATGTTATTACCAACATCACTTGATATTTGTGATTGCTATTGCTATTTACTCCTACACTACTACTCGTAACATGTCTTTCTTCCTGTAAGAAAAGTAACAAAAAAATCGTTTTATGTATTTTGTGGTTTAAAGCGTGAAAAAAGTGTTATAAAATATTGGTTTATTAAATCTAAAACTAACTAATGGTAACTATGGCCCCTTGGAAGAACTTAATTATGATCTTGGATTACCTAAGAATGCTGCAGAACTTCTCGGTTCTTGACGAAAGGAAAAGAATGTATTAGATTTTAATACATATCGATATTTAAATTAATATAAGGCATAGGTCCTACATGTTTGGTACTTGGAGGCCCGCCTTCAATGAGTTATGCATATATTTCGATTTGTTGGGTTAGTCAAGTCAATAGGTAAAGTAATCAACGGGTACAAGTACAATGAAATAAATACTATTTTTTGTTCTGCTGTGGCTTTCATTAATATATTTTACTTTTTGGTATTGTAAGTTTTAAACTCGGTTTTTATTCGTATTCAAGTACAATATCATATAAACATAATAAAGGTGACGTGATATATATCATATGAATACCGTTTTCTATTACTTTTAAGACAATTAAAACAAATATTAATGTTTAAAAAAAATCATTTCAATAAATTTTTTTCGCTGACCTGTTTAATTAGTTCCTCTATAAATGCTTCTTTTTCTTGAGACTTCTTCGTGTGAGTTCGTTAGTGAGCGTTATAATGGAAAATGACGAGATTGATGATAACAATTAACCCCAGACATACTAATTGCGCTATGCAGAAAACTGTATGAAAACTAACAAGTTTATCAATTAGCCAGTATTTTCTTTATTTACTTAGCTTAGGCTACTGCGAGTAGATTTTTTATATTTTTGCGGATTAAATCACTATTCCTTCATCATACAGGGTGATATTGACAAATGGTATTTAATTTCACCCACATATTTTCATCACTCCAGGTGACAATGTACAAAAAAAATGGAGTTGATTTTTTTACATCAAAAATCGTGATTTCAATTTTCATTATTTTTGGCCAATCCGTATAGATACGAGGATTTTAATTGTTTAGCTAAACTTCAGTTCTGGAACTTACATGAGCCGTAAAAAGATTCGTAACTATATGGGTTGATCGAAAGTCTTAAAACCAAAATCTCGATTTTTGACTAAATTACCAGAAAGTTTTCTTTAAACTTGGTACAATGTTACCTTGGTTAGTTACAAAAATGTGGTTTAAATTAAATACCACACATGAATATCACACTGCATAAACAACAAAACAAATACGCATCCCATAATGAAAAAAAGAAAAAAAAAAAAGCCCTTTCACCACTCCCGCCATTAATACAATTTCTACACACACCGTTTCTGATGAAGTAGAAAGGCCGTGATTTATTGAATTACGTTCATGCCAGTACCGTGAAAAGGTTTCCATTAAATCAATTTATTACTCACTTAAAATATAGGAACACGAAGACAGCTAGGGATAGTACAGCGAGACTCAGCGAGTAGCCCGCGAGGTATATGAGACTAGCGACATCTGTCGGTGACACGTTGGCGATCCTCTCCGTGCAATTTGTATAGTTGGTGTAGTTGTGCCAAACTCCGTCCAGGCACAGCCGTGAGGCATTCTCTGTAAAAAGAATTAAGATTATTCTCTTGTTTCAAACATTAGTTAAGTGTTAAAAAGGATAAACATTAATATCTTTTTGTTTTGTAAAGTTTCTTGAGAAATAGACTTAGGTAAAACAAAACGTTCAATGAAATCCTTCGGTCAAATATAAATACTTGATCGAAGACTAAATCGCGATAATTATTGACTTTGTCTGGGTATACGGAATAACTGCTGATAAAACGCTGGAGAAATGGATACACAGTAGGGTTTTTTACTTAGGTGTATTTCCGGAGTGTAAAGATAATATCTCAAAGAAAGTCTATTGGTATTTAGAGTTCCATAATAAATTGTATTGAAAAAATCTTGATTTACAGCCACTTGACAAGTAACGACATAAAAGGGCGGCGAAAGAGTCGATGTTAGGCAGGCATCCGATCGTATTATTATAAATTAAATCAGTATACAACAGGACTAAAAAGGTGTGTTCAATTTGTATTTTTTTTTGGTTTAGATACCTTTGGAGTTCTGCTGAGGGATGTTTTTATTGAAATAATCTATTCTAACCTTACAATTCATCTTTCAATAGATTATGAAACTTGAATATTTTAATATATTATGGCCTGCATGCAAACAATTACATTATGTCATAAATATCGAAATGAAGGATATAAATATCGGTTTACAAGTTTATACTCATGTTTCATCTAAAGAACAACAATACCATACAATTCACGACCTAACTTAGATAATACTGAAAAATACAACAAACAACTTTTGTACTGCAAAAATAAACAATAGATGGAAAGCCTCAGTGAAAAATGTGAGGCAAATAGAAAAATAAGCGCATTAACGTCCATGGGAACGATACGAGCGTGCTCGGCACACCGCGCGGCGCACCGAACGGAAAATAAAAGGGCGACTGACTGATTACAGTACAGGTTCCCTAGAACAATATTCATAATGTATATATGCTTGTTAGTAAACAAGCTGATTTTTCGTGAGTAGCTTCCTTTCGACTAGACGCCCAACTTTTCCTTACAGTAACGTTGGTAAATGGTAGCTTAGCAGGGTAGCAAGGATAAAACATGTCGATTTGACGAATTTTTAAAATTTATTAGTAACCGAATTTTTCTTTGTTAATTATCGAGATAATTATCTAAATAACGTGAAAAAATATTTGTCCTACAAAATATAAGGTTTTATCAGAGAGTCCCCCTTCTCCAACATGTATCATAAATAAGGTCATGAAAAATAATTACTTACCAGCTGATTTTTTTTTATTAGTTAGCTAACATTTGCATAGTTTACCACCCACATTGTCCTACAAATTGCGTGGTACGTTATTCCAGTCCTCCAGTTACATAGTTGAAATTCATGAAATTAAAAATATTATTTTGTATATTTTGTTATTGGAGCTAAGGCACACTGCTATCCTTGCTCACAAACGCATCCGCACGTAGCACCCTTGATATACCCGGTATATATTTAGATGCGTTTCGCACCGGAGCTGGAATTCAGTATTTTACGGAAATAACTATTTTGTCGAGTTTTTAGAACTTGTATTAAGAAGGGACAAACACTAAGCATGGATTCACGCGCTAATAAGGAGAGGTGAAGCGCGCAGGGCGGGGTAAATTTGGGGCACCGAGGTATTGGTGCATAGGTTGTGCAAACAAAACATTGCGCGTCGTTTTAACCACAGAATACTAAACTAACAGAAGTCAAGCTTCATACAAAGCGCGCTAAATCAACGCACACATAGACAGCGTTCACTGACACGATATTCCAAACCAGTCGAGACCACTGCGAGAGCGAGTTTCAACTTTTGCGCGAACGCCGAGCGTAGTGTGGCAACAAAAGTGAAGTACATACACAAGCTTGACTTCTGTTAGTATTCTGTGGTTTTAACCGGACGTATTATTATAATTATTGGTCGCTATAAGCAGTTCACTTAAACCGGGGCCGCACTAAACGGTGATATTTTCTCAGTACCATACTATGAAACCTAACTTGAGTAAACATTATCGTCGTTAAAACCGGTTAGTCATTATAAGCGAAGTCGTTGTATACGAATACTACTGTAAGTATAAATGTATATTTCATTTTATTTTGTATACTCAAAAATTACAAAATTTGTAGGACTAATATAACATACCTTTATTTTTGTTTTATTTGGATGAAAAATATATTAACCTATCATGTGATATATTTGTCCTACAGTTACTAATTAAAAAAAAGTCCTGCGGTATTGACAACTTTTGAGCGTAGGACCAAGATGACATACCACGCAATTTGTAGGACATTGTGGGTAGTAAACTATACAAATGTTAACGAACCAATAAAAAAAAATCAGCTGGTTAGTAATTATTTTCCATGACCTTGTTTATGATACATGTTGGAGAGGGGGGGACTCCCTAACAAAACCTTATATTTTGTAGGACAAATATTTTTTCACATTATTTAGATAATTATCTCGATAATTGACAAAGAAAAATTCGGTTACTAATAAATTTTAAAAATTCGTCAATTCGACATGTTTTATCCTTGCTACCCTGCTAAGCTTCCATTTACCAACGTTACTGTAAGGAAAAAGTTGGGCGTCTAGTCGAAAGGAAGCTACTCACGAAAAATCAGCTTGTTAGTAATACATTATGAAAATTGTTCTAGGGAACCTGGACTATTAGTGATTACTTGTAGTGCTTTGACAAATGAATTTTGTTACGTAGAGGATTTTTCAATATTCGTATTACAAATGAGTATTGCTTGATGGTTACTTAAACGCAATACGGACGGAGATGGTTATCTGCAACTAGTTGAGTTAAATATAGAGGTTGGTCGAAACCGCGTGCATTTTGTTATAGGTCAAATTCAAAACGCAACATGCTTTCATGGGTCATTATATCTTTGTTTTGCATCACTACTTCGGGAATTTTGGCGTTAAATCAGTATAGATTTAAAAATTGCGCCAAAACGCCCGATTATGTATATCAACACATGAGAACAATTTTGCCGTTTATGTTGTCGATACATTTACCCTTTTTTTATGCATTCTTGGTACTTATTATCTTAATATAGTCCGAAGTGATAAACATGTTTCCTATGAATGTTAAATGAATATTTATAATATATATAGAATTTATGATAAGCGGTTTTAATTATCTATTCAATAAAATATTTTTAATACAAAAATAATACAACTTACATTATAAGAGTTGGCACGTATCAATTTAATGGTTTGCTATCATATTCCACGCTTGCTATTGTGATTCGCTATGCTTTTGACAACAGTCGGCTCATCGTTCCCGGGTACACAAACGTAACCGGGATAATCCCTGAACGGGAGCTCTAATAAATTGGCCTCTTCTCCATTGAAGCGTAGGGCTTCTCTATATCCTGAATACCTACCGATTTACTAGATCCTTGGATAGAACGTAGAACCTACTTGCAAAACAGACTACAGTAATGAATTGAAACTATGTTTTAGCGGTTTGAAATCGGGATAAATTCAAGTATTTATAAGAGACGCCTCTGGGCACTTCCGATCACTGCCTGGTTGGGTCGTCAGTTCCGTTCGCATCACCTCCACGTCCCGTGCAGGTTAGGCGGATGGTCTGGCATTACTCGTCGGCAGATTGGGATGGTATGCGGGAATATATCGCATCCATCTCTTGGAGGCAGCGCTGCTTTAAGGGTAAAGATCCCTCAGCGAGTGCCAACGCTATTGCTGACGAGATCAGACTTGGAATGGAATATTACATTCCTTCCTCTGAGATAGCCAGTAAGGGCCGTGGAAGCTCCTGGTTCAATCGTGCATGCGGCGATGCTGTCGGTGACAAACAGGCGGCGTATCGCGCTTGGATCAGGGGTCGCGCCATGAAGGATCCCAATATCAGTTCCCTCAAAGAAGCCTACAACCGTGCTACCAAGGCCTGCAAGAAGGCCATCAGTGACAGACAATACGGATTCCGTCAATATCGATCAACGGGTGATCTTCTAGCGTTTGTCCTGCATCGCTGGGGTGAGGCGATTGACCAGCGTGGCGAGGCTCTTGCTGTGAGCCTCGAGATAGCCAAGGCGTTTGATAGGGTCTGGCACCGTGGTCTTCTTTCCAAGCTTCCGGCATACGGTCTGCCCGGCAACCTGTGTTCGTGGATTTCCGGCTTTCTGCATGGGCGTAGAATACGTGTAGTCATTGACGGACACGCTTCGGCGCTCATGTCGGTAAATACCGGAGTTCCTTAGGGCTCGGTGCTGTCGCCCACCTTGTTTATTCTGCATATCAATGACATGTTGTCGCTTGGCAACATTCATTGCTATGCAGATGACAGCATGGTTCATGGGCGATACCACTGTGGGCCTCCGGGTTGCCGAGTCGAAACTGTGAAGGGACGCGAAGACCTTGTCATTGAGCTCAACCGGACCTTGGATATCATTTCTACATGGGGTTCCAGGAATATGGTTGAGTTCAATGCCAAGAAAACTCAGGTGTGTGCGTTCACGTGCAAAAAATCCCCGTTCTCTCCCCTCCCCATTCTTCAGGGTGCTCCCCTCTTAATGCGGAATGACCTAAGTATCCTTGGTGTGGATATCCGCTGTGATCTCAATCCAAGGAATCACATCGAGGGCGTAATAACTGCCACATCACGCAGGGTTGGAGTCCTGAACAGGGTGCGTCGGTTTTTCACGCTCGGTCAGCTTTGTCGCTTATATAAAGCGCAAGTCCGGCCGGGTATGGAGTACTGCTCGCACGTCTGGGATAGATCCACCCAGTACCTGCTCGATGCCTTGGATGGATTGCAGCGGCGGTCCATCCGCATTGTGAATGATGCAGACGTTACGAGCAACTTGGAGATGCTACAACCCTGGAGGGATGTCGCCTCTCTAAGCGTGTTCTACCGCCTGTATCACGGTGAGTGCTCTGAAGAATTGTTCAACTTGATCCCGTCCTCTCCATTCCTAACCAGAACCACGCGTGCTGGCTTGCGAAGCCATGGCTTGGCGGTCCACACCATCCCGGCGCGAACCAAACAGTTCTCAAATTCTTTTTTATGCCGCACCGTCAGCCTTTGGAAATGTTTGCCTTCTCACGTGTTCCCTTCCTTTCTACAATCCTGGGTCCTTCCGCCGTAGTGTGAAGAGGCACCTTAGCAGGCCGGCATAATTGTCTCCATTGGCATGGGAGTGCCGTCCGATGCCAATGGATACTCTGCCTGGGCGGCATTTGCGCTTACCATCAGGTGCAATGCCGCCACTATGCCGGGCCATTATACAAAAAAAGAGACAACGTTTTGTAGCAATCTTTTTAAGGCAATGAATGGCGAGACTTGCATACCATTCGTCTGATGGTTAGTGGTACGACCGGTCGTGGATAGTATCAAAACCAAACAAAACCTTGAATTACAAAGCAATGCTTACTATGAAACTTGTTAGTGACCCTTTTCTGAGTAGTATTTTTGTTAGAGGTAATACTTTATGTTCTTTTTTGGTTCCCTTACAATGTGTTTGCAAAATTTCATGATCATTATTTGAGTAATTACGGCTTCAAAGCATAACAAACGAACTTTCATTAATATTGATAATAACAGGGTACATAGTTAGGACTTTGTTTACTTTCTCAACTTAATAATAATTTGTGAAAGTAGGTTGCAATAGTCATAATACGGAGGAATAGAGGTCTCTTGTTTATAAAACTTTTACAGCCTCGTTAACAAGTGTCCATGGGCAGGCCGTAAACAACACGAGATTATGAACTTGGGCAGGACAAATAAAAAGTTGTGGTGACTGAATTATTCATTGTTTTTGAATAATATTTGTGTTTTATAAAGTTTTTAGGAATTGTTGTTTGATCTAGAAAAGTTTTTGTTGTGAAAAAATTCAAAGTGCGTTAATTTTTTGATTTCATTTTAGTTAGAGATGTGAATTTAAACAATAACATATAGCAATCCGTATGCACCCACTGCTAAGTTTGTAGATTGTCTAAAATTGAGAGATTGATAGAGAAGGTTTAGGCCACAGTTATCTATGGCGGATTTCGCATATCATGTGAATTCGAACAATTATTTCTACAATTTATTTGTACTCTCACGATATTTTCGTTCACGTTTGAAATGCGTTGTTAAAAGCTATCAATATTACTCATGACGCCAAAAAATCAGTGGTATGTGCTCTAGGATTTGAACCTCTTACCGCCGCGCCGTCTTAAGACGTAGCTTTCGGTTCCCTTGCAACAGACCGCTACGCACGGAGTATATAAAAAAAGTTTATATCACAAATAATTTGAATGTATTTTATGCGTAAACAATCCTGTATTGTTTTTCACAAGGCGTCATTACCTACAATATATTGGTATTTGGCTAGCATATGAACTACAACAAATATTTATTACAGTTACCTATTAGAGGTATTAATTAGTTGAGTTTTTGATTACGTTATTTATCCTTATGCCTCTACAGCTGTTTTAATAGATTAATTCGTAATAAGCTACTTCTAGCGTTGCAAGAGTATTTTACTTCTAATTTTATCAATGGAATAATAAATTGAACAAAATTATAATTTAATTTATGTAAAAGGTGCGGCCAACCGCACTAACATTTTAAAATTGTAATATATGACATGTTTATTTATTTGGAAACTATAAGTATTTCTTTGTATGTTTTGTAATTTTGTCGATCTGTAAAGAATAACCCGCTCAATGTAGACTATCCGTTTCATAATAATCACTGTAGTTCTAGTATAATAAAAATCCCTTACCTAAAATTAGGTTAACGTTTTAGGTTTCAAGATTACGTGCAATTTCCACATACCATTATAATGGAAGATTCATCAGACTATAATATTGCGGCATCACTAAGGTATTTTAATGCAAATCTAATCTGTAATAATAATGCGAATACTTACGTGTATCATCGTATTGCACTCCATATAGCTCCTTGAAGCATTTCTGAATTGCCAACGTGTTCCACGGCGTCGGGTCCCAACACAACAACCCGTCAAAGTACGCCGGGCAGTAGTTTTCAGACAGGTTAAACTTCCTCGACAAACACTCATCCGCCATCGCGCTGCCATTTTCATTCACGCTCTCTGCAGCGTCCAACGTCTGTAGTTCCTCCAGTTTGACGTCTTTTACTCTCTATCCACGAATGCGAGCTATCAGCTTTGGTTTGATCTTTGGTACACTAAACACAACACTATCACAGTCTATCTCATCTCCACGATTAGTTCTTTCATTCCAGTTATTCAAGTGTTCGTCGTGCCACGCCTGTGCGGTACAGAGTCTGTGCTATACTCCTGAATCTTGGAGAACGTTACCATGATAAGGTTGTTTGCGCGCGGCTTGTGTTCTAACTTATCAAGTGATAACGCTCCGAGAGTAAACATCGGCAGTCTGTAGAAGTATTTGCGTATCGTGCAAGGAACTGTAGTTTTTTCTTTAATTGCCCCCGCTCCATTTAAGCCTTCATGTCCGTGCACCTGCAAAGAGATGACATTGGTCATGTTATCGTTTTTGATAAGGTTGTACAAACTGTGATATTTTATGTGTCACTATTTGCTCCGACAGCGATGTACTCAACAAATGACCTTTAAAATGTGAATGCATTGAATGAAAAGTGAATTTTGTAGCAAATACTAGAATAAAAATTACAGCAGGTTTTTAATTCAGCGTCACTACTATTAGATATATAATTGAGTACATATAGTTATAATTAGTTTATCAACGGCTAAAAGGGTGGAAAATTTCGCCGTGGCTTAAATGTAGAGGTCATTGTGTATGTAATGTTTCCATATTCTATTTCTGCGTTCGCTCTTTAATGGAGCGTCGTTTTAATTTGGGTAAAAGGTTATTACTAAAATTCTTTTGGGTTTACATAAGCTATTTTATCAGGTATAAAGGGTAAAAAAATATTAAATAAGTGACCTTATTACACCTATATTTACTTACTACACTTCCACATATTTAAGTTCCAGGGTTCAGCTGGGGTCATCTGTCATCTGGGGTAAGGGAATACGGAATATCATAAAAAATAGATTGAATTATATTTAGAACGTGTCTGGCGAAATATTTTTTATTCACAAAAAATATAAATAAATTATTGATTATTTTTTATATCTCAGTAGGTGTATTTTGTTGGACGGTAAACAACTTGGTTACTTATATCAATATTTTTCGCGTCTGCGCTGCAACCGATGTTAAGTGAAATGCAACCCAGACATAAAAAGTACACCCAACGGTCACATACGTAGTCGTGACCCCACACTAACTTCGCGTCTTGTGTCGTGGGTATGAGAAACTTCGTGAGACTTTTTAGTATTACAAATACCCAACCCGAAAATAAATACCGCATAAACATTTGTCTCGGTACGGGGATCCTACCTGCGGCGTGTCGTTTTACAGCCGGCATGTAATCTATCACTAAGGAAGCTGTATCAATTTCAAACAGGGAATTATCTCTTGTCATTCAAAATAGTTAATAGTTATACTAATAGATAATAGAAGTAGAGAACATGTAGGCCAGTAAAATGTGCTGGAGTTTAGTGATATGCAAATATAAATGAAAGAATCTTTTGAAAACACATACATCATTGTTAATTATTAACGTGGTATCCTGAGACATAAGATGTTAAGTCTCAATATGTCCAGTAGTTAGTCTGCCTACAATTTACTTCTTAAAGACCATCATAGTATGAAATGAATGAAGGTTTAACAATAACCAGTTTCCTGAAATTATTACAGGTTTGAATTAGTATAAATTCGAAAAATATATGTTATTTTAGGATACCTACTAATTTAGACTATTATTCAATTTAGGCCGGAGTGAAATAAGGCTCCTATAGGAAAGCATTTATTGAAAGGGGCCAGGAATCATGCCAGAAATTAGATGCTCAAAATATATAAAGGAACTTTTGTAAAATTCTTTATCAATAAATGTTTTTATTCGGTAAATTAATTCGTGGACCTTCAAACTATATTTTTGTACCCAAGTCAAATTGTTTTGTATACTTTTATAAGTCAAATGTAGAGAACTAAACTTTATTTTTAACATCTTGTGAAATACCAACATTTACGTACAAATTATTTTCATTTAATTTGATTTAGACTTTCATAGAGTCGAATATTATCTAAATTAAACCAAACCAGTGACCCAAAAATGACTGTACCATTTTTTTTAAAGTTAAAAGGGAAATATTCTTTGGCTGTATTTGAATTGTACATCTGGTGCGTTCAAAAAGAAAATGTTGAGAAGAAAGGAAACACTCGAAGCCGTATAATTTGATTTATTGGCGAAGTCGATGGCAATTAAAGTTAAGAAACAATTTTTATCGCTTTCCGCGGCTTTGATTCCGCCGAAGTCTGCGTCTGTGTGATCTTGGAAGTAAGTTTATCTCATTTTGTGTTTACGAATTTCGTTTGCAAATCTTACTTATTTACAAAACTGATTTTGTATGGGTTCGGTTTGGTGATTTTGCCTTTGATTTTATTCTCTTTTGTACTTTTTTCGCTGCCGCATAAATAATTGGATTTCAATAAAAGTTCCAGTTTGTAAAATAATGTTCAACATTGATTTTAATTAACCCAAGCCAATCAATTAACATCCGATGCATTTATCTATTAACTTAAAGAAGCTATTATAATTATAAATTAAAAATTGTTGTAATTTTCATCTTTTTACATTTCTGTCTATTCATCTACAGTAGTTCTATGTACAGCAGCGATAGAATAGATCCTCATCAGGTCAATTTTCAAAAGGAAGTGTCATTTTCAAAGTGATTTGCCTGAAGGCATCATTTCTGCAACCCTTTAATGTTTCTTTAAAATTGCTTTCATTTCTTTTTACAGAAGTGTGCATAGCTTTACTTAGCAGAAAGTTATTTGTGTAACTTTACATGGTAGAAGTGATTATACCAATAAGTTCGAAATAGATTTAATCATACTTGGAAGTAGCAATTGTTTTTTGTTTGATTCATTTACTGCACGTACATATAATAAGTTAAAAAATATCCAGTTAATGGTGAGTAGTTTATTTCTTGTAGAATTTTATAGATGTTTTGAATGGGTGGTTGAGCATTAATGTATAGGCTCGTTCGAGGCGGCACCACTGACTCACAGGCGAATGGAGTTTGAAGCGAGGCGACAGGTTTCTTGCCGCATTTCGATGAATAAGTGAGATTACCGGATGCCCCTTACCTTACTTATCTAACCCTTACTTAATACCTCTTTTTGGTTTTCCGTTCTTTTTCCTTCTCGGTGTAATGGGCCGGCAACATGTCTATGCTCCAAGGGTTGGCAGTGATCACTTATTATTAGGTGAATTGTTCACGGGTGGCAGTGATCACTTATTATTAGGTGAAATGTTAGCTTGTTACAAAGATAAATTATTCAGATACATTATTCAGTTTAATATACCTCAAATAAATTAACTGTCAAACAATTTCTATTTGCTTTATAGCCGGCTTCGATTTCAACATGAATGAACTCGCTCGAACGGAGGAGTGTCAGGAAAACCTTTTTTCCTCGTTTCAACTTCTGCAATATCGCAGTGACGGAATGTAGTACAAATGTACGAGTACGTGTACTTATGCTGCAAGATTGCCGAAGTCAAAGACGAATTCTCAGAATTCCCAGATTACTTCGTGTATATCGGTTCGCTCCAACTGCCTTACATTCTGCTCGTCCGACCGGAGTCAAAGACTTCGGTATGGAAGACATGGTTCGTGCTCGAAGTTAGATGAGCATACACCCTAAGCAAACTTTACCGTGATTCGACTAACTGGGCTCAGTGGATTCGCCTGAAGTTTTAGGTGCTATGTGAAGTATATTAGTAGATACTAGTTATAATTAGTCTGTTGAGTAATTTAACAACAGTCGGTTAGAAAATTATAAAAAAATAGTTTGCTTAATTTTAAAATTTAGTCGACAATTTTCAAGTGTCACAAGGATATTTAATTAAAATATTGCTTTACAAAAATGTGTTACATTTTACTATAGTATCCAGTAGATCATACTTTTCCAACTTTGAAAACGATAAAAGGATTTTTTGACATTGTCATTGAATTTAGTATGTTTTTATTCAACCAGTATCGTTGTGTATTTATAGTTGATCACCACGCACTTTAAAGGTGAAGGATAACATTGTGAGGAAACCTTTGTATGAATTTCTATAGTATGTAAAGTTCACCAACCTGCACTAGGCCAGCGTGGTGGACTATACAGCTTAACCACTCTCAATCGTATTCTCGATTGCAGAGGAGGCCCGTGCCCTGCCATGGGACTGGGCTGATACAGATACAGATATAACTGAACTGAGAACTGAGCAAATAAAGCATAAATAGCACGCCTGTAATTTTACAACCTCACTCATACCGAAATGTACGCATAATACTCTGGTTTGTAATATAAAACGGCTGTTTTGTTATGAACAACATTCCGGCAAATTACTTTGGGTAGGCATGTGGGCCAAAACCTACATAATGTGTAAGCAGCATAAGTACGCTGAATAAGGTAGTGTATTTTATTCACGGAGCTTCTTTGATTGTAACCCTATGTTTGAATATGGATGCTGAAAGGGCGATGGAACAAAAGAAATATTTTCTCCAACTTTTTTTTCCGACTGCGATAATCCCGAAGGGGGCTATGTATTTTGACTATACTGTATCGGCCTATAGGTATACCGTATACGTTCACTGCAGCCACGAGCTTCCACTACAATCGAAGGTACAATTGGGAGAGGTTAGGTCATATAGTCCAACATATAGTCCGGTATGGCGAACTTTAACTATAAATGTCGCAGAAACGACATTTTCTCCATTAGTTTTGTCGAAATTGAGAATTCAATTAAACTTGGCAATTAATCATTTGTTAACTGCTATAAAA
Source organism: Hyles vespertilio (assembly GCA_009982885.2). Taxonomy (NCBI): domain Eukaryota; kingdom Metazoa; phylum Arthropoda; class Insecta; order Lepidoptera; family Sphingidae; genus Hyles; species Hyles vespertilio. The sequence continues at coordinate 10,210,922 of CM042822.1, read as the reverse complement.
AGGAATTGATGGGCGAGCAATAACTGATACGTAATTGGTGAATCAATTTAATGTACGGCATATTCCGATCGGTGGCACTAATTACGTATGATCAAGGAAATTATGATTATTTATTACTAAAATATCTTATATTGCCAGCATTAGTGTTAGAGGCCAGCTATGCTCTGCGGTTTGGCTGCATATTTCGTACGTGATGTTTTTAAATTATAAAATAAAAAAAAAAATACATATTTCGGTATTATTTTACTACAAAAATGATATGTTTCTCTCATTTTATTCCATTTTTTAAGAATTATTTCATTATTTTAAAATTTTTTTTTAGACATAGGGCTTTTGGTCTGTCACGTTGGCCTAATGCTCAATTGGCATCCTTTAAACCTCCAGATGAACCGATCTATAAGTATATAATATTTGTAGTAAATCTCTAACACGATTTGTTTATGACAATTCGCTGGATTTCCATTGAATATGTAATCTAGATTTAATTGAGATCCGCTATAAATTACAACGGGCAGTGTGACTGATTTGCGTGTATGCAATATGTTCTAACTGACGTGTGGAAATACGAGTATGCGGTGTTTCGTGTAATTAACAGCAGCTATTTAAGGCTTATTTGCGTTGGTAATTTTGCTGATTTATATGCATGGTGCTTTGTTTATGACTAAAGGAAAGGTTTTGTTATGCGATATTTTTGGATTTGTGGGAATGTTCTTCAACAATATGATTTATTTGTATGCATATTTAACATTTTATCATTGAGCGCTAATCAAGAAATTTTTATCATTGTAAAGTTATTAGGATCTGCTAGGCAGAACATCACGCTTGGGGTCAATCTTATGGTGGATAACAGATCAATAGTAACGTCTTATATTTATTTCAGATCAATCACTGAGAGTGCTTTTAATCCAAACTTTTAAATCATTTTCACTGATTATTTTTTTAACACAATATCTTTGTGTATTTTATACATTCCTATGGGTTTACAGCACACGGAAAAAATATTTTAAAATTTCAAGTTAACGAATAATGTGTAACATGGCTGTATAATAGGCATTAAAAAAATGAATTTGCTTGCCCTTTTGAAATATATAAAGGGAACGTTAAATAATTGGAGCACTGGACGGGCGTCGGTGTAACATCAAATTGGCCACATTTCCGTTGTTTTACAAGGATATTACCGTTTCTAAACGAACAACAACAATGGAAGCCGGCTTTTGTTTTCATAACTGTGGGGAAACATTTTTGATTTTGTAAAAACAGTTCGGGGTACAAATATTTTTCATTTGTGGGTAATTTAAAAAAAAATAATGTTTTAAGTAGCATGTTGCTTATTGAGCCGTCGTTTTTTAAATTGTAGTGTTTATATGTAGCCAACCCGCACTAGGCCAGCGTGGTGGACTATATGGCCTAACCACTCTCAATCGTACTGTCGGTTGTAGAGGAGGTCCGTGCTCTGCAGTGGGACGTATATGGGCTGATAAATACATATGTAGCTACATATTATAAGTGTGACTTGCTGCGTAAACGCACCCGTCTAATGTCAACTGTTTACCCGCCAGTAAATTAGTGCCTTACAAGGAACCGTCGCGTCGTCGCGTCGGTTTCATTGTGTCCCGTATTAAGTACATAACAGAAAGTAATCATTAAGCTGTTACGAACTCTGCATGTGTTTTGGCACTAGAGACTTTCCCATCCATACACTCGCCATTGCTAAGTCTGTAAGCTAGGATCGACACCAGTACGCACATGTTTTATATGGAGCACTAAAAATGAGTTCCTGGGAATCTGGTAACTATCTTTAACCCTCGAAATAAATCCCTGATCCTTTGAAATAAATCAAATTGTAAATAAGTCGCCTCCCATTTGTTAAAATTACGTTGGAAATCAATTACTATCCAGTGTTCACTTGCGTCCATAGAAAAGCGGGAGACTAAACTACCTATTATGGAACCCGAATATAATACGTATAATAGAACCGGTTTAATATTTATTCGTGGTTCTTTACAACTGGCATAATAGCTTAAATCTTTTTATTCGAGTCTTACCCCTCTAATTCATGACTAGAGCCAACTAGTCAGATAAAATTCAACGTCAAATACCAAATGTGAATGTCAGTGAATGCCAATAATACCTGCTCTTACCCTTAGCCTTTCCATTCTGTACGTCTGTCTACGTTGCCTCGTTTTCCGACCATCAATAAAAATATAATTGAACATGTTTTATTAATTTGTGCAATTCATAAAGTCGTCGGGACGTGGAATTCGTCTGTTGTTTCGATAAAAATGCAACAAATTGCGCATTCAGCACTGAACAAGTGTATAATGGATAACAAATTGTGAAGTATCGACCCATGACAGTTCATTTCGAATTGGTATTGTTCCTTTCATGTTTCATTCATGCGATTCTTAATTCAGAGCGTTTGCGAAGGACCCTTTGTTTAATGTTGCGTAAAAATGTTTCCAACAATTAGTGAGTTTTCAAGAACAAGATTTAAGGTTGCTGTTTGGTCTGATTATCCCTGAAGTAGTCGTTGAAAGAAGTGATTTATATATTGCACCTTTAAAATTATAGTGAACTAACTAAAAAGATCTTATTTTTTGGGAAATGTTCATTAACGATTTGTAATATAAGAATTTTTGTACTTATGGAAGATACATCTAGAAGACCGATTTATACACCTTCCTGCCTGTCATTCGTCAATAGGTCCTTCTTTAATAATGGGTCGATAGGTCATTTTGAGCCAAGATAAGATTAAAAACAAAAATCTGTTTTTTTTTGGATTAAGTCACTCTTATTCTAAAAGTGCGATATAATAATCGATAAAAGGTCTTTCACGTTCGAAAGAACTGCAACGGGAGTTGGTTTCAAATGTATATAATTTTATATAGAATGATCAAAGGAAGATATTTCACATATTTGAAATGCAATAGATTCGCCCACTATCACATCTTGAAAGGAATATAAGCTCGGCGAAATGTGAGTGGTACTAGTGACATGTGTATTACAGCTTCGTTGATACATACGGGGGATTAATGTACAACTTAATCAATATACTTTTTATAAAATGTTAGAGCTATGCTGTTTCCAGTCGTTACTTAGCATAGATGGGCGGGATTGACTGGGAAGGTAGCACTGTCTCACAAACGATTTGAAGTGACAGATTTGCTGTCATGATTCGTTTGGTGAGTGAGATTGCCGGATGCCCAATACCGTTTTTCTCTTCCCGTCGTGTATGATTCAATCGTTGTGGATATTCGTGGGAGTAGTTGGTCATTTGCCGGACCTAATTAATAGAAAAATACTGAAAAGTCTTGAGTAATATAAGTAAGTATGCTCGTTTCATTGCATGTTTCGCATCACTATCGATCTTGGCTGACAGGTGTTGAAATGGTGAAGTATCGTCGGCGTGATAGTCTTAAAGAAACTCGATTTACATATTATCATTTTTGCAAACGCACCCAATAATACATCGGAGAATAACCTAATAACTGTAATTGGGGATTCGAACAAAAGTTTGTTCAACCGTTTATGCGCAAAGTAGATTAAAAACTGATACGAGTTCGTTCCCTCTCGTAACGTGATTAAGGCGAAGTTATAATAACTCGTAATAAGACATAAAGTGGCTCGCTGAACGTTAACTTCGGAACTATCAAACTACCAGTAAACCAGTGGAATACTGATGCTTCCAGCTTTATATTTTGTGGAGATGTTAAGGCTCTCGTTATGAGATTGTTCCTGGTGTATTTTCACGTAAATTTTCTTATTTGGGCGAATGTAATAAGCTTAAAAATGTGTGAGAGTTGATATGTACGAAAATATACGTAGAAGTCGAGAAAATGAGAAGCGATACGACCGCTCGTGGACCGTATCAAAACCATGAATTATAAAGCAATGCTTGGCATTCCATTTTGCATTGATTGACGCCCAAAGATTTGGGTGCGAGATTTATTTCAGAATTGCAAAGCTAAAGTGGCTATGCTAGTCTTTGTGATTTAGTCCTGATAAAGTATCATCTAATAATCTTTAATCCAATATGTGTTCTGTCCTGCATTGTATTGTATACTGTGCTGTCATGAATAAAATAGTTCTTTCGTTCTTTATTTAATACAAAATAAGTATGCAGGTTTCTTTATAGTATTATCGAGGAAGAATAACTGGGAAATGTTGGGTAATATAAATTTTAGACAAAAAATCCTTGTAGTAACATAACCAATAGTGAATATCTTTGGTACTGAAATAAAATGAATTAAATAATAAAACGTCAGTACCCAACCAACCGGCTTTTGTCACACAATTTATCAAAATCAGCCATGAGTTAGGCGAAAGAAACCTTTCTTCCGCCTTTCATCACAATTACTGACCCTTTCCCTCTTTCACTCCGGTATAATTAAATCAAAAGACTTTTCTTTACGCCTGCCTTGTGATGGTGGTGATTGCTTGTGATGGGAAAGCTTGGTGGACAAAATAAAATTGCTGTTGGGCCGCCCCTAGAACTACAATAATATATTGTACAACATGATTGGAATGACCAAGAATCCCAACGATGAATCATAGCATAATTTTCAGTTAACCATACAATCAACCATACATCTTAATATATATATTTCTTGTGTGCGTGTGTATGTGACTGAACTCCTCCTAAACGACTGGACCAATTTTGATGAAATTTTTTGTGTGTGTTCGTGGAGATTCGAGAATGGTTTAGATTTACAGTTTGGTCTACTGGAAAATGTTTTTTCAATTAATTTCTTATTTATAAGGAGTTGTTGATTTTGGTTATACCATACAAAATGTTCATGGGTTTGTAACTGTCAAACATTTAATGTTCATACCGTCAATACGGTAAACTCTTCCCTCAAATTAAATAACGTATTTAAATAAAGGTTTCGAATCGACAACATATATCCACAATATTCGATTAATGGCGTATTTTAGATTTTAAAGATGTAAAATAATGACAGTAATGAAAAGTGGTTGACATTTAAATTGGTTGTCAAATATTTATGCATACGTTCAGAAATTTAATTTGTGTAAACTAAAGAGTATATTATGAAGCTAAATAAATATAGGACAATCAAATAAATAATATTCACACTTGAAAATGAAAAATCTTTCATAAAATAACACATAAAAATAAAAACTGAACTGAACTGAATAAAATAACAATTTTATATAATTATGGAGAATATTGCAGGGATTCTCAAATTAGGCGTTGTCTGTGTCTTGAGAAACCAGTTATATATAATTGTTACTACCGTTACTCAATGACCGTTACTACATTAATTGTGTGTGTGAGTGTATTTCTATGAAAATTTATAATTAATCTCTTTATTACTAACAAAAAGTAATGGCGTAATGTTTTTGGAAAACAGCATACTGGGGGTGAAATAAGGGATGGAATATTGCATGGATAATCAAAATCGCTAAAGTGTTTAATGTCAAAAATTTATAAGGCACACTATTTGGATATGGAGAAACGGGATATAATAGAGTGGGAGGTAGGGGAGAGGACTGGGATAGCTGACACATTTGATAGGACGAAATGTAAATGCACGGTATAAGACGGGATGGTCAATGAAGAGAAAAGACGGGACGTATCGGGAAGTGACTGAACAGACGGGATGGGACGGAATTAAGCAGGACAGTAGGATAGCTAATTCATGTTTAGGTATACAAGAGCTTATACGAAAAATAACATGTATTTGGTGTGGAGTAAAATAAAAAAATATCTGCATCCAGGCAAAGGTGGGTCGGGCTTTTTTGCTATGCTAAATAATTCAATATAAAATTCATCATATAATAACTAAGCCATAGCGAAGCGTGGTCGGGTCATCTATGGTATCTTTTAATTGATTTCAATGAATGTCGTCGGAGTAGTAACAGTGTTATAATATTTACACAGCAAAATAATGATTTGAATCTGGAGAGATGGGATAGAATAGAATATAAGGTGGATAAAATGGGACATAAGAATAGGTACAGGATGGGATTGAAAATGGATAAGCAGTTTAGACAACGGCTGTCATATTGATTTTAAATAAAATATGGACTGGAATCTGTATTTGCACCCAGGCGAAGCCGGGCCGGGCCGCTAGTTTTAATATATAAAGCGCAAAATTAGGTCGCCTAAAAGCCGTCTTAGACATAATATCCTTTATGCGTAGTTGGTTACGACGTTAGCTATGAAAATACAGTAAGCTTTAATTTCTATACCCGGTTAGAAACATATACTCATGATATCCACAAGGTTCTTTTTTGGCTCGGAATAGGAATACCGTAACAATCTCGTAGTTTCTAATATCCACGACACGAGAATTGTATTTTACAGTGACAACATGTATGTTACAATGGGTGTATTATTATTATTTTTTAAATAAAACGAGATCAGAGAATCTAATTTGGCTGTTACGGTAGGTTCCTAACATTACATTGATATTGTTGTCCATACACATAAACCCACGAGTATAAACAGTTTACCGCCGACCCCATATTATTATAATAATAAAATAATATACCCTATAAAACTACCATTATGTACGTATATACTCGTAACTACTATCTAGTTTCCATAGTAGCCTCCGGCCAAATATTCTCGTATGCTAAACAAAGCAAGTCACTAACATGGAAAGTTTCGCTTTAATGTTGAACTTATGGGTTATGTTTACAATACATAAGAAGTTTATATGCACTGGATTATATCGTTTGGGATTTTCTGCTCTTTATCCTAAGCTTAAGCAATTTTAGTGGGAAGTGTAAACTTTAACCAATAAGTTTTAGGGCAAATGTCAAATTAATCTGCTTGTAGAACCTGCTGACCAATGGACAAGGCCAAGGACAATGGTTAATTTTGATAAATTCGCGTAGTCCAATGATGGCTGATTGTTGATGAATGTCATCAGAGCTAGAAGGTACACATATCCCGCAAGTATGGAGTATTACCTAATGCAAAGTTATTCATTGGGAGAGAAGTTCAAGAGTCGACTTTCAGTAATCGAAAACACTACGCACGAAAGCCACCGTCCCGGCGAGTTAGATCGCTGGCTGGCATTATCAAACGGCCAATAAGTAAATAATTATATCGGCAACAAGCGCCCTCACGTGTTGCCCGCCTACATGATATTTCGACAACGTAAGTGCTCGACTCGTAATAACGTCAACAACGTCATAAAAATATCCCTTATTATATTGAGCCGCTGCCACGTCGCTGACAAAATTTTCTAACTTGTAATGGGTGAACAAGGTGGTCGGACGACCTGAATGAAGATTCAGAAAGTAGCTGGAATGCAGGCCGATTCCAATAGGTCAATATGGAGATTCTTTGGGGGAGGCCTATGTTCAGCAGTGGACTTCCTGTGGCTGAGATGATGATGATGATGAATTGGTGAAGCCGGCTTTAGTGTGCTGTGCATTATAGTATTTCCATTATCTACTTACAAATCAAATTAAGCTTCCAATTAACTAACTTTATAATGCCATTTTTAGTAGTGGCGTTCAATATTGGGCCGGACCAAAGTTTTACTTATGCCTGGAACGCCACAAAAATGCTAAACTTTCGGATATTTTTTACATCGTTTTGTAATAACTTTGGCGTCCAAATTCTAAAGTAAAGACTAAGTAGAAAATCGGTAATCTACTTTATGATATTTCAGTATATTATTAAAAATGAGGTTAATATTATTATTATTTATTATTTAATCCTTTATGGCACAAAAATAAAAATACAGTGAAGAAACAACACAATATTATGTTAACCAGTTATTACATTCATACTTTTTTCTATTTTTTTCAGTTCGTCAATAATAAATGATAGTCAAAGAGTCCATTTTTGGGTGAATTTTCTCAGATACTTTATGACATCAGTCTTGCCTTATCTAGAAAGAGGCATCTATGGTAAATTTTTTTCTCTTTCTAACTCTCAAATTCACCTTTTTGTAGATATTCGTTAGAACTATATATACATATTCTAACTCTCAAATTCACCTTTTTGTAGATATTCGTTAGAACTATATATACATATTATATCCCCCGATGATAAAGTTTTTATGATGGTTTGGTCATTTAGGGACGATGAATGAAATAAGACTAACCAAGCAAATATACAAGGCGAGTTTGAATGAAAGTGTCAGTAGGGGTCGACCTCACCGAACTTATACCATACAAATAGGTGAAACTAAACCAAACCAACAAACAAGGGCCAGGTGAAAAGATTGAGGGTCAAAAGTACCCTAAATCGATAAGAATGCATTAAGATATTGATGAAAGTGAATGAAGCGAAACTAATATTTCAGGATTGAACAAAGTGGTGATCTTTGCTATGGGATACAGGGGTTACGATTATGTATGTATGATAAACTTTTCAGTAACCACTGTCGAAAGTATAATTCTATATAATTCTAAACCTAACTATCCTTAATAACTTGCCAAAAAATCTATACGGTCCCATTATAAGATTGTATTTATTTAACATAAAATATAGTGGGCACTTACAGCACTGCCACGGGAACGTAAAAATATTATGTTTTAATCCATAAAAACTGTATAAGGAAGGGAGCCATTGTTAATTCAATGTGGCTTGTTTTATGAAAGGAAAACGTGGTGCCCGTTAAATCAACAGGCCTCAGGTCGGTTATATAAATTGTTCCCTTAATATTTAACAGGTACGTTTTTCCTTAATTCTCTTGTTACACCGTGAAGCTATTTCAGAGAAAACGTGTTGTTGCTGGTGTTTTACGTAGGTAGCGTTATTTATGTAACTTTTTTTTCCCATGCCAATGGAAACAATTATGCCGGCCTGCTAAGGTGCCTCTTCACATTACGGTGGAAGGACCCAGGATTGTAGGAAGGAGGGAACACGTGAGACGGCAAACAATTCCACAGCCTGACGGTGCGGCACAAAAAAGAATTAGAGAACCGTTTGGTTCGCGCCGGGATGGTGTGGACCGACAAACTATGGCTTCGCAAGCCAGCACGCGTGGTTCTGGTAAGGAATGGAGAGGAGGGGATCAAGTTGAACAATTCTTCAGAGCACTCACCGTGATACAGACGGTAGAACACGCTTAGAGAGGCGACAGCCCTGCGGAGTTGTAGCGACTCTAAGTTGCTCGTAACGTCTGCATCATTCACAATGCAGATTGCCCGCCGCTGCAATCCATCCAAGGCATCGAGCAGGTACTGGGCGGATCCATCCCAGAGGTGCGAACAGTACTCCATACCCGGCCGGACCTGCGCTTTATACAAACGATAAAGCTGACCGGGCGTGAAGAACCGACGCACCCTGTTCAGGACTTCAACCCTGCGTGATGTGGCAGATATTACGCCCTCGATGTGATTCCTTGGATTGAGATCACAGCGGATATCCACACCAAGGATACTCAGGCCTTTCCGCACTGAGAGGGGGCACCCTGAAGAGTGGGGAGGGGAGAGAACGGGGATTTTTTGCACGTGAACGCACACACCTGGGTTTTCTTGGCATTGAACTCAACCATATTCCTGGAACCCCATGTAGAAATGAGATCCAAGATCCGGTTGAGCTTAATGACAAGATCTTCACGTCAATCAATCAATCATTTATTTACTTGTGATACATAGGTATTACATAGTTGGAATAATATTAAATTAAGTGCTCTATGCTCCGCCTCAATTGGCATACAAGTATGATTATAAAAAAATATATTTTTTTTACAATTAAATATTCAACATGCTGACAGTGACAAAAATAAAATGGTCAATAATTACTTAAAATAACAGTTCCATATTCTTTAAATTACATTACAAGTTATTCGTCAGGTAATTGTATATAATATGTATATATTGTAATTGTATAACACCATCAAAAACATTCAGTACTTAAAAATTCATTTAAAGAGTAATAACACTTATCTATTAAGAATGCTGTTAGTTTCGACCCCTCACAGTTTCGACTCGGCAACCCGGAGGTTCACAGTGGTATTGCCCATGAACCGTGCTATCATCTGCATAGCAATGAATGTTGCCAAGTGACAACATGTCATTGAAAATAAAAGTAATAAGGTAAGTGAATACCACCGTTATTACAAAAAACTGATTGTAGTTTCGATTTTTTAAAATATGAAAAGAAAGGAAAGGATAAACGACGGGAGGAGGAATGGACTATGGGGTCTCCATGCAATCTTATTCACCAAACTAAACACGACAGCAATGTGATGATAAAATTAATCGTATTAATAAAGCCGCGGATCTAATACTTTTTAAAATGATTAATTCGTTTTATAATTAATAATAATTAAATAATGAGATTTAAATAATAAATGTGATGGACATTTTAATGGTATTGGTTAAGTAATTATAACCTATTTCACAAACATTAAATAAGTAATCCGCTAAAAGCAAACATTAATTACTAACCTGATTGGATATTTAATTTGTTACAGTGTGTTAATGGAAGTATTGCCCGAATATTTTCATTGCTAATTCTAGTTACGAACCAATTCTAATTTTAATGGTTTCTTAGTATTACGCAAATCTTACACATTGAAGTAAAATTATTTTATATGGATATTATCGTGGATTTGCTTCCATCAAATATATACTTGATACAGGGTCCGGAACAAAATCACACGCCTAAAGTAACCGAGGTTACATTTGAATTTTGAACTCCGTTGTAGCAAAATGATTTAAATTATAATCAACTTCAGGTAACAATATACCTAACTCCTTTAAATTAAGATTTATTATGTTGTTGTCCGTGCTCACAATACTGTGAGCATTAAGGAGACAATTGAGCGGAACGGAGGCTCCAAAGTGTTTGCAAGAGACTTGTCTATTGGGCAAAGCCAGTTGTCTAGGCTGAAAACGGACGATGGCCGCGTGGTATCGACGAGGGCAGAGGTATTAAGAGAGATCGAGAGGTTCTACGGACAGCTTTACACCTCGGTTGCCGAACCTACTGTTAGCTCGGCCGAAGACCCGAGAGCCGAGTTAATCCGACACTTTAGCGATGATATCCCGGACATCAGCCTGTTTGAGATTGAGATGGCCCTGAAACAACTTAAAAACAACAAGGCGCCGGGTGAGGATGGAATAACTTCAGAGATTCTGAAAGCGGGCGGAACGCCAATACTGAAAGTCTTTCAGAAGCTCTTCAATTCCGTTCTCCTCGAGGGCTCAACGCCGGAGGCATGGAGCAGGAGCGTGGTGGTACTGTTCTTCATAAAAGGTGATAACACTTTGCTGAAGAACTACAGGCCCATATCGCTCCTGAGCCATGTCTATAAGTTGTTTTCGAGGGTCATCACAAATCGTCTCGAACGTAGGTTTGATGACTTCCAGCCTCCCGAACAAGCCGGTTTCCGAAAAGGCTTTAGTACCATAGACCATATTCATACGCTACGGCAGGTTATACAAAAAACCGAGGAGTATAACTTGCCGCTTTGTTTAGCGTTTGTGGACTATGAGAAAGCCTTTGATTCGATCGAGACCTGGGCTGTGCTACAGTCTCTTCAGCGGTGCCACATAGACTATCGGTACATCGAAGTGTTGAGGTGTATATACAACAACGCCACCATGTCGGTCCGAGTACAGGATCAGAGCACGAAGGCTATTCCACTACAGAGAGGCGTGAGACAGTTCACACAGAAACTGTTCACTGCCGCGCTGGAAAATGCCTTCAAGCTCTTGCAGTGAACAAGTGGTCCGGTTAGGCAGGTCCAACTTCGAGAGAGAGGTCAATCGTCGAATCCAACTCGGTTGGGCAGCGTTCGGGAAACTTCGAGACGTCTTCTCGTCCAAAATACCTCAGTGCCTAAAATCGAAAGTCTTCGATAGTTGTGTGTTACCAGTGATGACATACGGCACCGAGACGTGGCCTCGCACTGTGGGCCTCATTAAAAGGCTCAAAGTCACTCAACGAGGCATGGAGCGGGCTATGCTCGGTGTTTACCTACGAGATCGAATCAGAAATGAGGAGATTCGTAGGAGAACCAAGGTTACCGACATAGCCCATAGGATTGGCAAGTTGAAGTGGCAGTGGGCCGGGCACATAGCTCGTTGAACTGATGGTCGTTGGGGCCAAAAGGTTCTTGAGTGGAGGCCACGTACAGGCAAGCGAAATGTCGGACGCCCGCCTACAAGGTGGACGGACGATCTGACTAAGGTTGCAGGAAGTCGCTGGATGCAGGCCGCTTCCAACAGGTCATTGTGGAGATCCTTGGGGGAGGCCTATGTTCAGCAGTGGACTTCCTGTGGCTGATATGATGATGATGATGATGATGATGTTGTTGGACCATACTACGAGTAAAATCAAATCACGCTTATTTGTGCTCTTATGTCTCTTGCAGTTTTTTTGGCTGTTACTTATAATCTAGTGTATATTTGATCGAAGCGGATTTGATTACATTTTTACATTTTTAAATCCTAATGAGCTTAATATTTAAACAGTGTAAGTTCTATGTTAGTTATATGACATGTTTCTTTTGTTAAAAATCAAAGGATATAAAATAAAATATTCATATTTCAAAAGACCTTTATATCACAGTGAAATAATTTGTTTATTGAATTATTGAATTTGCTTTATACAATTGTTGCATAGAGGAAAAACAATACAACATAAACTTGTGCGGCTACACAAACATTTATCCGTACGAGTATAGGGTAACCACAACTTCCGCAACTAACGCTCACAAATCATCCAACACATTGGTCATAGCGGTCATCTACCCTTCTATACTCCTAAACTTCTATTATGAATAGTTAAAGTTTGTATGTATGGGGTAAACTCGGGTACTGTTGTTCTAATTTTGCAAATTCTTTCACTGTTATATTTATTTTTTTTATTTTATATATTTATTATATATATATTTACTAGCGGCCCGGCCCAGCTTCGCCCGGGTACAAATAGATTACTGTACAGTAATATGTACGTATTATACATATAAACCTTCCTCTTGAATCACTTTATCTATTTAAAAAAACGCACCAAAATCCGTTGCGTAGTTTTAAAGATTTAAGCATACAAAGGGACATAGGGACGGAGAAAGCGACTTTGTTTTATATAATGCAGTGATACACCAAAAGACAAAAACAAAAACAATTGTAGCTATATTTAAAGTAAGTGCAGTGGGTGGCTTTATTGCACTAGACACTATCTCTTAAAGGCAACTTTTGGATGAAGATAAAAGAACGGAGAGAGAAAGGGGAGTCATTGGTGGGTAGGGACAAAAATATATAATTACGTAACAATATTCTGCATCAGGCCATATACGTCTTACTGCAGTGCACGGGTCTACTCTACAATCGAGAATACGATTGAGAGTGGTTAGGCGATATAGTCCATCACGCTGGCCTAGGTCGAGTTGGCGGACTTACATACTATACAAATTCTTATGAATCGCTATGGTATGCAGGTTTCCTCACGATATAACAATATTACAAATTGATAAATAATAAAATATATAGGAAATCGAAGTGACAGCTTTGCTCTCACGTTTCGTTCGGTAAGTGAGATTGCCGGATGCCCAATACCCCTTTCCTCTTTCCATCCGTTTTCCTTCCCGCTTTTTTCCGATTGATGGGCCGGCAACACGCACACGATCTCAGCGTTGTGCATGTTCAGTGATCTCTTGCCATCAGGTGACCTGTATGCTAGTTCGACTTTTTTTTTAATATCTTTATTTATTTAGGGGCTTTTAGACATGAGTCTATGACAGCCCCATCATAGCCTAATATTACATTGAGAGCAATTTAAACTAGACCTTAACTGCTAACTTAGTTTGACTTTTTCTTATAAAATTTTCCCTAAAAGCGTTAACATAAAGGTTAAAATGTTTTATGAAAAATCAACAATAATAACTTAGTTTATTACGAAAATGTATACTTTTACAATCGATAGGCAACATATTAATTTCGTTTTCGAATTTAATCCCGCACTTCAAACTAATTCCTGTTTGCATTTTACGTTAATTCCTGGAAACATATTTATTTAATATATTTTTTAATTAAATCCGTCCATACAATATCAGCGTGTAAAAGTCGGTAATAATGTTTTAGTGTCGGTACTCGACGCAGTTAAAAGCCATTAAACTATCTACTACGTGGAGTGGTTCGCTTCGTTATCTTTTCATAACTGTGTTTATTGAGTATCTTTTATATCAGTGCGGAATGACCGGTGATATTAAAACTTTATACTCTTTGTATGTTGTAGTAAGTAAACTATTTAACAAAACTAATAGGTAACTTTTGACATTTCATACCTTTCCATTTTGTACGTAAACCATGAAAATGTCAAAAGGTACCCATTAGTTTAGTTGGATTATAATTTGTTCCAATTACGAAAATTCAAAAATTGAAGTATAAATGTGCATTTTATTATATTATTACTGTTGCTGTGTTGAGAAACCAAAATTAGGAGAGAAATTGAGTATGTTTGGAAGCTAATATTGAAAGTTCCTCGCGAGTTTAATAATATCTATCTATTTGTAGATTAAAACGCGTAGTCTTATGTTGTTTATAAAATTTAACAAAAAATGTATGACAGTAAATAAACGCAGTAACAATTTTAGTAGTAGAGGTTTTCAAATAATATTAATGGTACAGTCCGAAAATACACATTTTATGTTTATGGCCAAACAAAACCATACTTCAATATTCAATTCACATTTTATGTTTCAATATGTGAATGTAATCTCAACACAGATGAATGATGAAGCTTTGGATAATTAAATTTTACGAAAATGGAAGTAACATTATTTTAGCTATTGAAATAAATGCAATGTATATTTGATAATCTCGTCAATGAGTCGAATATTGGAAAATAAAATAAAATAAAATTATAAATACATAATAAAATATAATTATAAGTTTTAACTATCTATATATGTAGATTTTGGCCTCACTCCGCCAGAAACATCTATCTCCCATAAAACCTTACTTATGACAAACATGTCAAAACCAAAAATAGCCCAATCGCTCCGACCATTCTTAGTTAATGCTATAACCAAAGAGCATTTCATTATCTATATCGACCATTGAAAATTATTACAAGTTGTTGATTATCATCGTCCGCCTAATGTTTTAAATCGTCGCGGGCGGCCGGGGCATTACGATGCAAATGTGTCGGCCCATTAACGATAATGTTTACATCGGGAAATTTACGAGGACGCCACAATTGGTGTATCAAGCAAAATATGTTTTTTAAATAAGAATAGTTTAAAAATAAATAAATAGATATTATAATTGCCTCGATGGCGTAGTTGTACTACGGTACGGTTACAAAGCTGAGGTCTCGGGTTCGAATCCCGGGTTGGGCAAAGTGATATTGGATTTTTCTATTCATTATCAGCCCAGAGTCAGGAATTTGTGCCTAATATGGCGATAGGCTCGCCACCTATCACATCGTGGGACGGAACATACAAAGCGAAATGTGGTTGCCATGGCACCTCTGCCTACCCCTTTTGGGAAAAAGGCGTGACTTTATGTATGTATTTATAATTTATATAATGACGAGTTTATTCCAGAGTGGAGCATGCAGAAATGCTACTTTTGTTATACCATCCTAAAATGTGATTTGGACCTACCTCGTTGCTATACCAAGTACAATTTTTTATAATCATTATTATGAGCCTGTTCTACGGTAGGGCAAACGTTTCTCATCCCACCTTTCATGAATGTCGTTCATTGGCTTTGTATGAGTAATGTTTCCAATAGGCATCCACGCAATAATATCAGTCTTAAATCACTGATGCGATTCTCAATTTTTTATTCGTTCTCGAACTGCAAATCTTATGCAAATTCGATTGTCCAACCCGGTAAGCCCAGAAGTTTATGGATTACACTCAACGGGCTGTTAGGCGGTTCACGTCTCATGAATTAATTTAGGTCCTTTGTGTTCTAACAGATATGTATTTCAAAAGGAAAAAAGGTACCCTTAAAAGATTACTACATTGTCCATCTATCTATCAGACTATATAAAGCGTGGGGTGCTCACAACAATTATTTATTCTCAAGCAGCTTAGCTTCTTAACTATAAAATGAATGTATCATATTCAGTCCATTTTCTCATTTTAAACTCACTATCAATTATTTTTCCGTTTAAATGGGTGTTTTATGTTTTAATAAGCTTGTGTTTTTAGTTTCTCAAACTATTATTTATTTTATAAATACAGTTGCCTTATGGCGCAGTCATGTGACTTTTTTAGAGTAATAAAATACTTTTATCCCGATATGTTGAAACGTATTTACAATAGACTGTGGTTGCTCGTACTGCCTAGTTTCTAAGCAATAAAGCTCGTTCTCGATATAACTGTGACGTCACAACATCTAACAGGCTGAAACGGCTGATAGATCAAATTATACTGGCCAGTAAATTTATTTTACGGCGGTTTTAAAGCTGTTGTTGAAAGTGGACAGACGTCAAGAAAGACTACTTCTTTGATGAGATTTACACTTGTTTTCTGGTCTGTGTGTCACAGAAATAACTGTTTGATGGAACCGTGATTATTTTCGGTGGTAATTGAACCACGTATTAAGATAAATGTTTGTGTGACCCATAAATATTTGTATTTCCAAAAAGAGTTGGATGTTTCATAAACATCACAAGTCTGTCTTATTTGTTTGTTCGTATTACTGTAAAATCAGGACTATGTTTGACCGTTGGGTGTTTAATTAATGCCAATATAAAAATAAATAATTCATTTTACACATGCGATGAAACCGAATTTTCCAAAAAGCGTGTGCGTATATAATAATACGTAGCGAAAAAATCGTGATATTGTATAGAGAATTTAATTACAACGCCCCAGTAAATTGATAAAGTTTGTTGAGATATCGACGAGATAATTGATTTTGCCTTCAGTGAAAATATTAATTTTTGCATACTCACAGAGCTAATAAATGAAGAGTCGCTGTATAATTAAATTTGCAATCTGTGGAGTGTTATTAAATCTCGTTTCTGGTGAAAAATTCATAAGTAACGTGATAGAAGTATATTATGAGAAGGGAGCTTTTGTAAAAATATTTTTACGTAATAAATTAATTCTTTGTCATTTACCCATGTTACGGATATGTAGATCATTTCACAAATTAACGACTATATGTTATCTCCTAGGGGCAGATAGAGACTATGCTGAAAATCATAAATTTCATATTCGCTTGAAATTTTCTACAACAATAGTGTAACTGTAAGCCTTTTTACTTTTAAAAACGTTATGGTGCGCAAGAGTTTAAATTACGACGGTATTTAAAAAATAGCAAAAATGTCGCGTTTCGTTTCCAAATCTTTAGTTGCACTGTGTTTGTAGTCACAGAAACAACCATCAGATTTCGTTTTCAGTAGCAGTCTTGATATACCCTGTAAATTTGAAAGGAATAATTAGCCAGTTAGGGATATAGCCTTAGGGATTACGTTGACTAAGCAATCTGGGTATGGAGGACGATTAAAGAAGCCGTTTTAATTATGTTGCTGGCTAGATATTATGCCTTTAATTGCAAATAATATGTCTTCATATCTTAATATTATAGGAAATACTTATGGCAGAGGGAAACCTTAATATTTCATGTCATAAATATGTTAACTCGGAATGTTTACAAAAAAATATTTATTTTACAAATCTGAAAGTTTGTTTGGAAGTTTCTTGAAACTCAATTACTGGCGATCCAACTTCATACAACTTAGCACTAAGATGGATTTTGATCTGTGTGCGAGATTTAATCGAATTAAGTTTGTATTCAAAACATAAACACGAATTCATATTTAATTATTAAAACTAAATATAACTTTATTTAATGACAGCGTTATTTGTGTTTCAATTGTTCGTTGTTTATTGATAAAGTTTTATTGCTTAGACGTTTGGAAATCGTATTTGGAAATACTTTGCGAACAACAATTCGGTACCATATTGTTGGAGTTATTTCAATTGTGAGTAATCTGAAATGTCTCGATTTGGTTCCAATAAATGTACCGACACAATTGTATGCCTTGGGTCGGGAGTTGGCCGAAACCAAGTTTCTGTAATGTTTTTCCGCATAATTTCCGCATCATCATCAACTGTGGAACAGATTGCTGGCCTACATGCCATCCCTCCTTCCTCCCGAAATGTAGGTTTCTCGCGGTTATTTCTGTCACGAACGTGCAAGTGATGGAATAAAGACCTCGCTTTGGTGTTTTTCAAGCCTTATAACCTCTCTTTTAAGCCAAGGACATGGAATGTCCACCACATCTTAGGCAAAGGCTTTTACTCTTCCTCTGGCACTTGGTAGTTGGCGATAACACATAAGAGACCATTCTCTTACTACTCAAACCCCAAATTGTCCTTCTGTCTTATCCATAAATCCATAAAGTAGGAGCGATCAGACCGCCATTGTACTCTTTTCTATTATTCCTTTTTACTATACCTATGTTTGTTTGCTGGTGTATAATAAGTTTTTAAATAAATATTTAATCATGCCAGTTTGCTCAGCTCTTCTCTTCACTCTGTAGCAGAAAGACCGAAGGTTGTAGGAACGACTATCATATAAGGGACATGGCCATTAGATACATCGGAAGCTTGTCTGCCATAAAAATGCAGTCAAAGTGCAAAACTAATAGTAGAGCTAAACAAACAAGGCGTGTCCACGTAACATTGAATGCCACACAGTACCTGCTCATTACCAACACAATGTAAACACAGCGACATTCAATTTAAACGCAGTAAAACCTTATTTACTGTTATGGCGACTATTATTTACTCCGGCTAAGTAACGAGCCTTTTATGAGTAATCTTTTGGCTTTTTTTTAATAAATTCGTAACTGGAATTGTCTTTAGTGAGTAATATTTTTTGTTCTGCATTGCGCTAGATTGCAAAGTGCTATTTGTATTGTGCTGAAAAACAGCGTGCTTTGAAATTTGGTAGCTTGGGTCGTAATTTATGTTTGCCTTGAATTTTAATGAGTAAAATTGTAAAGGAGTTATTAGTGCGACTGTATTAATTTTTATTAGTTTATAGATATTTTTGTAATAATGGATTTGTGAAGTTTTAATTGCGTCAAGTTTCCGTTAGGATAGTAGGAATATTCGTGAACTGTGTATCAACTTTCTTTATTAGGTTGTGTGTGTAGGTAGTACAATAACCAACCAATATATACCTCTGATTTTAAACCTTTCCTGTTTTGTCTTTTACATAAAATATAAACATTGAAGTCTAAATATGCCATAAAGGCAAACCATGAAAAATATAAAATGTATACGGATGGAAAAGCTCGTAAAACGGTATCAGTCAGTATTCATGACACATCTAACCTTAGAAAATAGTTCCATATATCGTATATCCATGTTTACTTTTGTTCCTGTGTACGTGTTCGGCAAAGTGCTAAAAGGGCTGTAAAGAATTTACAAGTGTAACAAGATGGCAATGTTCCCGGAAACTCCATTCCGCCAATCAAATAGCAGACGTCGTTTTGTACAAGTTTCCTAATTTGTGCCCCCGCCAAGTCCACTTTAATTTCTACTCAGTGATTTAAGTTTGGTCAGGTGTTAATTTTTTTTTAGTTTTGAACCCAGTTTTAAAGATTATTTTTCTACAAAGTATTACTGAAGAGGAGAAGTTGTGTAATGAAGAAGAGGGTTATGTCCATAGTCCACCCAGTGAATAAATGAATAAACAGATGATGGTTATGAAAGTATTACTTGGGGGTTACGAATTTACCCATGCGGCTAAAATTACTAATAAGTGAATTAGCCCCGGAGGACTATCAAAGGAGAAGATTTCTTGGAAGACCCAATCATTTATCTCGGCGCGGGGAGTTAATTACAAGTATTATCAAAAATGTTGCCTATATTTTGTCTAAAAGGCAGTTCATGATCACTTATGGGCACCAACGATTGCAAGGACTCAGAATACTTCGAAATTAAATTACATGTCACTTTCAAATGCAAACAAAAATCACTATTTCATAACTTCCCGAGCTTTCTTTTTAAATTAAGAATTTTATACATGATGTTGTAAAGGCATGTATTAAAAATAATAGTATTTTCAAAAAACGAACAAAATTATACATGCCATAATAATCTGAAGTAAAAGATATTTATTGGTTTTACAATTAATACAACTCAATGATTTTTGGTGTACAAACAGCTGACGTGAAACTGCATGTCGCTGCATGTGGTTTCATTTGACGTCATGTCTCCACCGTTCCGTACGTTGAATATGATGACAGTTGCATGATTTTTGGGTTAACATGGCAGAAAACAAGATAGATAGGAGCAGTAAAAGCGATTGAAAAATATTTATTGAAGTATACTTGTGCATATAAAACATGGGATTTTAAGATGATATCTTTGTACGTTATAACCCTAATAACTTAAATCGTGGTTCCTAACTAGACATACCTGAATGCACTCTTTTTTGTTATTTTTATTTATTGCACTGAATGGCGGGACGAGTATGCCGTTCGCCTGATGGTAAG
This sequence comes from Hyles vespertilio, assembly GCA_009982885.2. Lineage (NCBI taxonomy): Eukaryota > Metazoa > Arthropoda > Insecta > Lepidoptera > Sphingidae > Hyles > Hyles vespertilio. The sequence continues at coordinate 10,190,509 of CM042822.1, read as the reverse complement.
CGATACGACCGCTCATGAACAGTAGCAAAACCAAACAACACCTTGAGTTACAAAATAATGCTTGGCGTTCCACTGCGCTCGCCAGCCTGAGACATAAGATGTTAAGTCTCAATACATCCAGTAGTTACTCTGTAAACACAATAGCGCATTTACACTGCTGTTTGGCGGGAGAAATAAACATACCTACCCAGACGGCTTCTCACATAAGACCTACAACCAGTAAAAAGATTAAGATTTTAATATTTAAATAAAATAGGTATTAAATTAGTTGTCAAGCTAATTCATAAATAAGTCCATATTATCCAAATAGGGAGTGCGTGAAATATTGCCTCTTGGCACAATATATCATACAAGAGGGATCAGCTCTGTGAATTACGTCATGGTCAAGATAAAAACGGTGCAATTATTCATATTGTTGGTGTTGGTAAACGGACCAGAAGCGGCTGCCAACATGTTCATAGAGGTCGCGGATTCAAATCCCAGGGCACATCTCTGACTTTTCGGGGCATGTGTGTATTGATAGTCACCACGCACTGTAACGGTGAAGGGAACCATCGTGAGGAAACCTAAATACCATAGCGATTTGTGAGAATGTACGGTCCGCCTACCTACCTGTATTAGGCCAGCATGGTGGAGACTATATGGCCTAACCCCTCTCAATCTTACTCTCGATTGTAGATCTCTATGGACATCTCAGACTTTTCGGAGTTATGAGAGTATTAAACAAGAAGTTGCTGGAGAACAAAGTTTCTACAGTTCGAGCTGCAAATCCTTGTAGTAAGCATCATGCTTGACCTTGAATAAAAGCAACGCCACTCTCAGTTCATTATTTCCGCATGGCACCTTACTAGTTGATCTCTTAACGCCGAGTCATCACTGCTTATAAGGTAATGTCCCAAACCAAATATAAAAGTATCTACCCACTAATGCTTGGCGGCGGAAATAGACAAAGAAGTTATCAGTGATACCTATTACTATACTACACTACTACTACTATTCAGGCGCCTTTTTATTCATACAAGAGACTAAACTACCTTTTACCTAGTTTTATGTATGAGACAAGCCTACTTTTATTTAGGCTGTTTGACGTGGGCGAGTTTACGTGACGATATAAGCTCGTCGGTAATGTAATCTATGTAAATCTGCTACAAGGGACGCCGTTCTCATATGAAAGTCATGATGAATATTTTCCAGCTGAGTGTAGGTTGCTTAATTTGTCTGTTTATTTAATCCTCTTTTGCACCATATGGAAATAATTACAGTAAGAAATTGCAAATTGCAAAAATAAAATTGGATTTTTTTTCCTTCAATAGGAAAATTATTTTATTAAAAAGGGAGAAATAGGAAATGGTAATCTCTGTTAGAAATTAAGGATGTTGTTTATTCTTTGGTTCGGTATATATTTCAGTAGTATGCTTAATTTGTTTTGTAAATAAACGTTAAGGTATTTAAGTTTAATAATTTGGCAGTTCTATTCAAATTCGTTCAGTAAAATAATGTTCACGATCCATAAAAAATCGTCTTACAAAAGATGGCGAACGTGCTACACCTATATACCGGGTATATCAAGACTGCTACCGAAAACGAAGCCGGGTGGTAGTTACAGTGACTACAAACACAATGCAACTAAAAATTTCGCAAAGAAACGCGACATTAATTTTTAATGATTTTTTAAATATCGTCATTTTTTGGTGGTAAATCCATAGTTATTGCTAAAATAATAATTTAAACTGTTTAATACCTAAGAGTATTTATAAATAAAAGGGTATACACTATTACTCTAGGAAAAAACAAAATTACTACCCAAATATGGCCGTAGGAAAAAAATAACAAAAAAGAAATTGTCGCTTTTTTTTGCAAAATTTTCTGTTGCATTGTCTGAAATCGCTTAAACTACCACCCAGCTTCGTTTTCGGTAGCAGTCTTGATATACCCTGTATACATATGGCCTTAGAAGTGTTTCCTAGTTATCATGTCATAAGCCAAATTAATAATATATTTCATTTCAATTAGCGTGAGCCGAAATTTGGAACATTTTTTTTAAATATCTATATGTTGCATAGTTTGAGAGATATGATTAACAAGCATTTTTATTCGTAATCTAATTAACGTAACCAAAATAATGAAATTATAAAAAAGAAAAACTTACGAATATTATGACAAAACCATGACAAAAACGCATTCAGACTGCACGTAGATGGTATATCCTATACCTTGCCATTAAATCATTAGCCTTAATATTATAATGACTTAGCAGTACACTCGCGAGATACTCCAATAAAAGAACTCCAGTCCAATCAGTCAAGTGCGCTCCCTCTCGAAATCAGGACGTGTTTGTATAAAAAGTTAAATAAAAATAAAAGACTAGCTCAATTAAACAAATGTTTTAACTTTCGAATCTGCATTCCACTCGAGATATCTTCCAAATCAACGAACATGATTCAATCCTTCACGTTCGGGACGTGTGCTCGTGCGTGTATTTGAAACCTGTATAGAAAATCCTAAAAAACGCGAAAATCTACATAACATCCGTCGCGGGATAATTGAGCAATCGGATATTTCACTGTATTCCTATATTTTTTGTCTGCGCGTGTCCAAAAAATAAAAACGGGTAAAATCCTGACAAGTCTAAAATTGTAATACATTGCGGATAAGGGTTTTTCAACCTCGAACACTATAACTGTAGCAGTAATGCAGCGTAGATTCTTAGAGTCATAATCACAGCCTCACTGACCGAATGAGAAGTCTGTTTAATAAGCAAATGCTATATCGGTGGACAAATATGCACATTTGTATTTTTTCTGACTATCTTGCTTTTCACGATTTTACAAAACAAAATGTCATAGGAATAATTGGGAATAATCCATTGAATCATAATTTAAACCATCTCACACTTTCCTCAATTTTATATTTTTATGTCAAGCACGATATAAACGTGACTACCACGCGAAATATTTAAATCCTGAGACTTCAATAAGAGTTTCAAGTTCAGTCAAGGTTAAATCTATATGTATAACCGCGCTTCAGAAAGAACGGATCGTGAAGAGCTCTCCGTACGGAGTGCCTCGACATTTTTGTCACCTTTCAAGCACCGATCGCGCTTAATAATGTTCGTACATTCTTCGATAGTAACTGCGACGTAAGTTAAGACTGCTAAAAATACTCGAGTAGGTTTAATTTATAATGAACTGAATGTATATTGTTATAGAGTTGAATTTAGAAGCAAGAGGTTTTTAAAGTGATTTTTTTTCTGAAAATAATTGGCATAAAATGTCACTTAATGTGATATTTAATGTACTGAACATAATACAATGTAGCTTTTTGTGACCCTAAGTAATTAGTTTCTTTTGACTACACATTTTTTGGATATTGTTTTATAATTTTTACATTCAAGAAATATAAAATACCATCGGATATTTGATTATGTCACGGTACCATAACCAAGATACAAAAGATTTAATGTGAACAAAGATACTCTTCACTTGAGATAATTCCTTTGTTTAGACTACACTGAATATAATAAATGTAATTCAAAGTGTTGTTTGGTTGTGCTACTGTTCACTAGCGATCGTATCGCTTACCATCAGGCGAACAGCATGCTTGTCTCGCCATTCATTGCAATAAAAAAATAGCTCTAAGCCTTTGATATCTAGCTTCAGCTATCCCGCTTAAAATCAATAGCAGCGCACATTGTTTTAATAAACTCAAATAAATAAAATCTGTATCAGTATTTGCAATGAAAGTTGTGGACTCTGTTGCCAGTATATTTCAATTATCTAGCTTTTATTTTTATGTTTAAAGTACAAATACGAAGTTCCATTTGTTTCATGATAGTTTGAATTTTATCATTTAATTTTAAAGCATTTACTAACGTTGCATACTATATTTGATATAACTTATTTATATCAAGCTCAACATAAGCTTAACAGTCGACGAACTTTAGTTTTCTCCAAGGATTTAAAAACATTCTTGGATGATATGGCTTGCATGCAGAGATCTCCCTAATTTAGTTTCTTTTAACTGAATTCACTGGTATAAAATTATATTCTTTGCTTTTATTCATAGAGAGATTTCCCAGTCCGTACAGGCTATAACAAGGCTATGAGAAAATTGTAGAGATTTTCACAAAGAGCCTACGAACGTCATTGTTACGAGCTATTTGTGTTCGCGGAATCACATGTAATACTGAAAGCACTGATTTAAAAACTAAGGATCGGTCCTTCAGTACATTTGGAGTGCCAATAAGATGGCTGTGAAAATCGCACAATAATAACACTACATCGAAATAAAAATGCTAGAATAAATATTAGTTTTGTCTTAACGATGATGAGAACTAATATTTTTTTTTACTAAACTTTCTATCATCATACAAGCACGCATTTTTAAAATTGTTGCTAGGTACGATTAATTTCAGTAATGCTGTATTGGAGATACACTGGATCGCCGCACTACTTACGTCGGAATTCTTTACGTGCTCTTCGCCCTATAGGTACTGATACATACAATGTCAATGGCTGAAAGTAGCAAAATACAAGATATATATATCTACATATTAAACAGATCTAATGGCAAAGGTTGCTAACTACATACAGTTGATGTAAAAATCTCGCGAACTGAGAAGGATGACATAGAGCATTACATTCTGGAGCTGCTGATAAATAAATATAAATAAATACCACCCAACAGTCACATACATAGTCCTGACCTCACACTAAGATCGAGCCCTGTGTCGTGACTATTAGGAACTACGAGAGAATTTTCGGTCTCACAAACACCCAGACCCGAAAGAAATATTTGTGAACCACACAAACATTTTCTTCGACGCGGGAGTCGAACCCGCGGCCTCTCGTTTCACAGGCGGCGTTTAACCAACTGCGCCACGGAGGCTGTCTGATGATGCTGATGATGATTAAATGTCATAGAAGAACAAGATCAAAAGGTAATGCTGCGACATTTGAATGAAGTGGTATCTAAGAATTTTACCAAATAGTTGGAATTGAATTTGTTTAGCAGCATATCATACATATGTATACATTTACTGGTGGTAGGTCTCTCATATGTGAGAGGCTGCCTGTGTGGGTACCACCGCAATGTCTATTTCTCCCGTCAAACAGCAGTTTAAATGCACTGTTGTGTTTCGGATTGAAGGACATTGTAGCCAGAGTAATTACTGGACATATTGAGACTTAACATCTTATGTCTCAGGATGGCGAGCGCAGTTGAATGCCAAGCATTGCTTTGTAATTCAAGGTGTTGTTTGGTTTTACTACTGTTCATGAGCGGTCGCATCGCTTACCATCAGGCGAACGGCATGCTCGTCTCGCCATTCACTGCAATAAAAAAATAATAAAAAAAAAAAAAATGTAAGTCGTACATTCATATTCCCTATTGGAATAAGTGTGTTGATTTATTATGTTTGTCGTCAGTATATATTATGCAAACATCTTATGCTAATGTAATAGTACGCGATTTATATTTAGAGACACGGTTGTGGAATCGCGTAAAATATTCAATTCAATTCAGATCAAAATATACGAGTATTTTTAAATATTCCTTTCGAGTGTTTTTTTTTTGCAATTAAGCGCAAGAAGAGCATGTCGTATACCTTATGGTGAGCGAGAGGAAAGCTCATGGACATTAACAAAACTAAACAACACCATGAATTACCATACCACTGCGCTCGCTACCCTGAGAGTTTAAGTCCCAATATGTCCAGTAGTTACTGAATAATGTGAACCAATCACTTATTTTTACACTATAAAAAATCATTCGAACGTTCTTTAAATTAATATAAAATAATAAACTCAAGGAAACCGGTTGATGTAAAGAAAACGACTGCACAATGTATTTGTTCTGCGGCAGGAGCATATTTGCACAAGTAAATGAAACAACGTCTGCTGTCCAAACTTAACATAAACAAAAACAATGAAAACAAAATAAGATACATGATAGATTACACATTCTAGTTCAAATGCTAACAAGCTGAGTCGTTTGTCTAGCAAGGGTTATTATTTAATAGAGTATAATAGCACAGTACTGAAATTGCAGTTAGTCAGGCAAACATGCCAGTCTAACTCTGTATTTATGTATTGTAACTTTATATACATTTGAAAATTCTATTTAAAATTTGAACAAATAAATTCTTAAATGCTATAGGCGTTCTCTACCAGTCAATATTTGGAAAATGCAGATTTGAAATAAAGTCCAACACACTTTTGATTTTTGAGTTGACAGGCGTATGCTGGTGTTAATGACCTTCAAACGAAGCATGATTAGTGGATGTTGCGGCTCGGCTGTCGGTGGATCTATAGTCGCACCATATGTTACGACCATGTTAGGAATTTGGCTCAATTAGCGCTAAGATCTATGGGGGTTACTTAGTCCACCTTATTTAATTGTTTGTTGAAAATATAAGGACATGTAAAATTACCATTGAGAAAGTCGAGGTTTGCTGATTTCCTCGTATTGTTTATTCGTTGAAGTGAGCGGCGATTGACTATGAGTCCTAAGACATAAGATGCCCTGATCGAAACATGTCCTGTTATTACTCTTGCTACAATGTCTTTCAACCCGAAACACAACAGAGCATTTACACTGCTGTTTGACGGGAGAAATAGACATTGCGGTGATAGCTGCCCAGATGGCCTCTCACATATGAGAGACATACCACCAGTGAAGAAAGTGGTGATTGACTAATGACGTAATGGAACATACAAATTGCATCCAACCGCAAACTGCATAAATGTTAAATATGGATTACATGGCTTTGTCGAGACGGGGAATGATATGATCGTGGGTGGATGTACATTATGTATATTTGTTGAAATTTTCAATGTATATACTCTGTATTTTGTGTGGGCCATAAATATTTGTGTCGGGTCTGGGTGTTTGTGAGACCGACACAAAACTAGTAGACCAGTAGTTAGATCAGTTATCTCAATGAGTGGCCAGAGCTATGTATGTGACTGTTGGGTGTATTCATATTTTTATATAAGCCCACCTAAAAAATGATTGGATAATTTATATTTGTGTTTAAGACGTAGACGCAGCAAATTTTTATATTTGATTTCCTCATCCCACGGGAACGCCACATTTTTTCATAAGTAGCCTATGTTGTTATTCTAGTCCAGGATATAAACTATCCCTATACCAAATTTTATCAAAATCGGTCAAGTCGTTTTGGCATGAAAGTGTAACAAATATCTCTACATCTGTACATCCATACTTACAAACTTTCGCGTATTCTACATTAATAAGGATTTAGTATAGCGATTTTCTTTTTGTAATCTTTTATTTCTCGTCCGATATTTGTTAAAATACGTATAAATGCTATAAAATTATTACCTATTCACCATCTGCCACCAACCTATCACGATATTAAGACCGATTAAAATGCAGTCGCCAATTGAAAGCTTATAGTCAAAAGTACGTAGTAATATATCTCAATGGTCAAAATTGAATAAAATTATATGATAGTGAACCACTCGTATTTTAATACAAGTACCGAAAATGAGTTTTTGCAGTGTCTAGAAGACTTTTAAAGTATAATAAAATTGTTCTTGACCAACGTCATTTGTCAACTTGATGAAACATTTCGCGATTTTCATTTCGTTGGAAGAAATTCTTGACTTTTTAATAAGGACGCATTAATCAAAGAATTATTCTGAATTTATTTTGAACTTGTATTAAAACAATTATCTAGGATCTTCAGTAATAAGAAAAAAAAATATATTGGATGTTATGTGTCAATTTAGTTTTAGTTACAGTTTAAAATTTGGTTCTGATGTAAATGTGATTGATTAATTATTTTTTGTTTTTAATTTGGGTTGTATTTTAATTACGACTTATGTAGTAACTAACAAGCATTTGATGGACAGTGCAGTCTAGATAAATATTAAGAATTTCTTTCTATGGAGAAAATTATGCTCACATGTCCAAAACCATTATGTATGGTTGATTGAACGACGTTAAGATTGATTACTATTGTTTAGTTTTTTATTGGTCTCGAATTAAGATTATTATGAGCGTTTATACCTTCCGCGTGCTTTTTGGCTTAAAGACAGGACTTTTCAAACGAGTTAATAGCCACCAATAAACTATTTAAAGGAAAAATAATTAGTACTAATTTTAGATAAGGTTGTCATCTAGGGATCTAGGGATAGAGATTGGTGGAAAACATTATAGATTAATAAATAATTTGTGAATACTATAAGGAATACTGAACACAGGTTTCGTTGTTTAGGCTTCGAATGGCAATTTAGAAGCTTAAGATATCCGAAATCACTAAATATAAGATGAAAATAAATATATTATCAAACTAATAAGACCCTTATGGAGGGATTTTGCTCAGAAAAATAATATTTTTGTGTTTAGTTCCTGAAATTTAAAAATTTAAACAATGCGAAATTGTTCAGAAACTCTCGTCAAGAACATATTTTTTTTTCACCAACTTATCGTACATAATTTTTATAGTAAATGCATATTATAATAGAAGAAACATCGTATCAATAATGACCATTTTTATATTTCAACAAAATTAGTTTTCATGTTTTCTCTAAAAATTTTAACAACCACTATAAAACACGCTGTCCGACCTGCATCAAATCAGACCGCATTACTCCTTAGTCTGTGCAGACAGCCGCAAGGCTTCTAGAGGGAGGACGTTTCGTTCGTCGCTCCGGCCTGGCTATAGTTGATTTTTGCCGTGCGTAGTAAAAATAGCCACGCGTGGACTGCAATTGCCACATCTTAGTACTTTGGTAATAAAATATTTTATTTTATTTTTTACTACCTACAATGATTTTGTAGTGAGTATAAATTATGTTTCAGATAATATAATGGGATGTAATTCCGAGGCTAAATTATGTTATGTATTATAATATATAATTAAATATATTTCGTAATTGTAAGGGGTTGTAAGGCCCCTAACTCTATTCATGTGTTTGAAGAAGTGCGTGTTTATTCGAACACGAAATGATTAATAAAACGTCCGCAGTGTCTACTGATTAAACACTGATTTGAATGCAACTTAACAATGTAATAATAACGAAAATATGATTAGTACCTAAATTTGTATTGTTCATTGCTTGCACAGTAATATTTGTCTTCTTATAATGCAAATAAAATATTTTTATTATATTATATTACCAATATATACATACATAAGATATACAGGGAGCGCAAATAAATGGCGCACTTGCTCAGTTGGGTACAAGGGCATAATATTAATATCGTAATAAAAAAATAATATTTGGAAAATACCTATCCGTTTTGAAGTTATGACCGTTTAAAGTTTTAAGTTTAATCACCACTTTTTCGCATAAAATCAGTTGGAATGGATGAAGAACAAGATTTAAACACATACGTATTTTTTCGTTTCGTCGTTAATTGAACGGTTAACGAAATATACCACGAAAACCATTTTTAACAGCATCAAAACTTTCTTAAACTTCGCTTTAACAGCTGTTTACACATGAGTAAGGTCATGAACTCTTAGCTGTATAATTTATCCTTCTCTAACTTCAAAAAAGGATATTTTTTGTTTCATTTCAAATAAATCAATCAGTTAAACAGGGACGTACTTAGATTTAAGCGTCAATAAATTAACAACATAATAACTTTAGGTGCAGTTGCATCGTGAATGGATTGACTATTTTGTTTGTCATTATTTTCCTTAGTGTCACAAATCCAAACTGAAAGATACCAAGAAATCACACTGGTCATCGCTTAAATCATGTAAGATTGCGAATTTAATTATAATTAGAAAAGTTTTGGTAATACCTACATAACATTTAAATTTTCTAAATAATTTAGATTCATTGAAAAAATAATCTGATGACACTGATTAATAAAAATAATATTTTTAAAATGATGGCCCAATTCGGCCCTATTAGTCAAAGGAAGCCGCCGGTCATAGTGTACTTTGTCGGATCCAACGCGGCTCGATTATTCTTCCTTTGAGGTCGCCGCCGCCGTTTGTGAGTGCGTGCCGAAAGGCGGCAATTTCTTTGTCGGTAACTTTTAGCATTTTGCAAAAGAAGACCGACATCTTGAGGTGTGTTCACACTACACACTTGATATAACTTAATTGGATTAAGTACTCCGATATAAAAGTTACGTTAAAGAAAAGATCTTATTGGACTGATACTGATACTTGCTCAAGAGCTTATAATGTTATTTAAATATGTCATCAGCCGATCCAGTCAATTACAAATTGCCTATTTACTTTGCTTATTATTGTATTTAACATTATTTTAATGTATTTTGAAAATAATGTTACTTTAAAGTGATAAAATTTCTTCTAAATTCTTATACCTAGAGAAATGTCGTCTACCATTATAGCATAGAATTTGCATATTAGACTTATTTGAGATAAAATTAGTGAAATCAATAACCACTAACTAATAATTTACTGCACTGGAGACCCCGTGCCCTGCAGTGGCACGTATATGGTCTGATACAGTAGTAATACTAATTGTTCAGATGAATTATTATGAACTCAAATAGGAAAGCTTTGTATCTAATGTGAACAGGCCTTTATCTTTCAAGAATCAAAATAATAATTTATTTTTTATTAGTTGAATTCGGATTGCGATCGCGTGTGCATGTATTAGTCGTGTGCATATTATTGTAAATTCGTTTTCAGTTATTTTGAGTAAATTTTATTAATTTCGCTATGCTTTGAACAATACCCAATTTGATAGCTTTTGATGTAACTTGTGTTATGTGAAATGTAAAAGAAAAAGTGATTTGTGCTACCAAACTGTGACAGTGTTTTCGTGCGGGTTTTGGCGGATCCTGCGCTTCCAGCTTTGCCTATCAAGGTCATTACGGTTTACATTACAAGGTCAGTTAACTATTTTGGTGGTCTTTAATGACAACTAACCAGCCCATATGAGTCACCGACGGCCTCCGTGGCGCAGTTGGTAAGAACCGCCTGTGAAATGAGAGACCGCGGGTTCGGTTCCCGCCCCGAGACAAATAATTTCCGTGAACCATAATTATTTTTCTAATACCCGCGACACAAGATTTGTATCTTAGTGTGGGGTTAGTACCCATGTATGTGACTGTTGGCAGTATTAATTTAATATCTTTTTTATGTACCCTGAGCGTGATGTACACAATCGACTTATAAGTAAATAATGAGCTCTGCTTATTTATTGTTGAATGTCTACCGTTCAGTTGTAAGGTTCAATCACTTTAGCTTAACATGTTAAGGGGTAGCATGTGTAACGTTAGTTTTTTTTTTCTCGGCATCTTTCTTAATATTCGCTAGCGCCATACAAATCCGTCTTAATTAAGATTCCTTCACCATATACTATAATGTATATTGGCAGGTGCGCCGTTTTCTTGTCCACCCTGTATATACACAGTTAGGTCATAAGTATTGTCACACAGTAAAAACTTATCTTTTAGAATGCTGGCTACAAAAACGTTTATTGAATTCGAATTTCGAATTGTTCATGAAAATAAAAATATGTAATTTAAATATGGAGTGGACGCTTAAAGAAGACCGTGTTGCAGTTATTGCGTTGCATCGTTGCGGTTACGCGCCAATTCAAATTTTTGACACACTGAAAAATTTGAATATAACCAAAAGATTCGTTTATCGTACCATCAAACGATACAATGAAGACTCTAGTGTAGATGACAGGTCAAGAAGTGGTCGCCCTCGGTCTGTTAGGACTCCAGCAGTGATAAAAGCTGTGAAGGCGCGAATTCAAAGAAATCCCAAACGTAAGCAGAAACTGTTGGCCCTTCAGATGGGGTTAAGCAGAACCACAGTGAAAAGGGTATTAAATGAAGACTTAGGGCTTCGGGCATTTCGAAGAAAAACAGGACATCGTTCGAATGCTCGTCTAATGGACCTAAGACTGAAGAAATGCCTCGCTTTGTTGTAGCGGTATGCGGGAAAAAATATATATATATAAAATATAAAAAAAATTACCGTAGAAGAGAGCTACAACAAACCAAATGATAAGATGTACGCACACAGTAGTGAAGAAGCGAGCAACTTATTTCGCGTGTCCAACGAGGTCATTTTCCATCCTCGCTCATGGTATGGTTGGGAGTTTCTTATTGGGGCTTAACAGAGGTACATTTTTGGGAGAAAGGTGTAAAAACGAATGCAGTTGTGTATCAAAATACAGTCCTGACGAACCTTGTGAAACCTATTTCTCATACCATGTTCAATAACAGGCACTGGGTATTCCAACAAGATTCAGCGCCAGCTCATAGAGCGAAGAGCACACAAGACTGGCTGGCGGCGTGTGAAATCGACTTCATCAGGCACGAAGACTGGCCCTCCTCCAGTCCAGATTTGAATCCGTTAGATTACAAGATATGGCAACACTTAGAGGAAAAGGCGTGCTCAAAGCCTCATCCCAATTTGGAGTCACTCAAGACATCCTTGATTAAGGCAGCCGCCGATATTGACATGGGCCTCGTTCGTGCTGCGATAGACAACGGGCCGCGCAGATTGAAGGCCTGTATTCAAAATCACGGAGGTCATTTTGAATAAACTTTAGTGTCATAAGAATCTATGTTTTGTTAAGTTCATTTTGGTATATATATGGTTACATAATGAATAAACTTGTTTCAATTATTTTATATTAAACATGTGACAGAATTTATGACCTGACTAGGTATATACATAAGATACATTTCAATTGAATACATTTCAATTGAATATTTGAATTTTGAAGCGCACGGATCAAAGTTGGTTGAGCTGACTTTTTAGCGAGCCGACGCGGCAGCTCTACGCACACAGCTTTGGTCGCTTATGTGTGAGTGAAATTAACGAAGAAATACCTATAGTTGACTTTGCGCTTAAGGTGTAAACGCTCTTAACATTAAAAGGAATTACAAATTTTAAAGAGGATTACAAATCAATACTAAAGATTCAGAAGAAGAGTTACATATCTAAATCGTGATACTTCTATAGATACATATTTCATATTCCATCTGATTAAATCTTATTTTCTGACAAAACATTCTTTTATAGCCTTTGTCACGTTTTATCACCCATTCCTTTGAATTGGTTACATAAAATTAATACAACCCTTGAGACAAATTGGAGGTAGGCGGACATAATTGTGCATAGAGAAAAACGTTTTATGAGCGTACTCATAAAATAAAGAAAATTATGAAACATCTCGGAAAATTGCATATTCAATTGTTTTATACAAGCAACGACATATCTTTCCGAGGAATATGTATATCAAGCGGAAAATTAATTTGTTTCAACTAAATGGAATTGTGCACTCATCAAATAAAATTATTGAGAATTATGAACTGGTTGTCATAGTTATTTATTTCATTAAATTTTCCTTTAGGTAGACTAATTCTCATCTATTTTTATTTGAAAAATGTTGCAAAATAGTTGTCACTACTTTTTACAGTGAAACATTTAATTGATTGTATCAAACGAATCACATAAACTCACGCTTTTTTTCCCAGAAGGGGTAGGCAGAGAATGCCAGGAAACCCACATTTCGCCTTGTATGTGCTATCCCACGATGTGATAGGTGGCGAGCCTATCGCCATATCGGGCACAAATTCCTGACTCTGGGCTGATAATGAATAAAAAAATCCAATATCACTTTGCCCAACCCGGGACTCGAACCCGAGACCTCAGCTTTGTACCCGTACTCTAGCACAACTACACCGTCGAGGCAGGCGAGAGGGTTAATTAAATTGTTAGAAAATAAGCTTGTATACAACCCTCTGCTTGAATGAAGTCCCTTAAGGACTATATTTGTTGATCGAAGCCGCGTGTAAAACATAGTATGTAATTTTAAATAAAATAATTTAATTAAAAATTAAAAGACCGACTTCAATGTGCACTGCAAAGTAATAAATAATATATATTTCATTGTGCTAGCACACATTGATTAATTTTCTTATTGACTAGACTAGCCAACAAATCTTAAATACGTAATATTTTGAAGGCGGGTCGCCAAGTGCCAATCGAGAACAAATTTAAGTAATGTAACACAGTTGAATATTACCTACTTGTAGATGTATCGTTGGCGCTCAGTTAGGTCCATATGTAAACTAGAAACAAATTAATTTAACATATTGATCCTACGTATACATTTGTTGAAATTTTAATAGAATTAATATGTGTCATATGTGTGGTCTAATTTTAATTTATTGCATATGATCAAAGATATAGTGGTCAAGAGTTTCAACTCCAGGGTACACCATTGACTTATTGGAGTCACTTGCATATTTATATGTGTATACAATTACTTTAACAGTGATAGGAATCATAGTGAGGAATGTATAAGAAAGGGAAGGGTTGTTAAGTTTGTATGTTTCGCTCGATTGTAGATAAGTCCGATGCTCAACAATGTTGATTAAGAGCTGATATATTTGATTATTGATTTTTCTATTATGTAGTTATCAGGACAGGGACTGGAATTTGCACCAGATATGACTATAGACTCTCGCCCCCAATCACACCGAGGGACAAAACACGCAAGGCGTAACGTGGGTGTCCTGGTTGATACCAGGAGAATCTCTGCATACCCCTTCTGGGAAAATGGCGTGAGTTTATATAGATTAAGGTAAATTAATATTGCGTGTAATATTGCGTATTTTTCGCTAGGATGTTTTACACAAATTAAATTTAAGTGTAGGACGTCGTGTTCGTCATTTGGCGACCCGCCTTCAAAATATTACGTATTTAAGATTTGTTGGCTAGTCTAGTCAATAAGAAAATTAATCAATGTGTGCTAGCACAATGAAATATACAGGGTATATCAAGACTGCTACCGAAAACGAAGTCGGGTGGTAGTTTAAGCGACTTCAGACATAAAGGAATAGAAAATTTTGCAAAAAATAGCCACAATTTTTTTTTGTTAATTTTTTCCTATGTTCGTATTTGGGTGGTAAATACATTTTCGTCCTTAAATAATTGTGTGTACCCTTTTATTAATAAATACTCTAAGGTATAAAAGAGTTTAAATTATTATTTTAGCAAAAACTGGATTTACCACCCAAAAATGATGAGATTTAAAAAAATCATTAAAAATAATTATCGTGTTTGTTTGTGAAATTTTTACTTATATTGTATTTGTAGTCACTAAAACTACCACCCGGCTTTGTTTTCGGTAGCAGTCTTGATATACCCTGTATATTATGTATTACTTAGTAGTGCACATTGAAGTCGGTCTTATAATTTTTAATTAAATTATTTTATTTATTACTTTTTAGTTTTCATAAGCATTGCAATAATTCCAAAGGTAATCATATAATGAAAAACTGGAATCAATGTATACAAAAAATGAACCACTGTGATCCTTTATAATTTCAAAAACGAAAATTAATATTTTATGATTTTTAAGGAAGCTACACTGTCATTTCGTTTTTATGATAAAGAAAATACTAAAATCGGCTCAACCTGCTAGAGATATTGAGTACACTTATGCGTGGTAATCATTCGTTACCCGTTATAAAACACATATACTTAACCTAATGGACGAAAAATCATTGCGTTTCTGCAAAGTTTTGTGGAGGTCTGCTCTCCAGATATGTACCTATTCATCAGATCATCACCATATTTTATGTGACCAACATTATGTTAATTATATAATTCGTTTCGATTGTATAATTCGTTCCGAAGAAAGTTATTTAAAATCATTTATTTATTGTCGCAGATATTTAGTATTTATCTTTGTATATATTCCCCCCCCCCCCTTTCCACGCCCCTTTCCATCCCCTCTCCCCTTGTAGTAGTAATAAACGTATACTGAACCTAATGTCAAAATAATTATTGCTGTACTGTTCAATTTTGAGGAGTTCTGCCCTTCAGGTCCAAAGATATTCATCAGGTCTTCACAATATTTTTTTTGGTCTAACCTATCATATAATACTCTTTGACAAAAAAGTTATTTTTAAGTCGGTTAAGAACTGCCGGAGATATTGAGTATTAACAATTGTACCTATTTTCTACCCCCCTCACCCCCCACCCCCACCCTTTTCCCATCACCCTTTGTAATAATATACTTATACTTAATCTAACGCAAAAAGAACTAATGCTGGACCGTTTAATTTTGAGGAGTTCTGGTCGGCAGATCCTAAGATATTCATCAGGTCTTCACCAATTTTATATATAATTTTATTACCCTGTATATCATGCTTTCCAACAAAAAGAAATTTTCAAAATCGGTTCACAATTGCGGGCGTAATCGCGTAACAAACATACAAAAAAAAATCAGTCGAATTGATTACCTCCTCTTTTGAAGTCGGTCAATAATCGTACTCAAGAACATTGCTTTAATAAGTTTTTTACGTAGAATAAGCTTCTCAGACACATCAAGTGTAAATGCAGAATGCTTTTTAATTTAATAATTTCATTTAGCCTCTAGAGACCGTCGTGGGAGCTGCATTCGTCGCCTAATATTAAATTCTAGTTATAAACCGGTGTGGACGACAAAACTTTAATCACGTATTATATGCTGTTTTTTGTGTAATAATATTGAATAAGATATTTTTTTGCATTCAAACAACGTTTCTACTTCATTTATGTAGATCCCACTCTCAATCGTACTCTCGATTGCAGAGGAGACCCGTCTCACCCGTCACCTACAGTGGGACGTATACGGGCTGCTACAGTACTTATGTATTTATGTAGTACTATTTGGTTATAGCTACAAGTCCGAGACCAATTTTGTAGACGACAGGACGTAAACATTTGTACGGAAATTGAGTTGGCGGCTAGAAAAAATGTTTCCAGCCTCTCTATATTATTTTTATATAGTGTATCGTCACCCCAAAGATGTTTAATGTGCGCTGCATCGGAGTTCCATTACTGGGTTCGAATCCAATATCGCGAACCGGCGCTAGAGGGCGCAACCGAGCGTCGCATAGACAACGTTTCGACAACCGAAAACCACCGATCAATGGGCGAGGTTCTAGTGTGACCAACGTGCAGGTCACAAAACCGTTGCCTTGGAAAAACCCCGACACTCGTTTTTGAATCGTGGAAGGAAAAAGTTGGTCGAAAACTCCGCTGTTGCGCAACCTCGTAACCAAAACCTATATCCGATATATTCCCATTTAACGTGTCCACTCAAGATTAGTGCTGCGAGAGTTGCCAGGTCTGCGAGAGCTGGTGAAGCCGGAAGCATCGGTAAGTGGTAGACCATAAGCACTCAGTTTTGGAATTAACCGTTATTCTGCGGCGCACATTATTGTCCAAATTCTGTTGGGAACATCCCCCTCGGCAGCTGAAAAGCTCAGCTGAACACCTTTTCCAGCCTCCTTGCTGGTACATATAGTATGGAAAACCCGATCTAAGCCGTGGGTATCTCAAATATAATAACTATCGTAAATTATAATATATTTTAGTATCAATATTACCCTAAAATTAGCAATGTTGTAAACTCACATTTTTACAATAATTTTAAACGTGGCGCCGCACGTTGCTTGTTTCGAACGCGGTTGTTAGCATTCTAATGTGGGTTTCCCTATATTTAATTTATTCATTAAGAATATTTTATAATATTATGTGGAACGGATTTTTTTTAAATAGAATATATTCATCACGCCTGGTTATACCTTTATCGATCGGACAGATATTTTTGTTACCCTATCTATAGGTTTGGTTTCCTAAATATCATACTATCGATACTTAAGGCTAGAAAAATATTCCCTGACTACACTCTGTGAGCAGATCATCTATAAGTTTATGTGTCCGTAATTTTTAGAAGATAATTTAATAATTAAAAGTTAAAGGCTTAAAGGGCAACACAAAGGATTTTCTGACATCTGTCCCTGCCCGTCACCTCTTCAAAGGCAGATTTCCGCGAATTAATTTCACAGCCTTCACCCTACATAATACCGAAATCCTTTAGGGTCCACTGCCAAACATCTTTTTAATCTTAGTGACGGATGTGACATTATTAAAGTGACTGAAATAGATCTCCAATTAGTGTAAAATAATAACACCCGAAAGGTTAACTTTGAAGTCTTATGGATTTCATTATTGAATAATTCCGTAGGAGCAAACAATATAAGTGATTACTGCCGCCCAAGAACATGGCGCCCAACGCTTAGATCAGGTATGTATTGCCAGCCCATTTAATAGGGAAAAACAGATGGAAAGCGGCTATATTATTATTATTATTATTCGGCAATCTCAATCGCCGAAGAAGAGCACTATAGAATACAAAATAAATTCTCTTCTTTTGTTATGACATTAAAAGCTTAATAAATAAATAAATAACACCCAACAGTCACATACATTATTACTGGTATTATTACTGGTGGTAGGTCTCTCATATGTGAGAGGCCATCTGGGTAGGTACCACCGCAATGTCTATTTCTCCCGTGAAACAACACTGCTTAAATGCACTGTTGTGTTTCGGATTGAAGGACCTTGTAGCCAGAGCAACTACTGGACATATTGAGACTTAACATCTTATGTCTCAGGATGGCGAGCGCAGTGGAATGTTGCTACTGTTTATGAGCGGTCGTATCGCTTAACATCAGGCGAACGGCTTGCTCGTCTCGCCATTCACTGCAATAAAAAAAAAAAAAAAAAAACATAGTCCGGACCCCACACTAAATTCGAGTCTTGTGTCGTGGGTATCAGGAACTGCGAGAGTCTTTTCGGTCTCACAAACACCCAGACCAGAAAGAAATATATTATAATATATATAATATTTGTGGGCTACACAAACATTTCTCTCGGTGCGGGGATCAAACCCTCGGCCTTTAGTTTCACAGGTGGCGTCGAACCGACTGCGCCACAAAGGCTGCTCACTTACTCCAAATTAACTATAATTTAACTAAATGTAACTCAAACAAAACAATGAATTATAATAAAATAAATTATTTTTCACTTAAACATCCAATGTATGATCGAAATTCCCGAAAGTTTCTTGGTGAGTGTGTGTTTGCCGATTCAGTCT
Source organism: Hyles vespertilio (assembly GCA_009982885.2). NCBI lineage: Eukaryota > Metazoa > Arthropoda > Insecta > Lepidoptera > Sphingidae > Hyles > Hyles vespertilio. Next base: position 10,171,589 of record CM042822.1, on the reverse strand, counting down.
CGCGGTCTCTAAGGCCTCTATCACATTGGTGTTTCGCAGATGTCAGTACAACGTCAATGCTGCGTTAAAGTGACGCTAAAGTCGCGGTTGTCTAGCGCTAAGCGTTCACGCCGCGACTTTCTTCAAAAGAGTAAAGCCAGTAGTAGTAGTATCCCGTCGAATTAAATTAAAGAATCTCGTAGAATTAGAAATAAGAGCAACGTCAACGCTTATAAAAAGCCAGTGTGATAGAGCCCTTAGTGTAATGCGATGATTAATCACTCACAAATATATTGCGTGGAGGATACAAGGATTACCCTTGTAACGAGCAATAATAAATTTTTTGTACCAACTGCGCCGACACATGATTTAATGCTTTTCGGAGACAGTTTTAATTTAACTTGTATTAATGGTGTTATATTGTGGCAGGCAAAACGATTTCTCGTGTTTCGCAACTTGTTTTCTAATTCCTACTGTTCCAATGCTTTAGTGATCTGATTGAGAAGAATTGGCTCTTAATAGTTATTAGTCTGACAAGTTTGTCAGACTACACTAATATTTGTATATATATATAGCCCATTCACCACGCTTGCCTAGTGCTGGTTGACAGAAAATAGATTATAGGCGATTTATAGTATAATTAATCAATAAACAGAACAATACAATAAATACATATTATGTTTACTTGAAAAGTCAGTGGAGTGTCTTGGGATTGAATACGAGTATTGTATCGCGGAAATCCATTTCGTTTCCCTGAGGAGTATCACTTTCTTCCATATAAAATATATTTTATTTTAGTCGGAAACATTTGATGTGGAGTAGAAATATAATACTTTCTTTTGAGTGTGTGCCAATAATATTTTGACGAGTTGGTATTTTTATATCCATTTTTTTTATCAGTTTTAAAATTAACATTATATGTCATGAAACAAATTAATTTCAGGAGTATTTAAAAATGCAATCTATCTTCTATCTGAAGTATTTTATGATAGTAATAACAATTTTGCAACTATTTGTAAAGTATCATTATTTCTATGTATAATATTTAAAAGGTATCTATATTTTTTAACAGTGTTTTATAGCGATAAAAGGCGAGACAATCATGCCATTCCCCTGATCGTTAGCGATACGACTGCTAAAGCTTGTAGCAACACCAAAAAACACTATAAATAACAAAGTAATGCATGGCATTCTACTGCGCTCGCCATTCTGAGACATAAGATTTTGTCTAGTAGTTACTCTGGCTACAATGTCTTTAAACTGGAGCACAACAGCGCACAGTTTACACTGCTGTTTGGCGGGTGAAATAGAATGCGGTGGTACCAACCAAAAGTAATAAATACCAAAGTAATAATAAAAAGAGAAAGCATTTAAAGCAAGACTTTTAATTGTATATCCACATTCAACAAAGCAAAAACCGTACTAATTACTGTAATTTTATTGCGAATCCACAGTCCTTCTCAATGCACTTCGAGAAGTTTTGCAATAAATCTTTCTGCGACCTTTCCACGCCTCGAATACTTTAAACGCACAAGTCTGGAAATATTCTCTAACCAGCCTTTAGTACGAACATATAAAACCGTCACAGGATGTTTAATTAAGAACTATAATAGGTTTACTCGTATATCCTACGGTTTTATAAGCCAACATCGCCTCTGCGAGATTTACTACGAAACTTGGCTTTGATGAATTTATTTTATAGTATTTTTTGTTAGGGATTTTTAGAATTACCAACTATTTCATCTAAGGGTTTTCTTTGAAATAGGAGAATATTTATGACGGATCATTAAACATTAGATCCCTACATCACTGCTCTGTATTGGAAGTGTATGTATTTGTTGTATCATCGTACGATTTGTCATAAATAAATTCCCTGTTCAACGTTTCATTGAACTTGTAATTTTCTTACAGGAATTCCAATATTACATACGCTGTGATTTAAACCATTGTTAAACCATTTAAACTACTTATTTCTTCCACACACACAATACTACTAAATAACAATATAAGTGTAAACTGTAAGATATCAATTAACAGGCCCATATTAATATTCTCATATTTGTTTTGTACTTGATGTGAAATAATACTTAAATAATTTAATTACAGAATATCAATTATTCAAAATAATTTTAAGAATGTGTTAAATTCGATGCCTCGGTGGCGCAGCAACTGATATCTTGGGTTCGGGTCGGGCAAAGTGGCATTAGATTTTTGTATTCATAAATAATCAGCCCGGAGTCAAGAATTGTGTATTGCGACAGACTTGCCCCTTATCACATCACGGGATGAAACGCACAAGTAGAAACGTAAGTTTCCTGGTAGCACCTTTGCTTGCCCATTCTGGAAAATATATGTTTCATTCTATCTAGTGTAACAATTTATCTTCTGGGGCCCTACTCTATAAATCCGAAACGAAGTTCGCAACTTCGGATAATCGAAGTTTATATACGATACGAATGTACCTACTCTGTAAAAGTTCGAATTTGTGTAACATACATCGTAACCATAAGTCTATGGTTAAAGATTGTAAAAGATTTAAAATACCACATGACCATCGTTGTGGGTCTCAAGAGTGCCCAACATATAAAAACAAAATCGAGCAATTACTTCTTTCGACCCAATACTAAAAAAATATGGATAAATTTACAATCGGTCAGTTAAACCTTCATAACGATAGAGTAGCGACGTCAGAATTAGACACGTTAATTCATGATTATAAATTAAATGTCGTTCTAGTTCAGGAGCAATACCAACATGCGCGATTACGTAGTAAGGTAGTACAACTCGATAACAACTCACGAGCAGGTATTTTTGTGTCGGGTTCACATCTTACCATTACCTCGGTGCGTAATCTTAAGACGTCACACTGTGCTGTCGCTGAGGTGTCTAGTCCGATTTGTAAGGTTTATGTTGTGAGCTGTTATTTTCAATACTCAGATCCTGTGGGTCCTCATCTGCATCACCTCCGCTATGTCTTGCGGTCCCTCGCAGGACATAAGATTATTATAGGTGCTGACGTTAATGCGTCATCTGTCCTTTGGTATGGCAAATATCGCTCCACTGATACCGAGCGACGTTGCGCGGTAGAAGATTTCATTGCAGAGATGAATCTCGAAATACCCAACACCCCCGATGCACCACCTACTTACAGTAGCCCTACGGGCGAATCTTCTATTGACGTCACACTTTCTAGTGGAGACGTCCGTATTGATAGGTGGCGCGTCCTACCGGACGCGTCGTGTAGTGACCATCGCCTGATTGTGTACGAGTTCTTGCCTAGATTGACACAGGGTCCGGTACAGAATAATTTTAATTTTAGATATAAATCTAGAGGCGCTAACTGGGATTTATTTAGCTCGCTATTTGCTCGGCATGCTGGGGACTTCACTCGCAATGATCTATCAGCTGAAACCTGTGCCGAGATTATGTCGGACACTTTTACATATTGCGCAGACATTACGGTCGAGGTTCCATCACTAACACTCGGAGGTGCGATTGGTGGAATGACTTACTGGTCCAACTACGTCGGACTTTTCGCAGAGCGCGTAGGCGTTTCTACGGGCTTAAGAGACGTTGTGTCACAGGGGAAGCAATTACATCTGCTTTAAATAAACTGAGAGTTGCCAGATCACGTTATAAAGCGGCCGTCCAAAAATCGAAAGGTAATTTGTTACGTAAAATTGTGGCCCAGTTAGATAGTGAGGGTCCGTGGTCTCCTCTATACCATGAATTTAAAGCGAATAGGACAATCAATTTGGCTTATATTGAGAATTTAAAAATTGACAACAACTTCACAACTGGTATTTAGGAGACAACGGAGGCTCTGTTACAATCGTTAATTCCGGATGATAATTTTGAAAATGATACAGAATACCATAAGCAGATTAGGATGTGGGCCATGGAGGTACCGAACTCTTCCGATTCAAATCTCGCGTCGTTTGATGAATTTAGCGAAATTGTACGAGCTTTGCCCCTAAACAAGGCTTCCGGTGACGATAAAATAACAAATAAAATGATCAAAGAAGCGTGTAAATCGGCCGGCGATGCATTACTCACTGTTTATAACAGATGTATTGCTGAAGGGGTATTTCCGCGGGTATGGCGTGCCGGTTTCATTCGTATAATACCCAAGGGTGGCGATAAATCTCCACATGATCCTAAGTCGTATAGACCTATTACACTCTTACCGTCTCTAGGTAAACTTTTAGAACGTCTTATCGTCCCTCGATTGCTACCGGGTGGACCAAAGTTTCACGAAAAGTAGTTCGGATTTACAACGGGTAAGTCAACTATCGACGCGGCAATATCGGTTAGAAGAGCTGTAAGTACATCGGCGCGCAAATATGTACTCGGTATTTTCCTGGACATATCCGGTGCTTTCGACAACGCTTGGTGGCCGATGCTGCTTCTTAAGTTGAAATTACGAGGTTGCTTTAAAAATATATATTCACTTATTTACTCGTATTTCTCGCACGGAACAACAAAACTTAAACTTGGACACTATGCTGTGTCGAAACCACTTACGATGGGCTGTCCACAAGGTTCGGTTTTAGGTCCTTATTTGTGGAATTTAAGGTTCGACGATTTTCTTGCAATTCCCTTGCCGTCAGGGTGTTCTTTGATCGGATATGCGGACGACGGCCTCTTGCTTATAGAGTCAAATAGTAGGTCGGGATTAGAAATTATGTCGGACGCGTGTCTAAAACTAATATGTGATTGGGGCCATCGAAATCGCTTAACCTTTGCACCACAAAAACGTTCCAATTACTTCTGAAAGGAACTTTAAAATCACAGCCGCGAATTAAATTTAATAATATTAATGTTAAAAAAAAGGAATCGTTTTGAATATAGATAAAAGGTTTTTCACCGAACGTGAACTTTTAAAAGTTGACAGATTATTTAAACCGGTTTCAGTGGTATATAGCGAACTATTAGATGAATGGCAAAATAGATGGGAGGTATCTTTGAAGGGCCGGCATCTATACCAATTTTTTCCTTGCGTACGTGATCGTTTAACAAAGACATGGCTAGATGTCGATTATTGCGTATCACAATTTCTCACGGGCCATGGTAACTTTAAGTCTAAACTATACTCTTTTAAGCTTGTTGCGTCGCCTGCGTGTCCATGTTCAACACCTAATTGCGAGTATGAGCAGTCCGCGCATCATATACTTTGGGAGTGTAGTCTTAGGCATAATGAGCGTAAAACCATGCTAGATAGTATGCAAATATCATCTGGAGTTGTATACTACATGGACCTTGTAGAGACTAGAAAGAACTTCCGTGCTTTCCGGCGTTTTTGCCATACCTATTACTGGATTCAAGCATAACAGTTCACATAATAGGTCCCATTTAAATGTAATAATAATTTGATCCGTGGTGCTTCACAGCTGGCTTCTCCGGCTGTGAAAGTCTTTTTGCGAGGTTATTTACCTCTTCAGTTCAATGTTTTGTCACCCGCTTTGCACGGAGGGAAGTGGACAATAATTTATTTCCAACTCCTCCTATTAATTTAACTTTCTGATTAATTTCGTTGCGGGTTAAAGACAAGTTAGACATTCCCGGAGACTCGCCGAGCTTCAATGCTCGGTGTCATTACTTTGCGTGCCACTGTTGATCCTGGCTCACAGGAGTTACAGTGGTGGGTGTGAGGGCGGGACAGTCTCCTAACAAAAGTCTATGGTTACGACCATAAGTCAATAGGGACCATAAGTATACTCGTATGTAGGTACATTCATACATATATAATCTTCGATCGTCCGAAGTTTCGAACTTCGTTTCGGATGAATATAGTAGGGCCCCTGGACATATTGAGTCTTAACATCTTGTCTCAGGATGGCGAGTGCAGTGGAGTACCAACCATTGCTTTATAATTCAAGGTGTTGTATGGTTTTGCTACTGACCATGAGCTGTCGTATCGCTTACCATCAGGCGAATGGCATGTTCATCTTGTCATTCATTGCAATAAAAAAATCAATTTAATAAAAATAAGTATTTTTTTTATTTTTTATTCTCACATTGCGCAGTACCGTTTTGAATTTTTTCTTTCCAAATAAAAACTACCCGTAAGCACACCAGTTCAGAAAGAAAAATTAATAAAAAAAAACTAAAAAATCGAAAAATTTCAATATTCCAAATACAAAACATTTTTGGCGGATGTAAATTGACAGCGTACCGCGAGCACAGATTATATTTCCGGTGGGTTGATGGACAGGATGTATGCCGAATGTTGCCAACCACTGTCCATGAAACATGACAGATGCGCAAAACATTTTTTAATTGTTGCGGAAATACTTTCCGTTTTAATTTTATAGTTTGTAATTGTTGACGTCTTTTTCAGAAAATTAGGCGTTTTTTTCTTTTTGGAAATGGAAGAATACCTAGGCAGAAATGATAAATTTGCTGATTATTTATGTTTTTTTTTATTTGCAGTGAATGGCGAGACGAGCATGCCGTTGCCCTGGTAAGCGATGCGACCGCTCATGAACAGTAGCAAAACCAAACAACACCTTGATTTATAAAGCAATGCTTGGCACTCCACTGCGCTCGCCATCCTGAGACACAAGATGTTAAGTCTCAATATGTCCAGTAGTTACTCTGGCTTCAATGTCCTTCAATCCGAAACACACCAGTGCATTTAAACTGCTGTTTGACGGGAGAAATAGACAAGGCGGTGGTACCCACCCAAGCAGCCTCTCACATATGAGAGACCTACCACCAGTAAAGGTATGGTGTAAGGTTATGTTTCAAGGATAAAACTGCTGATCTTATAACTGTTTTCAAACTTTACGTTGGTTTCCACTGTTAGGCTGTAAGCTGATATAGTGAATTCCCTCTTATCTGTTTAACATTCTACACTTCAACATCACTTTAAAATGAAATTATCTTAGGAATTTACGTTTCCAATCCAGTTAATGATGAATCAGAAAAAAATATTGATTCCAAATCCTTTTTTAGAGTACAGTGAGTTAGTTAATATTCTCATTCTACTTTATTTTCATAAGCTTACCTGAGTAAGCGCGAGAGTTTCGAAGGATATTGTACATTCTTGTACGCAAGCAAGGGTGCTTGAAAATAATTAATAACACTCATACACCTCGCCTTAGGGCTTACAGGCCACGCGCAAGGGAAGAGCTTCGTAATTAGTTGACGCTATGGCCGTACCCGATAATTAGGCGTACTTACGGTCAATTTCGTTTGAGTATGCGTGTTAGATGATAATCTAGTGTTACAAGTTACAAAGGATAGTACGTTGAAGTGTAAAGAGATGAAAGAAGAGAACAAAATAATAAAAAAGCGTTCTACTATTTGATACAACTGAACGACAAAAGTACATCTTACGGTCAATACCCTATGTCGGCGTGGTCGGGGTATCTACAGTTTGAGCCCGGCATGAGACACTACTGCGCCGTGGTAACTTTGAATCGCTGCGCGACGTTTTAGTAAAAATAATACTCGTACTCATGGTCCACTCAGACATTGATTAACGTAATAATTTATTACCTTGAATAACATTTTTTTCTTACCATAAAATACATACATACATAAACTCACGCCTTTTTCCTAGAAGGGGTAGGCAGAGGTGCCAGGATACCCACATTTCGCCTTGTATGTGTCGCCCACGATGTGATAGGTGGCGAGCCTATCGCCATATCGGGTACAAATTCCTGACTCTGGGCTGATAACGAAAAGAAAAATCCAATATCACTTTGCCCAACCCGGGATTCGAACCCAAGACCTCAGCTTTGTAACCGTACCTTAGTACAACTACGCCACGGAGGCAGTCCATAAAATAATAAACCCAAATAAATATTATTCAAAATAAATTATATTAAATGTTTTTGAATAGATAATAGGTAAGTACTTTGTATTGACTTGTCATATAAGTTATTTAATTGCCTACGTCATCAGTGCTTTAATCTCATTACAATGAACTAGTTCTGTTTCATTTGAGTCGATTGATATTTACTGTAGCTTAATGACTTAGGAGAGCTCGGATCTACCACTTGAAACTTTTTTTACACTGGCACAGCAGTCACTTCACTGACCTGATGAACGCAATGCAGTCAAGATAGAGTATCGAATGCCATCAGACGGCGGTCCCATGCTTGTACATATGCTTCTTCACGCCATGGCGGAAAGAACCAGGGTCATACTTAATTTCAGTTAACAGACTACCAAAACCAAATTACCAATTACCAAATTTCATTACAACCCATTGACAAAGTGAACTAGTCGGGCCCGGATTCGCTCGGATGCAGATACACTTTTCAAAATGGCGGCCAAATTGTTCAACTCCCACTATCAATGGAGAATACCTCAGATATTGATTTTGAGACCAATAGGATCACAAAAAACGAATAAAAATTCCTCGTATTTGCTAGCTTTTTCACTACTGTTTTACTCTTATAGATCATAGCGTGATGTTTATAGCATTCCTTGATAAATGACCTATCCAAATATATTATCAAATATATTTTTTCAATTCGTACCAGTAGTTCCTGAGATTAGAGGTAACAAACAAATAAACTCTTCAGCTTTATATATTAGTATAAATAAGTAAAAGCCAGACAGAATTATTTTCGCATTGTATAAAGCATATTCCTCATATACATTTAAATAACGTTTGGTCTCACAACCAAGTTCAAAGATCGAGTAATGTTAAGGAATAACATTCTATTTCATTTTGTTTTTGCATTAGAATATTTGGAATAACAAAACATTTCATCAGCAGCCTTAACATGAGCTCTTAATGCGACTCAATTTAGGACCTTTTCTGAATCGCGTCGCGTTATCGTACCATGACAAAGTTTAGCCGATCAAATAACGTTACCGCCTCTTGTTACCGCCTAAACTGAATAGCAAATCGTTCGCAAGTCGCGTTGTCATTCATTCAATTCGTACCATGACTGAACTTCAAGACCTCAACTGAGTCGCATATCTGTCAAAACTTGCGACTCAATAAAAGTTCCTTTATTTACTACCGAAACTGAATAGTTTCTGAATAAATGAGTTATTTCATGGTCATTTCAGTAAAATTAATTCATGACGAAGGTAGGTAATGTTCAATAGAGGTTTTTAAATTATATTCCTGAGTGAGGTGCATTGTATTAGCAGAATTTAAATTTAATACTTTAGACGTCGCATAATGAACTCATGAACAGCAATTACAAAGCAATGCTTGGCATTTCACTGCGCTTGTCAACCTGAGACATAAGATGCTACTCAGGTGACAATGTCTTTTAGTTCGAAACACAACAGTGCATTTACACTTCTCTTTGGCGGGAGAAAAGACATTGCGGTGATACCTACTCAGGCGGCCACATATGAGAGACCACTAGACCAGTAATAAGAGATTTTCAAAGTAATATTTAAGTAAACTAATAAAATAAAATCTATTCAACATCACTTCAGCTTAATAATCAAAACACCCGCGTTCTGAGAATGTTTACAATCTTGAATTTCATATAAACATAGTTCTAGAGAAACGTTCATAAGTTTGACACGTACTTCTGCAAGTTGATGCGCATGTATCAAATTGTAATCAATTAAACATAATGTAAATTAATATAACGTCAGCTAAATACTATTTAATGTCAATCTGCAACATTCACATTTAAAGAAATCTTAGCAAATTTAATACATCATACAATAATACAAATTATCAATCGTAAAAATTATCGTAACTTTTTCACGATTGAGTTTCAGAACGCTGCTAGTACAAGTCCGGTGAGAAAGAAACAAAAATACGATTATTGTATAGCGCTATCTCTTGCTAGCATTACGGATCATAGACTTTTGCGTTCACTCATTTGGTTAGCTTGCGACTCACTAGTCACTTGCGATTCAGTATAAACATGGTCATGGTACGAAACAAAATGATAACCTAAATTGAATTGCATCGGAATTGAATCGCTTAAACAACGGTCATGGTAAGGCTGCAGTTCGTTCTAGCGAAAGGAGTGAATGAGTCACTCGTAAATAATTTAAGAGTTGGCATTAAGAGAATAAATTCACCTCTAAACATAAAAACAAGGCGTCCTAAGTGCTCTTTTATCTCGAATATGTAGGTGTTTTTATTTTTCGCATTAGTCTAGGTGCCTTTCGCAGTGTGGCGATACCATAAAATATGAGGGATGCTTAGAGTAAACGTATAATATGTAGAGGGAACGCTAGTACTTCAAAGAGTAGATAAAAATGGTGGTTTCGGGCCATCTTTTTCTGTTCCTATTGGCTGATATTTGAAAGGTTGTAGCGCTATGCATGAATTATTGGGAAAAGAAAAAGAATAGTTTAGGACTATTTCATTCTACTCAAAATCTTTTTAAAAGGATAATAGCTACATATATTTTAGCGATATAGCGATAGACTCGCCCTGTATCTAATCGTGGGACGGAACATACAAGCAAAATGTGAGAATCCTGGTTGCTACCAAGGACCTCTGCCTACCCTATCTGAGCAAAAGGCGTGATATTTATGCACTTATTATAGTCAAGGAAATATAATGATATTTAAAATTATGATCTACATTTGCTATTTGCATATTCAAACTTGCAATAACCGGTGCAGAAAACTAACTTCTTAACTTCTGCTAACAGTATTTTAAGTAAACGATTTTGCAAACCGCAAACCTTCCCTCGCTTAGTTTAACTTCTGTGTTTTCGTAAATTGCTTTTTGAATACTGAAAATAAATAGACTAGTTACATTGGAAGACGCTGTGAATTTATTGGCGGGTTGCGAGACAACTTGTGACGAAGGAATTGTTTTGTAGAATTTGTTGTGTAGATATGTTTATATATTATAATGTAAATAGGATTGGTATTTATATTCTAACAGTATTAAATTCCTGTAAATTTTACTGATTACAAAGAGAGACTGCCTCAGTGGCGCTATGTGGCCTGCGGTATGATCGCAAAGCTGAGGTCTCCGATTCGAATTCGAGAAAATGGCTTCTTTAGCTACTCTTTCAAGCATACATGTGACCTATATAAAATTGTCCTAACAAAGGTACAGTATTAAAATTCCATATCGATATCGCAACGTGAGTCCATAAACTACGTGATACGGAAACTGGCTTCCTCATTAGCCGGCAATGTAATCAAACTTCGCGTCCCGATATCTGAAAATACTCGAAACTTCGACATTATGCCGTGTTCTCGGGCCTCGAAATATGCTAGTCTTGCTTACTTCCGTTCGGTAAAGTTTTACTTTTTACATAAGAATTGATTAGAAATTTTAATGGGCAATGCGTTAAGAACTCAACGCTGCGTTCCAAAACCAAGATCGCTGACGTGGGACAAACAGCTGCCAAGTTGAAATGGAACTGGGCTGGCCACATCTACCGCATGTCCGACGACCATTGGGCGAAAGTTACTACACAGTGGTTCCCCAATGGCCGAAACCGACTACGTGGTAGGTCCAGAAGGAGATGGCGGGACGAACTCGATTCATATCTTCCGAACTGGCGGCAATTAGCACCTGACCGCGACAAATGGAAGGAAAGGAGGGAGGCCTTTGCCCAGCAGTAGGAATTAAAGGGCTCATAATAATAAATTACATTGTTATTTTTATTAGTAAGAGCTTTTGAAGATAGGACATTGCGCCATGCTTGATTTTATGCACATGAGCGTAATAAAATATAACGTTTCTTTGTTTTGAATTATTATATCTGAAATATAAATTTCTTTTGAGAATAAAGTTTATTTAACCACAATTTGTAGTTAGATGAGGCAACTATCAGATTATAATGAAAGTAAAACATGTTTCTAATTATCCTTTATTTGAATGAATTAATATATTTTTAAAATCAGATATTAATAAATACATAAGCTCAAGCCTTTTTCCGAGAAGGGGTGGGCAGAGGTACTACTGGTAGCGACTAGTATACCCACGTTTCGCCTTATGTGTTTTCATCCAACGATGTGATAGGGGCATCTATCTTCATACCGAGCACAAACTTCTGACTCTGGGCTGATAATCTATACATATAAATAAAATTGAAGTGTCTGTTTGTAAAGTGAAAATAAATAAAAATGTCCAAGTACATATCGTTATACCGGGTATCTCAAGACTGCTACCGAAAACGAAGCCGGGTGGTAGTTTTTGTGACTACAAACACAAAGCAACTAAAAATTTCGCAAAGAAACGCGACAGTTGTTTTTTATGATTTTTAAATATCGTCATTTTTGGGTGGTAAATCCATAGTTTTTGCTAAAATAATAATTTAAGCTCTTTTATACCTTAGATTATTTATAAATAAAAGGGTATACACTATTATTTTAGGAAAAAATGCATTTACCACCCAAATATGGTCATAGGAAAAAAATTACAAAAAAAAAAATTGACGCTTTTTTTTTTGCAACTTTTTCTGTTGCATTGTGTCTGAAGTCGCTTAAACTACCACCCGGATTCGTTTTCGGTAGCAGTCTTGATATACCCTGTATACAAGATACCTATAACGAAAATGACCTTAGAATTTTTTTTGTCTGTCTGTCTGTTTGTTCCGGCTAATCTCTGAAATGGCTGGACCGATTTTGACGGGATTTTTTTTGTCAGGTAGCTGATATAATAAGGAATAATTTAAGCTACATTTGTTTCAGAAATTTTCATTTATTTAAAAAATAACTTAAAAAAACTAATTAACTGTTTTGTTAAACTCCACGCGGACGAAGTCGTGGGCACAGCTAGTAATTAATAAAAAATGCAATATCACTTTTCCCGACCCGCGATTCAAACCCCAATCAAATTTTGCAATCACCATACTAATATAACCTTAGATATTAATATAAACTTTTATTACAATTGTTAAAAAGTATACAAATTGTATGGTAAAATTTTGTTTGTGTCAAATATATCGGTCAAAGCTGAAACAAGAGTTTTTTTAACAGCACTTATGCTGTTAGCGTTTAATAGCTCTTGAATGGGTAGTGCGGCCGGAACTAACTCAGTTGAATATTACATTAACCAAGCTGTTCGGAGTTGAAAGCTAAGTGGACTATATATTATTAGTTGTATTACCATAAAAGTCCGCAATCCCGCACTAGGCCAGCGTGGTAGACTATATGGCCTAACCACTCTCAATCGTACGCTCGATTGTAGAGAAGGTTCCCTGCAGTGGGATGTGTATGAACTGATACAGAATAAAATAAAATAAAACAGAGCGGGCTATCACGATTTTTGGCAGACTAGGTTCATTTTAACCTTTTGGGCATAATTATATCATTTCGAAGTTAGGTTGCTGTTTCTGGCAATGTTGAAGGAATACGTTGCAAGAAAGCTTGCATTCTGGAGTATTTATCAAAGATATTTTTATTGTAAATATAATGTTTATTGCAGGTTACCAGCAATTGAAGATTGTTCAGCCCATTTAAAATTTTCAGGCCAGAGTAGTGGGCAGCCGAGCAAGTAGAAAAGAATGGAAAGTAGAGTTATAAATCCCAAATCTATACAAAAAAGACAATATAATATAAAGAGGAAAGATTTGATTCTTTGCCTTGAATAGGCTCCAAAACTACTGGACCGATTTTAAAATTTTTTTCACCGTTAGAATCCTGCATTATCTCTGACTAACGCCCCGGCCCAGCTTCGCCCGGGTACAAATAGATTTCTGTACAATAATATGTACGTATTATACATATATCCTTCCTCTTGAATCACTCTATCTATTAAAAAAACCGCATCGAAATCCGTTGCGTAGTTTTAAAGATTTAAGCAAACAAAGGGACATAGGGACAGAGAAAGCGTCTTTGTTTTACACTATGTAGTAATGAATATAGGTGGTGGAATATTTAAAAAAAATGTACCTTCACTACCGGGCCGCTAGTATAGATGTAAACGTATATCTTACAGTTATATGTATCTAACTACGTATGTTACGAGTGCTTCAATTCGCTGCTACGTACGCTTCATTTGTTTTACATATTTATTAAAAACTATCCCACGCAATACGTTTAAATCATAGAGATAAATCTTATTCAGTAGAATTTCATTGTCTAAGATAGTTAATTTTCCGTCTCTTAAGGCGGCGGAAGTTTACGGAAACTCCACGTTCACCTTGCTTCGTTCCCGCCGCAACTTATGTATATTTAATTTCCATTGTACTGGCCCTCTTTGTTATGAATTAGAGGAATAAATTCGGCTTAAATGACTTAATGAATTCTGTAAACATGGTGGTGGGAAATAATCTGTGAACATGGTGGTGGTGGACTGTTTTTCGACATCTGGTGCATTAATTTATTATATTTTGATTTTTTTAAATTACTACGAATAGCGAGGCAAGAATGTCAATCGCCTGATGGTAAGCGATACGACCGTTCGTGAACAGTAGCATTACCAAACAACATCTTGAATTACAAAACAATGCTTGGCTTTTCACTGCGCTCACCATCATAAGACATAAGAAGACAAGTCTCAATGTGTCCAGTAGTTACTCTGGCTACAATGTCCTTCAAACCAAATCGCAGGAGTGTATTAACAATGCTGTTTGGCGTGAGAAATTGCGGTGGTATCTACCCAGGCGGCCTCTTATATATGAGAGATCTACCACCAGTATGTAAACTGTAATTGACTTTCGTTCCCTAGAATATATCCGACATGTAACCTGCATCGTGCTTGATCTCCTTGATATAAGGCTAACGAGGTGTTACTGTAAGGACATGTAGTGCTAATCAAATTACAACATAGACGCGTCGACTCGAAAATTTACTCCATTGGGGTTTCGACAAGCTTCCTTTGTGATGTCGATAGATGATGTGAATAGTCACGTAGGAAGATACTTATAACCATTGGTTGCTTAGATGTATACCGGGTATATCAAGAGTGCTACCGAAAACGAAGCCGGGTGGTAGTTTTAGTGGTTACAAACATAATGTGACTAAAAATTTCGCTAAGAAACGTGACAATTTTTTTTTATAAATTTTTAAATATCCTCGTTTTTGGGTGGTAAATCCATAGTTATCGCTAAAATAATAATTTTAAGCCTCGTGTACCATAGCGTCTTTAAAAATAAAAGGGTGTACACTATTATTAAAGCGAAAACTATGTTTTTACCACCCTAATTAGACGAAAGAAAAAAAAATAACAAAAAAAATCGTCACAATTTTCTGCACAAAATTTAGTTGCATTGTATCTGAAATCACTAAAACTACCACTCGGCTTCGTTTTCGGTAGCACTCTTGATATACCCTGTATAATATTTTAAAAATGAGGGCAGTGCATCAGTTCGACATTAGCTTTATACAGTGAAGATTTACGAGCACTCTTCTCTTGCTTTCAGATCTATATTATACACAATTACTTTTAAAGCAATTAAACCACTGACTGTTAATCCTAATTTTAATCCATTAATAGTTTATAATTACATGTACATCGATGGAATATCATCTGAACCCTCAATTGAAGGAAGTATACTGTAATATACAGCTGATAATGTAATGTAAAATGTCGGTATTTCGCGAGCTTAGAGTGTCGCCGGCGCGCGTGGTAGAAGCAGTAAAAGGAAATCAAAGCTATTGTACGTTTTATTGGCGCTAAATTTGTTTTATTGCTGGGCCGATGCGATAGTCTCTATATCGAAACATGGCGTACATCACGTTTCTGATACGACTTTGTGACGCTTTGAAGTTTGATGTATTATTGTGTATTGTATATTGTTTTGCGAATTTTAGGGCTATATTTATATTCCATTCTTGGATTTCAAAGTCGGGTAATTCCCAATTAAATATATGGGTTTAAATATATCATACATAATATGGGTTAAGGTCACGAAGAATGTTCATAAAAATACTATTAAAATTCTAGACTAGTAAAAATCACATTGCATTGATCTTTCGTAAGTTGAGACCAAAGAGCAGTGACGATAAAGTTAATACTAGAATTTTACGAAAAGAATTAACGCTCGCAACAGGGAAATATATACCTTACATCTTGGTGGATATTTCGTCATAGTTTTTCAACGGGTCTTGATTTCGTTCATACATACATACATAAATTCACACCTTTTTTCCACAAGGGTAAGCAGAGGTGCCAGAAAACCCTCGTTTTGCCTTGGGTGTTCCATCCCACGATATTTCATTTTGGTTGTCTGAAAGAGATTGCTACCAGTGATATGACCGCCAGTTATTACAATAACAAAAATTGAAAACTATTTCTTGAATGTATTCATTTATTTATTTAAAATTTATGCCAAATGTACAGGTGGACTTAATGCCGTCGGAATTTTCTTATGAACTATGCGGTGAGCAATAAAGAGTATAATATATAAACTTTTTTTAGGTATGTATGTATTTAAGTTTTGTTGTGCGTGGTGGCCTGTTAGTAAACGGACTAGACGCGGCTGCCAACATGTTCACGGTGGTCGCGGGTTCGAATCTCAGGGCACATCTCTGACTTTTCGGAGTCATGTGTGTATTGATAATCAATCACCACGCACTAAAACGGTGAAGGAAAATATTGTGCGGAAACCTACATACCATAGCAATTTATAAAAATTTCTATGGTATGTAAGTGCACCAACCCGCACTAGGCCAGGGTGCTGAACTATATGGCCTAACCACTCTCAATCGTATTCTCGATTGTAGAGTAGGCCCATGCCCTGCAGTGGGACGTATATACTGATACAGATACAGATTTAAGTTTTTATTGTATACAGTAAAAAAGGATAACAGGTATTAGAGACAATACAAAACGACAAAGTACAAAGGGGGCGTCTATTAATCACGTGAGACTTGAAAGGGGGACAGGGGTTTCACCAAAATCAACGAAATACGACAAATGAGGAGGGGGTCTAGTGAGGTGCCACATGTATTTTGTTTTCACTACATCATATGTTTTTAGTAAGATTTCACAATTCGTTTATTATTACTTGTATGCCAATTAAAAATTATTATGTTAATTATCATGGTCCTTAATTTCAGACTAAAATAGTATTACACTTACTTACTGTCTGTAATTAAAGATAATACTCCAAAATTCTTTGTAAGTACTAAAAATACACGTTATATTAGATGGGGTGGTAGTCTTAAATCTCACCACGTTTTACTAAAGGGGATTAAAACATGCTTAATGAAATGGCGGCCTTATTGCTCTGAGGCAAATTCTGCTATGGGATGGATGTGTTATCTAAGATTTTGTCTTTTCAATCAAACTGATTTCAAAAGTCGTTCGAACAGGCCCAAAGATTCGATGACTCAAATAGCTTTATAAACTGTTTATAAACAAGCTTTGTATTTACATATGACTCGTTAGTAACGCTGTGTGTATTTAGGGGTGGAATTTAATTATAGAATCATTAATTCACGTATTACTATTGACGCTGGTTTGTTGCGTAGGCGGTGTGAATTCGCTCTTATTAATGTCATTATGTTATGTGCTATACTGGTGGTAGGTCTCTCATATATGAGAGGCTGCCTGGGTGGGTACCACCGCAATGTCTATTTCTCCCGTCAAACAGCAGTTTAAATGCACAGTTGTGTTTCGAATTGAAGGACATTGTAGCCAGAGTAACTACTGGACATATTGAGACTTAACATCTTGTGTCTCAGGATGGCGAGCGCAGTGGAATGCCAAGCATTGCTTTGTAATTCAAGGTGTTGTTTGGTTTTGCTACTGTTCATGAGCGGTCGTATAAATAAAATAAATAAATAACACCCAACAGTCACATACATAGTCCTGACCCCACACTAAGATCGAGTCTTGTGTCGTGGGTATCAGGAACTACGAGAGACTTTTCAGTCTCACAAACACCCAGACCCGGAAGAAATATTTGTGGGCCGCACAAACATTTATCTCGGTGCGGGGATCGAACCCGCGGCCTCTCGTATCGCTTACTATCAGGTGAACGGCATGCTCGTCTCGCCATTCAATGCAATAAAAAAAAAAACAAATACTTGTGTATGCGTGTGTTAAATGCATGCTGGTATGTGTAATATTTTATTTATTGATTTAATGTACTTTTTATGCATTATTATTAAAATCTTTTTTTATATTAAATGAGGCTAATAAAACCTTTTTTTGATATGTCTATGAAGAACAAAATGAAAAAAAAAAGAAACAATTTGACACCAGAGTATGTATGCGTGTACAAATAGGTACTTGTGTTTGTATGTGTGTGTGAAATGCATGGTAGTGTGTGTAATGTTTTATTTTTTGATTTAATGTACTTTATAAGTTATTATTGAAAAGTATTAGCGTTCTGCACTTCTCCTACACATAAACTATAAGTGTGCCAAATTTTATGCTCCTGCGTCCGCGCAATTTTCGTAAAAAGGGGTCCAAAGTTTTTGCATCACGTATTAATATACAACGTGTAACAGGATTAATTCACAACCTCAGACACCCCAACTTTAAAATATTATTGCAATCATAGTTTATGCTTTGAAATCGTACTACCATAATTACAAAATCTTTTATTTATGAAATTAGTTATACCAAATGTAGGCACTTAACATGGTTACCTTACGAGTTACAAATAAGAGTGCACTACTACACACGCTTGCGGACACGCACACATGTACACAAGACCCATTCACACGAGTACCTAACGTCGAACGCTGCGCCGCCGGCAGAAACAGCTGACAATAAACGAAATACAAATTACGTATGTAACTGATTACTTGGTGGCTTGGTAAACAAATTATTATTAATTTAATATTTAAGCATAACATTTGTGTTTTGACTATAAAATCTAAATATTTTACTTACAAGATATAATGCGTACGAACTCAACATAAGACAATATTTTGCATGAATCGGATATAAAATATTATTAATTTCACTTCCGCTAAACTTAGTTCCTACAGGCCGGCAGGATACGGGCGTCATTTATTTTGCATTACTAATGAATAAGATAATAAGATAACGCAATATCTAACAACGAAGACTAGATTGGGAATCACAACACAAAAAATACAAAAAAATTAACTTACGTGTTGCACTCATGCGGCGATTTCTTTTTAAAATATGTTCGAAATGTCCACCACCTTGATACACTTTGATGCACATTTGCGTAATTGTTCACGTAATTTATGTAAAACTTCAGTGTCACTTTTCACTTTTAGGAAGGCTACCACTATTCTACTTTTTAGTTCGTCCACATTAGTACTTTCACTGCAGTATACCGATAGAGATTTATTACGTCCCCACAAAAAAAGTCAAGAGGCGTCAAGTCAGGTGACCTAGGAGGCCATTGCACAGGTTCGCCGCGACCTATCCAGCGCTCTCCGAACTCAGCATCGAGATACTGTCGGACACTACACTGGTGTCACTGGTGACGTGCCTGTTGTTAAATGTCCTGCCTGCCAATGATACATTATCACCACAGAGTGCGGAAGTTCTCACCATTTCAGTGTATTCAATATTCGAATACCGAATAATTATTTTTTTTATTAAAAATTTTAGTTATTTTTATCTTTTTAGTGTTGATAGGTATTTAAATGAAGAAGATTTGGTCCCCACGCCACAAGGAATATGTTCTTTCCGATGACAATGAAATCGCTAAAATCGGCTAAAAGCTGCCAAAGATATTGGAATATTCACATGTTTATTTTTTTCTTCCCCCCCCCCCCCCCCCCCCTCCCTTCGCGCCTACCCCTTTTTCCCTCAACCACTGTAGCCTAGCTTTTATACTGAACTCAATGCAAAAAGAACCGTTGAAATCCTATTAAATTTTGAGGAGTTCTACGCTCCAGGTCCGAACATGATAATCAGATCTTAATGTTGTGTTCCTGAGATCAACCTGTTAATACGTTCTTTCCAATGAAAAAGAAATCACTAAAATCGGTTAAAAGCTGCCGAAGATATTAGAATTTACGTGTATTTTAATTTTATCACCCACCCCCCCTCACCCCCACCCCTTTTTCCCTCTCTCACTGTATCTTAACTTTTCTTATGAACGTAATGCAAAAAGAACTATTGCAATTCTCCTTAATCTTAAGGAGTTCCCCTCTCCAGGTCCGAAGATATTCATCAGATCTTCACCATATTTTTATGGGACCAAACGACAAGCACCAGCTTTCAATCAAAGAAAGAATGATCGAAATCGGTTCACACAGTACAGAGAAACGAGGTAACAAACATAAAAAAAAAAAAAGCAACATACAGTCGAATTGAGAACCTCCTCCTTTTTTTGAAGTCGGTTAAAAAGACATCGCGCGCGAAAGTTGTCGAAATACCTATCTACTTAACACTTAAACATAGTAGACACAGATAACTGCGGTGCACGACTAGATTTTTTTCACATTGTCGGTGCCCATTTAGGGATTGCAATAACGGGATATCCGACACACCGGGATTCCGCATACATTGTAGCAAAATTATAAACCGAATTTAAGAGCGTATACACCTTGTGCGCAAAGTCAACTATAGGTATTTCTTCGTTAATTTCACGCACACATAAGCGACCAAAGCTGTGTGTGTAGAGCTGCTGCGTCGGCTCGCTATACAATAGGCTCAATCAACTTTGATCCGTGCGCTTCAAATATTCAATTGAAATGTAACTGTAATATAATATCATAAAAATATTTTATTTGCATTATAAGTAGACAAATATTACTGTGCAAGCAAAGAATAATACAAATTTTGGATACTAATCATATTTTCGTTATTATTACATTGTTAAGTTGCATTCAAATCAGTGTTCAATCAGTAGACACTACGGACGTTTTATTAATCATTTCGTGTTCGAACACATAAATAGTGTTAGGGGCCTTACAACCCCTTACAATTACGAAATATATTAAATTTTATATTACAATACATAACAAAATTTAGCCTCGGAATTACGTCCCATTATATTACCTGAAACATAATTTATACTCACTACAAAATCATTGTAGGTAATAAAAATAATTAAATATTTTACTACCAAAGTACTAAGATGTGGTAATCGTATTCCGCGCGTGGCTATTTTTACTACGCACGGCATAATCGACTGCATCCAGGCCGGAGCGACGAGCGATACGTCCTCCCTCTAGAAGGCCTTGCGGCGGTCTGATTTGATCCACGTCGGACAGCGTGTTTTATAGTGGTTTTTAAAATATTTGTAGAAAACATGAAAACTAATTTTGTTGAAATATAAAAATGGTAATTTATTGATAATATGTTCTTCTATTATAATATGCAATTGTTATAAAAAAATATGTACGATAAGTTGGTGAAAAAAATATGTTCTTGACGAGAGTTTCTGAATAATTTCGCATTGTTTAAATTTTTATTTTTCTTAAACTAAACACAAAAAGATTATTTTTCTCAGCAAAATCCCTCCATAAGGGTCTTATTAGTCTGATAATATTTTTATTTTCATCTTATATTTAGTGGTTAAGGATATCTTAAGCTTCTAAATTGCCATTTAAAGCCTAAATAACGAAACTTGTGTTCAGTAATCCGTATAGTACTCACAAATTATCCATCAATCTATAATGTTTTCCACCAAAATCCCTAGATGACAACCTTTTCTAAAATTAGTAATAATTATTTTTCCTTTAAATTGTTTATTGGTGGCTATTAACTCATTTGAAAAGTCCTGTTTTTAAGCCAAAAAGCGCGTGCAGGGTATAAACGCTCTTAATCACCATTTAAACGTTCCGCGAAATTATTTTTCATAGAAATACCTACTTGTTGTTTCTTTTCATAGTGATTTTGTTACAATTTAATTTGTTTCATTTAAGTGCATGTATTGCGCGGGATTTGCCCGGTCTTGCAAATCCCGGGAGTAATTTTTTTCGCGGCGCATCCCTATAACCTTTTGATGTACCGCCGCGCGCGCCGTCGCGTCGTTTGTCCGATGGATCAAATTGCATTAAACAATAACTTCATCCTGCTCTATCTAGTTGTAGTTAAATGTGCGGAAAAGAGAATATGATAGTTATTTATTTTGGTAGCTTATTACGTTTATTCAGGCCTATCGTTGTGTGCGTTTGATTAATGATAGATTGCTTAAATAAACTTTATGACTATCGAAATAAAGTTAATTTTTGTCCATGATTTAGTTATTAGAGTATTCGTTTAGTGATTCATTTAAAAATGATCTTATGTCCTGAAGTTACGTTTCAATTTCGTTTGTTCGGAGTACTAAATGAAAGAGTGTCTGTAATTAACTTGGTCTTAACTAATTATTTTGAAAAAAAATACCTACCAAAAAAATGTAAATATCGGTTCAGTAGCTGATTCTGAACGTACTACTTTCCGCTTTTACATTTAAATCTGTTACATGTTCTATAGATGACGATTGATCAGTTTTCGACCGGAGAGGAAAAATTATTAAATTACTAAAATGGCTATTAAAAATAAGGGTTGATCGTAGAAGGGTGAAAATTGAGGATTGTATGTATTTTTGTATGTTGTATCATAAAAAAATAGAAATTAAAAATTTTGTCTAAAAAATAAAACAAATAATTTAGGAGTGGACTACCCCTAACATTTAGGGGGATGAAAAATAGATGTTGGCCGATTCTCAGACCTACTCAATATGCTCACAAAATTTCATGAGAATCGGTCAAGCCGTTTCGGAGGAGTTCGATTACGCACCCCGTGACAGAAGAATTTTATATATTAGATAATAATAATAAGTGCGGCCTGTTGGTACCTAAACGGACTAGACGCGGCTGCCAACATGTTCACGATGGTCGCGGGTCCGAATCCCAGGGCACACCTCTGACTTTTCGGAGTCATGTGTGTATTGATAGTTAATCACCACGCACTAAAACGTTGAATAAAACATCGTGAGGAAACCTGCATACCATAGCGATTTATAAAAAATTCTATGGTATGTATGTATGTCCGCCAACCCGCACTAGGCCAGCGTGGTGGACTATATGGTCTAACCACTCTCAATCGTACTTACGATTGTAGACTAAGCCCGTGCCCTGCAGTGGGACTTATATGGGCTGATACAGATACAGATATACATTATATAAAACTGCAGTTACCTGCTACATCAAGAATAAATACTTCTACTATTATATTACATCGTAGCTTCTGAAATTGCATTGCAGAGATCTTCCGTTACAACAAAATTACTTCAGTTGTTATGCAATATCGTCCTTCAGAATGCTTATAGCGCGGAACAAAACATGTGGGGATATGAAATTGCGCACAAATCCTACTGGCAAGGAATTCTGTAACCGCAGGCTCAACGAAGATCCCATATGGCGCCAATGGTTGTAACTTAGAACGAACTGACGTTCAAAATAAAGCTAGTTTTGCGTATTTATATGTGGTTTAATATTAACCGCTTGAAGTAAAGTTTAAATGTAAAAAATATAGGTACGTGATTTTTTTATAAACTGTCTCGACGACATGGCTATAATAACCAACTCAGGTGCAAATATGTATTTCCCCGATGAGAGATGCTTATTTCTTCTATTGAGCAAGATAGTGTACCTGTGCTAAAATACATTTAAGAAATTGATTCTCAAGAAGACAATGTAAGTCACCTACATGAGAATAACCAAAAAAAGCATAGGTAAAAATAACATATACAGTGCTGACGCTCATTTCACATATTTCATTTTCCTATATGCTTTTTATGGTACTATTCATTTATATACTAAAAAAGTCAGTGATTTGCCACACATTCGCATACAAGAATACCGCGCATGGCATTGTTTCGTTTCATTGTGAAAAGGCAGAGTTGAAAGCACCTGTTGATCACAGAAACGCTTTGCAACTTTTGTTCCGTTTTCATTTTGCATTTCGTTTGCAATGCTAATACAAATATGGCGTTTTGAAACCGTGTTTTTAAAAAACGACTATTTAATTAAGCGCGAAAGGTGAAATGGGTTTTTAATTAGGTAGTCTATCAGTGTTTGTTCTGTTTTAAATTTTATTACTAGACTCATTTTTGTTATTTTATTTTTTAAATATTAATATATTAATGTCACGTTATTTTATAATGTTAAATGTGAAATTTCTTTTTGAATTGTCATTTAAATATTGCTTTTGTGAGTTCGGTGAATTTAGTAATCTTTTGTTAGATATGAAATAAACATCGTATTTAGTTTTTTTGTTTTTTATACGGTGGCTTAATTATTCTATTTCATTAGTTTTAAATCCTATAGTTACAAAAAAAATTGTTTGCGTAGTATTTATTTGAAAATTACTAGACGTCATAACTAGATATGTATGTACATACAGAAGTAATACCACTCAGAACTTTAATTACTAATCTCTGCATGCGGTGGCACTATGCTCGTCCCTCCGAGACTTTAAATGTCAAAGGCTTTATTCATAGAGAATTGTGAAATCAATTTTAGTTATCGAATATAGACGTTCTATTTGTCTTCTTCACTCAAACTGAATTCCAAATTAGTTCGAAGGGGACAAAAAATCGATGATTAAAAAAGGTTTCAAAACTGTATGAATAAGGTCGCAGGTCATTAATTTTAATGGTTTCATATACATTTCTAATATCGAACAATAAAGTCCAACTTTAACAACCAATTAAAAATTACAACCAATTAAAACGAAAAATGTAGTTTTGGTCCACTTACATCTTTACATGTATTGTAAACCCTTTCAGAATAAAAACTACATAACAAAGACAAACCACTAAACTCTGCTTTAAAAAGCCCGCCGGAAAGCGGGTTATCGGAAATTCAAAACGGAGCACAATGCGTTGAAAATGGACGGAAAGCTAACAAGTCGACTCAATAAAAAACCATTCGATTGTTCACGATGGCGAAGGAAAAGCACAATACAACCATATACGATGGAAATCCCCTGAATATTCATGTGCTCGTAAAGGACAAACGTGTGTACCAAAACATGCCTAAATAATTTAAATCCGTTTATGAATAAAAACCCACACGATTTACACGTGTGTAAAAATTGGCTCAAGCACGTTCCGATGTCACCAAAAATCACGATGTCAAAGTAATACGCACAAGGTACCTACACATATTTTTAGTTTCCGTCATCTATATATTAATACGTGACGCAAAAACTTTGGACCCCTTTTTACGAAAATTGCACAGACGCAGGAGCATAAAATTTGGCACACTTATAGTTTATGTGTAGGAGAAGTGCAGAACGCTAATATTTTTCGATAATAATGCTTATAAAGTACATTAAATAAAAAAATAAAACGTTACACACACTACCATGCATTTCACACACACATACATACACAAGTATTTGTATACGCATACATACTCTGGTGTCAAATTGTTTCTTTTCTTTTTCATTTTGTTCTTCTGACATAGACATATCAAAAAAAAAGGTTTTATTTGCCTCATTTAATATAAAAAAAGATTTTAATAAAAATGCATAAAAAGTACATTAAATCAATAAATAAAACATTACACAAACCAGCATGCATTTGACACACGCATTTGTACCTCAGACTAAATACTCTCTAGACGTAGCCATGCCGTGGCCGCACAAGAGACAGATATATAATTCTTCAGTGTGGCCATGTTGGGAAAAATTCCTACTTTTGGTGGGTACTAACACAGGCCAACATAAGCGTTGCCAAACGTACGATTTAAATCGTATTTATTCGTATATCATATTTATTATTAAATGATAATGAGTTTATGATTATTTTTTACTTTTTAGTTCGATCTTATATGAAAGCTTGTTTTTTTAGTTTTTAAACTATAATTTAATTGCTTGCACTAAAACATCTATCTTCGGCTGTCTTATCAAAGAAAGACAACTGCGCGCAAATTACCAATTATATAGGTAATATTTTTTCAACAATAATATTTTGTTTATTATTCTGGATAAAATATAAAATAATATCATATACTTTTTAAATTATTGCGTCGTCATCAGTCCTGGATACGTATGCAAAATTTCAAGTCAATCCGACGTTTTGAAGTGCTCGAAAATCGACTTTACAGATTCTGTTACATACATATAGGCGAAGTTAATAAAACGGTGTTAAAAATAATTAATGATCAACTACATACATAAACATATTTTATTGGGACTGCTTTTGGTTTTACTATAACATTCTTCTTTTTATAATGAAAGGAATCTATCTCGAAATGTATTGAGCAAATTTTAAAATTATTTGTTGGTTGCCAATTTTGGTGTCCATTAGCTTCCTCCCATTTAATTCTAATTACTGTTAGTAGGAAACCTAAAATAAGAAGTAATTTTATTTTTTTACGTATGAATAACGCTATGTATGCAAGGAATAATATGCAAGTATTATCTAGGGTAAACCAATTTTCATAACAAGGTAACACTAAACTTTTAAGAAATTAAGGTTATTTAATATTATTTGTAGAATTTCTAAATGTAATCGATATTTCTCTAAGTAAAACAATTTGTATTGATATTAAAATACAACATTATTTACCAATAAACGACAAAATAATTATAATGTAACATAAATGAGTAACTTACGAGTGAAATGTTATTCCACAAATTTTTCGTTCACTGCGGCTTTTGCAGCCTAAAATACTACAACCCACCATTGCATATACACTATAGTCACTAATATTTGTATAAATTACTGCTTTACACTATCCAAAACTATTAAAATATTGGAAAAACTGATTGACGTATATTTGTTTGACAAACTGCGCTTATTGACAAATAAAAAAACCGGCCACGGTGACAAGGACAAAGAAAAAAAACTCTCTGTCTCTTTTACGCACACTAATTTTTAACTTGCGGTCTCACTCTTATTTCTCACGTTCCAGTTATGGCTACGTCTAGAGAGTATTTAGTCTGAGATTTGTACATACTCTTTGGTAAAATTGTTTCTTCTTTTTCATTATAGACATAGTTGAATTTCAAACAGAAAAGTTTGTTTACTGTTACTGTGGTTTTATTCAATGTCAAACAGAAAAGTTTTATTTGACGAATACTACGTGAAATACTGAGCGCTTATACAAATTGTGTAGCAGTAAGATACATTGAAATGGATACGGGCTATCATTATATGCATAAAGAAAGTTCTGTAGCAGCAATCTGCAATAACAACATTCAGGTACAAAAAAAATATAATTTGCTATTGCTGGTTCAAAGCAATTATTGTAGTTTACAATTTCAGTAATTGCATATACTTCAGGATAAATAAGTGATTTTGAGAGATACGTACATTTAAATGTGCACGAATTATCAGAATAACAACATCATTATAGAGGTAAAAACTTTTTCTCTTCTTGATTTGGTCGAATTTCGACCACTAGGCGACCACTAGTCTATATATTAATACGTGATACAAAAACTTTGGACCCCTTTTTACGAAAATTACGCGGACGCAGGAGCATAAAATTTGGCACATTTATAGTTTATGTGTAGGAGAAGTGCAGAACGCTAATATTTTTCAATAATAATGCTTATAAAGTACATTAAATCAAAAAATAAAACATTACACACACTACCATGCATATCACACACACATACATACACAAGTATTTGTACACGCATACATACTCTAGTGTCAAATTGTTTCTTTTCTTTTTCATTTTGTTCTTCTGACATAGACATATCAAAAAAAGGTTTTATTTGCCTCATTTAATGTAAAAAAAGATTTTAATAAAAATGCATAAAAAGTACATTAAATCAATAAATAAAACATTACACAAACCAGCATGCATTTGACACACGCATTTGTACATACTCTTTGGTAAAATTGTTTCTTCTTTTTCATTATAGACATAATTGAATTTCAAACAGAAAAGTTTGTTTACTGTTACTGTGGTTTTATTCAATGTCAAACAGAAAAGTTTTATTTGACGAATACTACGTGAAATACTGAGCGCTTATACAAATTGTGTAGCAGTAAGATACATTGAAATGGATACGGGCTATCATTATATGCATAAAGAAAGTTCTGTAGCAGCAATCTGCAATAACAACATTCAGGTACAAAAAAAAAATATAATTTGCTATTGCTGGTTCAAAGCAATTATTGTAGTTTACAATTTCAGTAATTGCATATACTTCAGGATAAATAAGTGATTTTGAGAGATACGTATATTTAAATGTGCACGAATTATCAGAATAACAACATCATTATACAGGTAAAAACTTTTTCTCTTCTTGATTTGGTCGAATTTCGACCACTAGGCGACCACTAGTCTATACAGGGTATATCAAGACTGCTACCGAAAACGAAGCCGGGTGGTAGTTTAAGCGACTTCAGACACAATGCAACAGAAATAGTTGCAAAAAAAAACGACAATTTTTTTTTGTTATTTTTTTCCTATGACCATATTTAGGTGGTAGATACATTTTTTCCTAAAATAATAGTGTATACTCTTTAATTTATAAATAATCTAAGGTATAAAAGAGTTTAAATTATTATTTTAGCAAAAACTATGGATTTACCACCCAAAAATGACGACATTTAAAAAATCATAAAAAATAATTGTCGCGTTTCTTTGCGAAAATGTTAATTGCATTGTGTTTGTAGTCACTAAAACTACCACCCAGCTTCGTTTTCGGTAGCAGTCTTGAGATACCCGGTATATTAATACGTGATACAAAAACTTTGGACCCCTTTTTACGAAAATTACGCGGATGCAGGAGCATAAAATTTGGCACACTTATAGTTTATGTGTAGGAGAAGTGCAGAACGCTAATATTTTTCAATAATAATGCTTATAAAGTACATTAAATCAAAAAATAAAACATTACACACACTACCATGCATTTCACACACACATACATACACAAGTATTTGTACACGCATACATACTCTGGTGTCAAATTGTTTCTTTTCTTTTTCATTTTGTTCTTCTGACATAGACATTTCAAATAAAAGTTTTATTTGCCTCATTTAATATATATTTTTTTAAATAATATTGCATAACAAGTACATTAAATCAATAAATAAAACATTGCACAAACCAGCATGCATTTGACACACGCATAGACAAGTATTTGTACACGTATACATACTCTTTGGTCAAATTGTTTCTTTTATTTATTATAGACATAGTTGAATATCAAACAGAAAAGTTTTATTTGACGAGTACTACTTGAAATACTGAGCGCTTATACAAATTGTGTAGCAGTAAGATACATTTAAATGTACACGGACTACCATTATATGCATAAAGAAAGTTCTGTAGCAGCAATCTGCAATAACAACATTCAGGTACAAAAGAAATATAATTTGCTATTGCTGGTTCAAAGCAGTTATTGTAGTTTACGATTTCAGTAATTGCATATACTTCAGGATATATAAGTGATTTTGAGAGATATCATCATACAGGTAAAAACTTTTTCTCTTCTTGATTTGGTCGAATTTCGACCGCTGGGCGACCACTAGTAAATATAATTGCGCGATAGCTCGATTTGGTGAGGATCGGACTACAAGACTGAAGGTTTATTACTTACTTTTGGAACATATTATTTTTACTTAGAGAACTTTAAGTATTTCATCAAAGCTGAAAATGTCGTGAGGAAACTAGCGTGCCTGATTTAGCTCTACAAGTTACAACACAGTTTAAAGGTATTTGATATACATATCCATTTTTTTACTTATTATGCCCATAGGCGTTAAATCCGCCTGTAATATTCACTTGTAAAAAGTGTGTATGTTCAGCTGTAGATGTATCAGCTTCATTATATAACATTATTTCTAGATCGAAGGATCGCTATGAAACTATTGGTCAAATGATCGACAACTTGGCACCAGACTCGCCATTAATGAATTATCTCTGTTATCAAAATACCTCATCATCATCATCATCATCAGCCCATATACGTCCCACTGCAGGGCACGGGCCTACTCTACAATCGACAATACGATTGAGAGTGGTTAGGCCATATAGTCCACCACGCTGTCAAAATACCTACCCAACCTTTATAACCGATATCAAGACAAACTTCAGATAAACTAATAATAATGATAGTAACAGATTCTTGATAGGAGACACGCAAAACCCTACCGAAGCGATTAATCTTAGAAATATCTGACATTATATTAAATTATCTGAGGAAATGGTAATTTGTTCTTTGAAATTCGAGGTTTATTTATTACTTTAGATACAATTAATTATTTTGATAATTTTAGACACGTTTAAACTATATTTTATCTGATTTATACCCATCAGCTATATCAAATTTAATGTATATGCCACTCTTTGGCATCGAGTTCCCCACATAGTTAGTGTAGATATCAACGTTAGTGCAGAAATACAGTAATACAATGGGTTTCATTCAGAGATTTTATTGAGAAATGGTAAAATAATGGGATTAACTGTTTTTTTAGCCTTAGTTTAGTTTAAAAACCAAAGATTTTCAAGTTTTCACCTTAGATACGGCTCTAGAGATGCGCGTGGCACTTTAGAGTCTCATCCTCATAGAACTACGGCGTTGGAATAATATTCCTCCACCTTTGAAACATATGAAATCGAAGTACTTATTTAAAAAGCATGTTAAAACCATGCTTCTAGAGAGGCAAAAATCAAATGTACCTAGTGGTTGGTTGTTAGCGGATTTTGCTGTGTGATTCACACTAATTTGTACTTATGATCATTTCCAAAATAAATCTTGTATTGTTTTGTTGTTGAGAGGTTTCTGTGGTGTATTGTGTGGTTTTATTTATCTATTTCTTTTATTATTATTTTTATTATTATAATTATTATTTATATTAATATTACTACACAATCGTTAGTACCAAGAAATCATAACATGTTTTTGTTTACGTGAGCATAGGTAGTTTGGGTGTCATTTTTGTAGTGTGTACTTCTTAAATTGAATTGCGTCACAGACTAATGAATTCATTACTCCGCCACTATTCTCCAGCCGGGTAATGGCAGAATATCAGTGTTTGCTCGTGTGAGTGAACGTATGCTGAGTCATCACCCTTTTGTTCTGCTGCAACACATATGCTGCTACACTTTTTTTTGCTTTTTTTTGCACTCTTGCCGTCGCTAGGGAAACTTTTAGAACGTCTTATCGTCCCTCGATTGCTACCGGGTGGACCAAAATTTCACGAAAATCAGTTCGGATTTACTACGGGTAAGTCAACCATCGACGCGGCAGTTTCGGTTAGAAGAGCGGTAAGTACATCGGTGCGCAAATATGTACTTGGTATTTTCCTGGACATCTCCGGTGCTTTCGACAACGCTTGGTAGCCAATGCTGCTTCTTAAGTTGAAATTACGAGGTTGCTTTAAAAATATATATTCACTTATTTACTCGTATTTCTCGCACGGAACAACCAAACTTAAACTTGGACACTATGCCGTGTCGAAACCTCTGACGATGGGTTGTCCACAAGGCTCAGTCTTAGGTCCTTATTTGTGGAATTTAGGCTTCGACGATTTTCTTACGATTCCCTTACCGCCAGGGCGTTCTTTGACCGGATATGCGGACGATGACCTCTTGCTCATAGAATCAAACAGTAGGTCGGGACTAGAAAATAGTGCAGACGCGTGTTTAAAATTAATATGTGATTGGGGCCATCGAAATCGCTTAAAGTTTGCACCACATAAAACGTTCCAATTACTTTTAAAAGGAAGTTTACAATCACCGCCGCGATTTAAATGTAATAATATCACTGTTAAGAAAAAAGAATCGGTTTGTTATCTTGGTTTAATTTTGGAAAGGAATTTTTCATTTCTTGAACATATTAAAAACGTCGGGGAAAAGTCGAAAAGGAACTTTTTTGCTTTGACAAGAGTATCAAAATCAACATGGGGGCTATCTTTCAATACACTAAAAATCATCTATGGAGCAACTTACTTAGGATGTATTTGTTACGGATCTCCCCTATGGGCTGATAGGGCTACTATCGGCGCTGTGCGAAGAAAACTGCTCCAGAGCCAACGCTTGGCCTTGATATTCTTGTGTAAGGCATATAGAACTGTTAGTACCGAAGCTTTGCCTGTCCTGGCGGGTGTACTTCCAGTCGACCTGGAGGTGCAACGTCGCGCCGCCATGTATTACTCTACTAGGGAGAATATGGATAAAAGTTTTTTAACCGCACGTGAACTTTTAAAAATTGATAGATTATTTAAACCGCTTTCAGTGGTATATAGCGAACTATTAGATGAATGGCAAAATAGATGGGAGGTATCTTTGAAGGGACGACATCTATATCAATATTTTCCTTGCGTTCGTGACCGTTTGACAAAGACTTGGTTGGATGTCGATTATTGCGTATCACAGTTTCTCACGGGCCATGGTAACTTTAGGTCTAAACTTTACTCTTTTAAGCTTGTTGAATCGCCTGCATGCCCATGTTCAACACCTAATTGCGAGTATGAGCAGTCCGCGCATCATATACTTTGGGAGTGTAGTCTTTGGCAGAATGAGCGTAAAACTATGCTGGATAGTATGCAGATATCATCTGGAGTCGTATACTACATGGACCTTGTAGAGACTAGGAAGAACTTCCGTGCTTTCCGGCGTTTTTGCCATACTTATTATTGGAATCAAGTCTAAAAGCTCACATAATAGGTCCCATTTAAATGTAGTGATGATGTGATCCGTGGTGCTTTACAGCTGGCTTCTCCGGCTGTAAAAGTCTTTTTACGAGGTTATTTACCTGTTTAGTTCATTGTTTTGTCACCGCTTTGCACGGAGGGAAGTGGACAATAATTTATTTCCAACTCCTCCTATTAATTTCACTTTCTGATTAATTTCGTTGCGGGTTAAAGACAAGTTAGACATTCCCGGAGACTCGCCGAGCTTCAATGCTCGGTGTCATTACATTGCGTGCCACTGTTGATCCTGGCTCACAGGAGTTACAGTGGTGGGTGTGAGGGTGGGACAGTCTCCTACACTTTTTTTTTCTTGTATTTCTTGTATTTTAATCTTTCTTTTAATCATTTTGTCCGTTGTAATTTGTAATAGATTTGTATTTTAGTTTTGTATCAGTGTATGTGTACTTTAATGAACAAATAAAGGTTGTTCTATTCTATTCTATAAAAACATTATGTAAATTTCAGAAATTAAAATATTTTAATTTTCAACCTACAGGGCAATTCACAAAGGCTGTTGTTTTATGAAGCTGCAAGATTTAACCAATTGAGTACCACTTAGGCAATTAAAATTCTTGTAATTGCTATCAAAACTTATATCTCAATATCATTTACATAAATACCTTCATTATTCTGCGCATCTCTGTTCCAAAACCATTTGCTTCATATAACATCTACCACTTTCGTTCGCTAGCTATCGTCTAATAATTCTGCAAGGTTAACTTTCATCGACAAATCGAAGTTTAAAAGAAATAGTGTGAAAAAAGTTGAATATAAATTTTAAAATTCTTACTCGTTCGCCACAGACATACGTGTCGCGTTCAATTTTTATAGAATGAATACAAACAGTGCTGTTGTAACTTGAACAGTTAGTATTTGTGCATCCACCTTTTTGTTTGCACGTGCAAATTAAACTTTCCCGACGTTTCTGTGTTTCCCATCGGTAACGTTCTGTTTCTCTTGATCTCTTGTTTTGCTTCAACTCAGTCGAACAGTGTGGCTTAAGGATAATCATTTGGTTTCTCCTATGTCGTATTTGAATTAGTAGTTTCCAATGCATTTAAGGTGAGTGGTGAATTTAAGCTCATAATTTTTTACAAGTTTTTATAAAATATATAGAAACAGTGCTGTTGTAACTTAAATAGTTAGTATTTGTGCATCCACCTTTTTGTTCGCACGTGCAAATGAAACTTTACCGACGTTTCTGCGTTTCCCATCGGTAACGTTCTGTTTCTCTTGATCTCTGCCTTGTTTTGTTTCAAGTCGGTCGAATAGAATGGCTCAAGGATTCTGCTTTCTAATGACTTGTATTTGAAATGGTAATTGCATTCCGATTACGCGGTTGTTGACTTTGGGATTTTGAATTGATTTTGGTAGGGAAACATTTGGCATCTAATGATATAAATATAGAGTTTGAACTGGGAACAATTTTGTCCAGTCTATTCATAATGAAAGCATTAGGTTGTTTCATTACTATTTTTGTAAGTATGAATATGAATTTTGTGACACTTAATGGAAACAAAATGGGATTATCTTGTTTATTTTAGGAGATGAGATATTATTTTTATGTTATCACGTAATAACATGTTTGAAATATGAAAATCTACTTATCTTACATGGTTTAATCATAAGTACTTTACTCGTAAACATTATATCTGTTCTAATTAGCTTAGCGGTGCTTACTTTAGTCTTAATTAATATAATTACATTTTCCTATTTACATATTAAAGCACAGCCATTTTAGCGTAAAAATAAATTTAAATAACTAATAACACTGCTTTTACTATTTTGTGTACACGATAGATTTTATGAAAGAAAATAAACTCATTTGCAAAAAAAACGGGCACCTAAGCAATGAACCATTTCAAATGTTACTATTGGTTTGTTTGATAATTATAGGTAGTTTTACTTTCACAATTTTGTAAATTAATAAGCAAATAATCGTTTTCGTCAGTATTATCATAAAATGTTGATAAAATTTATGGGTTTTAATGCTAAAGTTCACTAGTCGTGTATGCTCGCTAGTAGTGCATATGCTCGTGAAGTAAAAGTTAACAAAGATTTTTGTTTGTTTTTTCTTTAATAAAGTAAAAGCAGATAAATGTTTAGTATCGAGTGTGACCCCCTCTAGCTGAAATCACAGCTTGAATTCGTCTGGGTATGCTAGCGAGGATATCCCGGATACTTGCTTGCGGAATACGTTCCCACTCCGCGGTAATCACATTCTTCAGCTCTCTGATGGTTTGCGGAGCCGGTTGTACTGATCTCACGCGTCGTTTCAGAACGTCCCAGACATGCTCTATAGGATTGAGCCTGGTTCTGGAAGAAAACCATGTACCCAACCACGGGATGATCGTTTTCTTGTGAGTCGCGCATTGAGAAATCGCAAGTCTTCGTATGTGGACCTTAAGAACAACCTCGAAAAAGTAAGAAATGTGCATATTAATCTATGGACGATCAGGAGGAGGCTTCTCACGGCCAATATACACAGTCATCGCCCGGCCCGCGGCCCTAAGTTACTCCGTGAGCACAGAGTTGCCAGGCTTAGGTTTGCTCGAAATTGTGAGTCATGGACTCAAGAAGACTGGGATAGGGTATTGTTCTCCGATGAAGCCAGGATATCTCTGTTCGGTGAAGATCGACGTCGGCGAGTGCTACGAAGACGAGAAGAACGCTTTGCAGAGGCTTGTTTTGAAGAAATCACACCTTATGGTGGGGGCTCTGTTATGTTTTGGGCAGGAATAAATTCAATGGATCGTACAGAGTTAGTCTTCATTGAAAACGGCTCACTGACTGGACATCGATACATAACGGAAGTTCTAATTCCTCATGCGCAACCCGCATTGGCCGCTTTAGGTGAAGACTCAATTTTTATGGACGACAACGCTCGCGCCCACCGGTCTGGCGATGTGGAAGCGTATGTGCAAGAGGTCGGCATTCGTCGTTTGGATTGGCCAGCTCGAAGTCCCGACCTCAATCCTATAGAGCATGTCTGGGACGTTCTGAAACGACGCGTGAGATCAGTACAACCGGCTCCGCAGACCATCAGAGAGCTGAAGAATGTGATTACCGCGGCGTGGGAACGTATTCCGCAAGCAAGTATCCGGGATATCCTCGCTAGCATACCCAGACGAATTCAAGCTGTGATTTCAGCTAGAGGGGGTCACACTCGATACTAAACATTTATCTGCTTTTACTTTATTAAAGAAAAAACAAACAAAAATCTTTGTTAACTTTTACTTCACGAGCATATGCACTACTAGCGAACATACACTACTAGTGAACTTTA
The DNA here is from genome assembly GCA_009982885.2 of Hyles vespertilio. Classification (NCBI taxonomy): domain Eukaryota; kingdom Metazoa; phylum Arthropoda; class Insecta; order Lepidoptera; family Sphingidae; genus Hyles; species Hyles vespertilio. Next base: position 10,135,928 of record CM042822.1, on the reverse strand, counting down.
GCATTAAAACCCATAAATTTTATCAAAATTTGATGATGATACTGACGAAAACGATTATTTGCTTATTAATTTACAAAATAGTGAAAGTAAAACTACCTATAATTATCAAACAAACCAATAGTAACATTTGAAATGGTTCATTGCTTAGGTGCCCGTTTTTTTTGCAAATGAGTTTATAAATCCTCTTTCAGATTAGCTCGCGAAACTTTGTATGTATGGACGGATCTATGTTCATTACTCTTTCATGCAATAAGTTATGAATAGATTTCAATAAAATTTGGTATTGAGGTACCTGATACCCTTGATAAACACATACGCCACTTTTTATTCGAAAAATGTGGTTTTCCTGTGGATCATCCCGCAGTAAGCAAGGAATTTGAGAATACCTATTGAGTACTCTCTTAAATTCAAAGAAATGGCATTCGACAGGATAGGACAGGATTATATGCTTTGAATAATGGTACAAGATGAGACGATGACGGGGTGGGAAAAAATTCATGGAGTCACTATGAATATAAGTAAATAACCGTTAGTACGTGAAATATGTTGTATGCTATTGATGCCGAATGGACTCAAAAAGTATCTGCACACGGGCGAAACCGGGTCTGACCGCTAGTATTGGAATGTATCAACATAAATACGAGTATATGTCAAGTTAAGGACCTTGTTTTTAAGTTTTTAAAACCATCGTATCCCTTTGTCACGTCGACTTTAATGGCGACGTCGAGTGTCCCTTTTTGAAGTGAGGTATCATTTTTTAAGTCAACACAAAAGCGACACAAGTACTATTGTTATAACATTTGTAGTAGCCCGAACCTCAAGCGGTTTAGGCCACACTCCACGGTCGACATCGACTCGAAGCACCAATTCACGCACCACTGACGGGAATACAAACGAATCATTACCAAGACTTGGAACTCAACGATCGGTGGTTTAGTAAACATTCGTATTCCCGGCATTCGGCGTGTCGGAATTAATAGCGCGGAACAGTTAAACCTGGACTTGCGAATGGCGCCGTTTAATTGGAGATTAAGGAATAATCCCCTCGTATTGTGAATGTGTGTTATTTCATTACATAGATGGATATTGTTTGTTAATGGCTCTTGGGGGTGTCCACCCAAATATTGTGTTAATTGGAAAGATTGTACGTTAATTACCTTATATCGTATTTGTATTGGATTTGTTTATTCTGTTTGTAAATACATATCTTATTGCCTTCGATCATTATTTGTCTTGTTGTTCGAAGCTTATTGTCTTGAAATTTTTTTAACTTTTTTATGGAGCTTTATATACAAATGTATACAAGGCGGACTATTAAGTCCGGCATTAGCCAGTGGCATTTTCGCCCAGTCGAACTTAAGGTGATGCGGGGATGAGCAGAAAAGGTGTACGGGTACTTAATTAAAAGATAAGGACAAGAGAAAATACTAGGTAATTGGTATAATTCATTATAGCAACAGTGTTTATAATTAATATTATATTATGTTATTTTTGTTTTATTCTGACTGAAATTTAATTTAGCGCCTCATTTTCCTAACTATATTACATTTGTTTTTATCTACTATATTCGTAGAATGAAGTTCCATAAAGCAGAATGCGCTAGACCTCATTTATATGTTTTGTCTTCTTTACTCAAATTTTGAATTTAGAATGAATTCAAAAGTCGTTCGAAAGACAAGGTCAAGACATCTGATAACTGAAATAAGTTTAAAAAGTGTATATGAATAAAACCGTTAGTATTTAAATAATCTTATAATATTCATTACATATGTGCGAGCAAAGGTGTATGTTTTTATCTATCTATCTATCAAAGAAAAACATTGCATCAAAAAAACCTAAATCGCCTCCACAATATATCCTACATAATTGTCTTCCTTGATGAAAAGCAAAACAAAAATCGTTCTCCGGCGGGCGTTTTAATTATCATCGCTCACTATTCGCGAAGGCATGTCGATTTTTTCCATCTCGTGTCATAGGGGAGTGATGGATGCGAGAAATAAACAAAAAAAGCATCACGTCCCGTAATATATTTACTTCGTTCAAAGAGCTCTGTTTAGAAGGGACCCTTTGAACCTAGGGCAAAGGCCTGGCCTTCCTAAAAGTATTGTGTTTACGGTATAAAGTAATAAATACCTAAAGTTCACGTTTGAGCACGAAAACTTTTGTAATGTTAGTACGTTTCGATACTACACTGGTTGATAGATGATGACGTATGAAGGTATATTCAATAGAGTTGAGGTGATGAGTACACTAGTATTAGAAAGCGTAAATTAGAATTTTAGTAAGTGATAATTATTTGAGATTTTTTGTAAAACGAAGTTCTTCATGTTTGTTAATGAGTATAATTTTTTGAACTAGCGGCCCGGTCCAGCTTCACCCGGGTGCGTATAGATTTCTCTACAATAATATGCACGCATTATACACATAAACCTTCCTCTTGAATCATTCTATCTATTAAAAAAAAACCGCATCAAAATCCGTTGCGTAGTTTTGAAGATTTAAGCATACAAAGGGACATAGGGACAGAGAAAGCGACTTTGCTTTATACTATGTAGTGATGAAGTAAAAGGACAGTTAAATGCATTTGCTTACGATAATAAAAGTTAACGAGAAGATACTTTTCATGGTCAAAATTTCACGCCGAAATATCTTTAAAATGAAATAAAGTTCTAGAGCCTACTTTTATTTTATACCGGGAAAGATAAACTTTACAACGTATGCGTTCATAAAAAATCAAGCATGTATGTGTATCAGCCCATATAAGCTCCATTGCATGGCACGGGCCTCTTCTACAATCGAGAGTACGATTGAGAAGGGTTAGGCCGTATAGACCACCTGGAAAAAAGTACCTTGGAATAATATATTTTATTCTTAGGATACATAAAGGCCTAAATTCATTAGTCTGTGTCGAAACCCGAGCCTCGCGAAGTCTAGACATCTATTCTGTAATGTCATTGGCGAGGCTAAAATATGTTGGCTATTGCAAAAAGAATAAGTGGGTGCTAAATTGTTCTCTATTGAAAATGGTTGAAAATTAATTAAGCATATTTTTTATAAGGCGACTAAGAACCTTCTTATATTCTGTTTTTCTTGGAAGAAAGAAATTGTTCGTAGCGTAAGTGTTGTATTATTTAACTATTGAAATATTGAAAACTATTGGATTATACATGTTGCGTTATTTCCATGGTTAATAATTTGTTTAAATATTGACAATTAATATTACTACTATAATATTTATTGGTTTTTGTGTCAGTTTGAGATTGATTCTATTAAAAATTGTAAAAATGTTCCGCGAATTATTACTTTGAAATTAGTTAGTAATATTTATTATTGGTGATAGAATATCAGTATTCCAGCAAACAGTACTCGAATGTCTATCGTAATGTGAAGTCGCGAGTGTTTCACGTTCCAAGTTCATCCTGAAAATATACTATTCGGAGGAACTCTGATTAATTGTATAGATTGACTAGAGATAAGATACAAAGAAATAAAATGGGCTTTACAAAACTAAAATTAAATGTAGTATTCCTTTAGAAATAACCCAATAACATTTCTGACATCATACATACATAGTTGTTGCTATATTTACGATAACTTCTACCTGTGGCTGTTACAAACTCAAAGGAAAGTTTTGACGGGCCATAAAACTGCAATAAAATTGAAGCGATCCGCGGTGTTACAGTTCCGCTTACTACTTTGTCCAATAAACTTTACTAGTAAACAAATAAATATCGCATTATGTTGTTTAGTTTTTTTAGAAAAATCGTTTCATATTTTTTGTACATATGATATACTTTATTTCTGTTATAATTGATGATTAATACTTGCACTTTCAACAAAATAGACTTCAATTGTGTACAAGTGGCATTGGACCAATTTAATGGGAAAGTAAAGCTTTTCAAGAAGAGTCAGTAGCATGGGCGCAGCCAGCCATGGGCCCAGGGTGGGGCAGAAGTCTAAAATAATATTATTTAAGTAGCAAACTATACTCGTTGTCACACCCCGTTTTTTTTCATACAAAAAAGGCTACATCCTATAGCACCATGTATCTACAAGGTATATCAAGTGTGCTACCGAAAACGAAGCCGGGTGCCAGTTTTACTGACTTCAGACTCAATGCAACTAAAAATTTTGCAAAAAAAACATCGAAGTTTTTTTTTCTATAGGCCTATTTGGGTTGCAAATATATAGTATTTTTTCTACAATAATAATTTACACCCTTTTTTTTAAACAATAAACAAATTTACAAGTTACAGATATTTAAAAAATCGCCAAAATTTTCAGGGTCAGGGATGCTCCTATCTAACGTTTGTGTGTTTGTTATCTCTTCACGCTAAACCACTGAACTAATTTTGGTGGAATTTAGTATGGAGGTAGCTGACACCCTGGATTAACACATAGGCTAGTTTTTATCCTGACAAAATATACTGTTCCCGATGGATGTGTACGGAATTGAAATATATTCGATGCTCATACAAACTCATAGGAATCGGATGGAATGTTTACATAATTATGTACGGTTGTAACGTTGGGTATATTAATATACAGGGTATATCAAGACTGCTACCGAAAACGAAGCCGGGTGGTAGTTTAAGCGACTTCAGACACAATGCAACAGAAAAAGTTGCAAAAAAAAGCGACAATTTTTTTTGTTATTTTTTTCCTATGACCATATTTGGGTGGTAAATACATTTATTCCTAAAATTATAGTGTATACCCTTTTATTTATAAATAACCTAAGGTATAAAAGTGTTTAAATTATTATTTTAGCAAAATCTATGGATTTACCACCCGAAAATGACGATATCTAAAAAATCATAAAAAATAATTGTCGCGTTTCTTTGCGAAATTTTTAGTTGCATTGTGTTTGTAGTCACTAAAACTACCACCCGGCTTCGTTTTCGGTAGCAGTCTTGAGATACCCGGTATTAGATGTGTTTTTGAAACAGTTTGTTGTTTATCGGTGGTCTCTCATATGTGAGAGGCCGCCTGAGTAGGTACCACCGCAATGTCTATTTCTCCCGCAAAACAGCAGTGTAAATGCACTGCTGTGTTTTACTGTGAAGAGCATTGTAACTATTGGACATATTGGGACTTAACATCTTATGGCACAGGATGCCGGGTGCAGTGGAATGCCATGCATTGCTTTGTAATTCAAGGTGTTGTTTGGTTTTGCCATTGTCCATGAGCGGTTGTGCATACCATCAGGTGAACGGTACGTTGATATCGTCATTCGTAGCTATAAAAAAAAGTTATCCCGCGAAATAGTTCCTATGTTTCTAAAGTGAATTGGGCTCAAAAAGAATCTGCAAGCGATAGTACTAACTAAAATGCCACGTTCAAGACCCAAAATTTGCAAGGAGCTCGATGTATCTCACATAATAATTATAGGTATATATACGTATTATATTCCACATCAACTAGCAAAATTGCTTGTGTACTAAATCGTTAACGAGTCTATTTAGTCTCGTAGTTTTTGTTTACTTCTCCCTCGTCGGGGTTATTGGTCAACAAACTCTGCAAATGTATTCTAAACAATCTCTACTACACGTCTCAAGTTGTTTTATAGTTTAAAATAACAAGGGGGAATAATAAAGACGGTGGAGTTTCAGTAGTATGTTTAGGTTGATTGCATTTGAATGTTGTGGTATAAAATTGCATGGTTGCTGTAAGTAATTACTTAGTGTGATAAGGCGGCCATTTGTACTATTATTTTTATTGTGTAGTTTCTAAAAAGCATAGTGCAAAAAAAGAAATAAATAAATAAAAAGCTGAACGATGTCTTGTGTATCACTTAGATAATTATATCAAGTATGGAGTCTGAGATCCTTACATATTTCAATCAGGGGACACCATTTTGTATGATATCGGGTGATGAAAAAAGTTCAGTTTCAAGTTATCAGATGTATTCATATTATCTACTATAAATAATAGATATAAAACTAAAAAAGACGCTTTACTAAAGGACCCAACTAAAAAGTAAAAATAATTGTTACCGAGTTTAATAGAAAATTGATTGAAATACATTTATTTTATAGTTAAAAGGTGCTTGATATTAAGTAATTGTTGTGAGCACTTCCCGCTTTAAAGCACAAGTCTAATTAATTGTTTTTTTTTTAATTGCTATAAATGGCGTGACGAGCATACCGTTCGCCTTGGTAAACGATACGACAGTTTATGAATAGTAGCAAAACTAAACAACGCCTTAATTACACAGCAATGCCCTCGCCATTCTGAGACATAAGATGCTAATATGTCCAGTAGTTACTCTGGCCTAAACCTCAACACAATAGTGCATTTACACTTCTGTTTGGCGGAAGAAATAGATATTGCGGTAGTACCTACCCAGGCGGCCTCTCAGATATAAGATACCTACCGCCAGTAGTTGTGCTTGTATGAAACTTGGTCATTACATTAATTTCTTATGAATCTTTATATGAATTCTACCGCCAACTTCACAAGACATATTCAAATATACAATGTAAAAGCATATTAGATTAAATTTCCCTTTGTCATGCCGGAAAAGTTATCAGGGACCAACGGCGCCAAACTCAAACTACATTTACAAAGCCTGTTTCCGGCGGGATCTTATGACCTCAGCTAATGAATTCTTGCTTTATGTGTGGAGTTAATGTGGTGTAGTGCCCTGTTATAATTGTCTTGAAATAATTCTTGAAGGCCAATCGAAGGCTATATGCTATATGGCCTAACCATTCTTAATCGTACTCTTAATTGTAGAGTAGGCCCTTGCCCTACAGTGAGACGTATGTGGGTTGATACAGATACAGAATCGAAGGGAAATATAAATTTAAGGGTTCAGGTAATGATTTTGTTTTTTGTAATGTATTTTTTGACTTGGAGGCTGGATCATGTGACACATATAATATTAAATGTATTGTTATATATTTGTAAATACTATGATACAATTTTGTTGTCATTACCAATTTTACGTAGTTTAATAATTATGTATAAGGATGAAAAATAAATGTAATATTTTTAATGTTTTTTTATTTTTTATTGCAGTGAATGGCGAGACGAGCAAGCCGTTCGCCTGATGTTAAGCGATACGACCGCTCATAAACAGTAGCAAGATTCCACTGCGCTCGCCATCCTAATGTATTGTAATAAACACTTAAAACTACTCTACATACTAATAAACACCCTTTGGAAACGTACCTGAAACAAAAATGAAAAATATTGTTAGAAATATGACTAAACAGACTCAACAAATAGGAGAATTAGTAACTTAACAATACGTATTAACAGTAAAATAATATAGGACAAGTTTAACAAAATGTCAGCAGGAGTGAAGTGAGATGAATATCTAAATTAAAACAGATTTTTCCTGAAATATAAGAGTACTAGCGGCCCGGCCCAGCTTCGAATAGATTTCTGTGCAATAATATATACGCATTATACATATAAACCTTCCTCTTAAATCACTCTATCTATTAAAAAAACCCGCATCAAAATCCATTGCGTAGTTTTAAAGATTTAAGCATACAAAGGGACATAGGGACATAGGGACAGAGAAAGCGACTTTGTTTTATACTATGTAGTGATATTCTATTGGAAAAGCCGATACAAAGCCCGACTAGTACATCTTTTTGGACTCCTGGTACCGAATAGTATCGTAAAGCCATTCGAATTTTTCGCATGTCCCTCTGCGTAGCAAAAAGCTTTGATACACACGTAGTTGTTCGCTTTTTGATTCAAACCTACGTGTAAATAATAAATAAACCAACCTACTTACATATTTACTATACTGGGGCGGGCGTTTTCCCCTACTATTAAAATGGCTTTATCCATGGTCCATTATTCGAATCTATTACTACTATTATGGGCAAGTGGAATTCTCATACCATATTAATTCTTGTATTGATCTATAAGGTATGCGTTTCTGCACTATATTTGCCTTCAGTTAAATTTCGTGGTAATTGTCTAACAACATACAGCTGCCTCTGAAAAGTTAGAGGTGTATTTTTTATTGCAATTAATGGTGATACGTCACGCCGTTCACGGCATTCTCGTATCGTATCAGGAGAACCTGATAGTAAGCAATACGACCTCTCAACAATAGAAGCAAAACCAAACAACACCTTGAATTATAAAGCAATGTTTGGCATTCCACTCGCCATCCTGAAGCATAACATATTAAGTCTCATATTGAGACTTAATTAATTACGCTGCCATTAATTAAGTCTCAATATGAGACTTAATATAATTACGCTGCCAGTAATTACGCTGGTTTCAATGTCCTTGAAACGGAAACACAACAGTGCATTTATACTGCTGGTTGGCAGGAGAAATAGATATTACGGTGGCACCTACCAAGGCGGCCTGTGACATAGAGACCAACCACCAGAGTGCACCTGGAAAGTAACGTGGTAGTTTAAAAGTGTTTATCTAGATTTAAAATTGTATTTTTACCCTCGCCAATTCGGATAAGGTATATGCGTTTGGGGTGAGAGTATGCTTGTGTAAACTAATGTTGTCGTTTATCTCCAAAATTACGAGTCTAATTTTGATGTGGTTATTAGTAGTAGCCTTACGTAATGGTAACCCATACCGTGAAACTATTCCAAATGTTATTGTAATCTACCGCTAGGGTAGAGTTTCAAGAAACCTTGACAAAACGCTTCCTGTAAGTGTTGCCTTGGCCGGCATTTTCTATTTATCTAATAGCCAAAGTTTCAGCCGAAGGAAAATATATAGCCGTAAACAGTAAACAACTTCGCGAGACAAAAACACAAAACCACGACGAAAATTGTATTGAAGAAGGCCAAAAGTAATTTGTCTTGTTATTTCCTATTAACTAAGATATAGGTTATAGGGGAGTTGTGCCTATGAATATTTAAAGGGAATGAGGACAGGGATTCTCTTATACAAAACATTACAAGCAATTTGAAATTTATGATCCTAATCCGGGCAGTAGGACGATGACCTTGGTTGAACCCAATTTTGTCAGCCTGTTCTAATTCGAGCCACTTCCAACCTCTTTTAATAATATTCGGTTAGCTCTGAGCTTTACGATGGCATTATTTTATATTTAATGTTTATCTTAGGCATTCGTTCTAGACCGTTTCGCGGATGCTGTTTTAAAGTTTTTAGGCGATAATAAGTAAATCACTGGCACAATTTAGCAAAAAAGAGTAAAGATTGTATGAGGACGTTTTGATCAAGTATAATATTAATGTGGCAACCCGATATACTGTGACGTAATATGTTTTAAATGTTTGTTATTTTTATTAATTGTTGTTGAATGAAAAAAAAAACATTTAATTTTATCAAGACAGGAACAACCGGTTGGAAATTTACAGAAAGCCGTATAAAACTATTCAGCGCATGAAGCAATGAAAAAACAAATGTGTTTTTTTTGTTTAAACTTTTCCACTTCACACTCTTTTTTGTCAACTCATACGTTTTAATGTATGGTTTTAAACTTGAACTTATGGTTAAATAGATGTATTTACTGAGGTTGTATTGAGTCCCAAGATCAGACGTCTATCGTCGGTATAATGGAAGAACTAAATAACTCAAAATTTCAACACTTTTGACATCACGTCCTTGGACGCAGGCTAGTTCCCATAGGCCTATGTGGACTTGGGAGAGGCCTATTATAAATAAGTCATTTGCTGTTGCTGAAAATTACATTTAATTGTTGTCTCAATAGTTAAAGTTTTTATATAAAGGAGCAATAACCTAGTTCAAGTAATTGGATCACTAAGAGAGACAAAATATTTTTTATAAAAGTTCAACAACTACTCACATATTGTTCCACAAGGGTACAAATAATTGCTCTGAAATATTTTGCTCCAAGGCCACCGCTTACGCGAGACGAAAATAGTTGAAACAAACTTATCTTTGATAAACTTTTTACGCCCAAGTCGTAGTTTAATCAGATAGGCGTGGGAGAGAAAATGATATTTTTGCACATATCCTAGTGATTTTTATATTGCGTTGACGGAAGTTTCAGAACTCGTAAAATCTGAATTTTGTTACCTCATCCCAATTTCACGTGACAGAAATATTACTTTATATTCAATTGTTGTTACTGAATTTTCTGTCGTTTAGTCGTTAGACTTTATAGGAAGATAGGCAATTGGCATACATATGACGGCTTTTGGGGATTCCTTTATGAGATTCTGGGGAACAATTCGTACTGTTATTGTGTTTGTGGTATACTTATAGGATGAAGTAATCCTTACAAAAACTGTAGTGGCATGTTCGGAACACATGTTAATGATCCTGTATGTAAGCAATTGAGTGAAATTTCCATTTCATTTTCTTATGCTTTGATTCTAATACCCGTGGCTGATTCACGGTGTTCTTTTCCTTTTACGCCAATTTCACAATCAAGATTTTTGATTATTGTAAACGCCTTTCTAGTTCAAGAAGCAAAAGGCACATTCACATCATTTCCTATAACAGTCAAATTAATAATCATGGCCCATTACTCTACTAAAGGTTGCGGATAAGGATGTGGGTGTATTAATGTAAGTGGATTGATCGGGCGATGAAGGAATTTTTTCAAAAGATTGCGCCAATTTTTTACATCATTGGGCACAAATCTTGACACGAGAGTTTGCAAGGAAATAATTAGTTCAATTTATTAAGTAATCAAATAAGCTACAAATATGCTTAATTCAAGATAGACATATTATATGTAAGGAGCAATACACTATCAAAAAATACTTAAATATGATAAATAACATCACAAATAATAAATATCTATTGATACTAATTGTGTTTTGTTACGAAAGTTTTTTTATTGCAATGACTGGCGAGACGATTCATTACGGTCGCTCATGGATATAAGCAAAACCTGCTTGGCTTTCCAATGCGCTCGCCCACGTCTTAATATAACCTAGTATTTGCTCTGGCTACAATGTCCCTAGAATCAAAACATAACAGTGCATTCACACTACTGTATTGCGGGAAAAATAATGGCGGTAGCTACCCAGGCAGCCTTTCACATATGAGAGACTTTCCACCAGTAAAAGTTTTTTAAATATTTGCATCTTTTTCTGTTGCATTGTGTCTGAAATCGCTTAAACTACCACCCGGCTTCGTTTTCGGTAGCAGTCTTGATATACCCTGTATGTTCAGCAACTGCAGACTTCGTTGAGCGTCGATGTTTGACGTCAGCTATATGTTCTTTTACGCGGGTCCCTATGCTTCGTTTTGTTTGACCTATGTAGGAGAGGCCACAGGCGCAATCTATTTTTAAACTCCCGGTTCTTGCAAGGGTATATGGCACTTGACAGGTGGTAGAAATTGGCTAATCTTCTTGGGCGGCTTGAAATAGGTTTTTATAGAAGCACGCTTCAGGATATAGCCAATCTTGTCCGTGACTCCTTTTATGTATGGCAAGACAACGGGGACTCGTTCAACTGTGGCTGGCTTCACTCAGTTTCTGTGACGGGGGCGTGGAATTTGGAGCTTGTTGTCTCGCAGTACTTGCTTGACGTGTTGCAGCTCAGTCGCCAGGTGTTCCTCGTCACAGATTCTTCGTGCTCTCTGAAACAAGGATTTACCCACGGTAGCTAACTGTTTTGGGTGGTGGTGTGAATCACCATTCAGATATTTATCAGTATGGGTCTTTTTCCGATACACAGTGTGACCTAGGGACTGATCAGGATTACGGATTACTAAGACATCTAAGAAAGCAAGAGATTTATTATGTTCTAACTCCATAGTGAATTGAATTTTATTGTTGATGGAGTTAAGGTGATTTAAAAATGCAGTTACTTGGTCAGATGGTAAAATTGTGAAAGTATCATCTACATACCGCTTGTAAAATCTGGGTGAGACTGGGGCTGTACTAAGGGCTGTCTCCTCGAAGTCCTCCATGAAAATATTGGTGACTACTGGAGATACAGGTGAGCCCATAGCAACGCCATCCACTTGTACATAGTAATGATTATTCCACAACATAAGCCAGATGTGAGGCAATGTTTAAGTAGTTCTGCATATTCTAGAGGGATGTCTTTCTCTGCTAACTTCTTAGTGACAATTTTGATGCAGTCTTGTACTGGTAAGCTTGAGAATAGTGACTGGACATCAAAACTAACCATTGTCTCATTGTCAGCTAATTGTAGTTAGTTGTAAATGTTTAATTTCGCTGACAAACTGGTATGAATCCTTCACAGATGCTCTAGTGTTTCCTCTGAGTGGTGAAAGCACTTTTGCTACGTGCTGAGCCAATTTGTAAGTTGGTGTGTCGATTTGACTCACAATGGGACGTAGTGGAGCATTTTCCTTGTGTATTTTTGGTAATCCATAAAATTGACATAACATAAAAAATTAAACCAAATCCGCGATAAAAACCGTAAATAATAGTTTTATTTCAATGTGTCACATTCGCGTAAATCTAAGAAACCATTAAGAAATAAATCTTTATTTGCCATTGTGATACAGATATTTTTGGTATTGACGTATTCGGATTAAATTCATTTACTTTATAATACAAATAAGAGGTCTTGCGTGGGCCCAAAAGCGGTCTTTCGCCTTTCTTCAATAGTACATTGAGCATATAGTACGCGCAATTACGGGGTATTGTTGAGAAATCGACGATCGTTCACAAAGCTCCAGTCCCGATTATGTCCTGTGTAAAAGGAGCACATATACGATGGCTCTCCGACAAATATGCCACAAGTGGGTCACAAGTAATAGATTAACCTGAATGAGCGCCCCAATAATTTGACCTATAATGGCTCAGAAAACTTCGCCACTGCTGCTTAAGATAAATATGAAGTTTAAGACGTCCTGATTTACCCTTTCCACTAGCCCACTCCTTCAGCTTCGGTTTAACGGAAAATAAACAAGACAGCCTAATTAATAGTGTGCGAATCCTCCATTATAGGAAGTATGCTTTACTTAAGCATGATTTGGCCATACCAATCCTAAACTTGTGTGAGACAAGTTGGGCAGGCGGATTGGTGACCGCAGTACAGGAGCCCTTTTTTACCTACTAAGCACTTATTGATCCACTATATTTATTGGATATACTGCCATCTGATCGTTCCTGCACTTAATTTTCCACATAATTACTGGTGGTAGGTCTCTCATATGTGAGAGGCCATCTGGGTAGGTACCACCGCAATGTCTATTTCTCCCGTGAAACAACACTGCTTAAATGCACTGTTGTGTTTCGGATTGAAGGACATTGTAGCTAGAGCAACTACTGGACATATTGAGACTTAACATCTTATGTCTCAGGATGGCGAGCGCAGTGGAATGTTGCTACTGTTTATGAGCGGTCGTATCGCTTACCATCAGGCGAACGGCTTGCTCGTCTCGCCATTCACTGCAATAAAAAAATATATATATTTTGTGGGTTCTGTCTTTTGTCAATTTCTAACCATAAATTCTGTAGGTGTGAATGTAAAATTGTTATACCGCAACATTTGAGTCCCTGATACCAACTTTACAACACTGGATTGGTCTTAATGAGCTCGCCGTCAGGACTATCTACGTGACTGTTGGGTGTATTTATTTATTATTTATTTAGTTATATTTAGTCTATTGATATTGAGATTGAAGATGAGTCCATCAATGAAACACAACGAAACACAGGATCTGAAATGACTGGGTGACGTCACATGTAAGTACGGTCAAGAGTTGAAAAGTCCGTTACTAAGTCAAGTGCGAAATCTTATTTCGGCTGACGAACTTTTCGCCCACCACTTCAGATTGAGTCGGTGTGGTTATAGCTAGCTGTATCTTTTCGATCAGCTCTTAATCGCATTGTGTATCAAAAAGAGCTTTCACCAAGGAATGAGGATTGTGTTTTAACCTACACATGTAAATTACAAGGATAGTCATGAAAGGTACATAAAGTCGAAAGGAAGATGCTACACAAATCATAATGAAGAACTTTTTTATGGGGCTAAACCTGAAATCGCGCATAAAAACAGCTGGTCGATACATTTTGCAGGATGAAACGATTACTTTTGTATGGAACAGCTAAATTTTTTTCCTGAAGTTAATGTTGGCCCAATAGTAATAGTTGTTAATTATGATGAATGTACCCCCCCTTCTGGCCTTATATACTCTTTTTGACTAATATTGTATACGTATACTACTACTAGGTCCCAACGGTCTCTCCGCGTATCTTCCTACAATGAAGATTCCTAAGCAACATTTCCATTATTGTTTAATTGCATTCCGGTTGGTTTACTATAATATATTTTCCTATTTCTACTCGCAGATGTTTTATGGTTAAACATCTGCAGTCATATTTAAAAAATGAAATGCGTGTTTAAATAATGTTCAAATTACAAATAATAAGCGTGTTATTTTAAAAGCTAAATATAAGTTGGCGTATTGCAACCGCTTTAAAAGCTAAATCTAAGTTAGCGATTTGCAACCGCCACAGACCGATGTTTGAATAATTATGTTCGGTAAATATCCCATTTTAGAACTTCGTTAAAATTTGAGAAAATTTTAAGGATTATAAGTAAATACAGATACGATGATGTTAAGGCGTTTTATGCAGTTTGAGTTATTTTTTGACCGTTTTTGAATCAAAATGTAGCAATAACATTGTACTGAATAAACTGATGACTTTTCCTTTTATCATAGTAGTAAAAATGTGCGTGGTGGCCTGTTGGTTAACGGACTAGACGCGGCTGCCTACATGTTCACGGTGGTCGCGGGTTCGAATCCCAGGGCACACCTCTGACTTTTCGGTGTCATGTGTGTATTGATAATCAATCACCACGCTGCGGCGGGTTAGGCCGCCCGCAGGTAGGGGTAGGTAGTTAAATGAGAACTCAGGGTAGTTACGTGGTTCGGGCTTTAATAATTTCGCATCACTATTTACACCCGGCACTGTTGCTGGTGGTATGCAACAGGAGTCACTGGCCTTCACTGGACACTGATCCGGGTCTTCGGCACGTGGCGGAACCCGGCGACAGCTCGCCGGCGAAGTCAGCTGCCACGTGGCCGGGCACGGTGCGCAGGTCAGCGGCAGGCGCAGGCTCGGATGCAGTCCGGCAGGAAGCGGTGCGGATCAAAGCGGGCAGTAGGCACGGAGTTAGCGAAAAAACGCCAAGTACGCCAAGAACGAAGAAGAAGAAGAACGAAGAAGAAGAAGAAGAAGAAGAAGAAGAAGAAGAAGAAGAAGAAGAAGAACGAAGAAGAAGAAGAAGAACGAAGAAGAAGAAGAAGAAGAAGAAGAAGAAGAAGAAGAAGAAGAAGAAGAAGAAGAAGAAGAAGAAGAACCTGGAATCAGCGTCCAAGAAATCGGAATGCAAACTAGGTTTGCATTCCGTGCCAGCGACTCGTGGTAGCTCACAAGCCCGGCAGACAGAATACACTGACAAGCAGTTAAGCGGTTAGCAGTTAATAGAACACTGAACACTCACCCCAGCGGGTTCAGAAAGACGCGTGGTAGCACGCGGCTTTTAGGTTAGGGAAAAAAGGCCGCGAGCGCCGTTACACGCGTATTTATGCGAACGCCGATGACAGTTCGCACGTCAAATTTGACAGATGTCAGTCAGTAAATGAATCGACCAATCAGCGCAACGGTGGCGTTGATTGGCATAGACAATAGGATTTATGTCGACTATTGAACTATAGATCGCAAATATAAAAGGTGACATTCCCACAACGTCACAGTACCCCGCCGAAAAGACCAGGATTTTACTTGTAACTGAATATGAGTAAAATCCGTCTGCCTATTTATCATTCTTGTTAAATTACACTTTCATTCCATCCTCTTACATACTTCATCCTTACAAAATGTCTAGCATCAAAATATATTATGACTCAGACCCTATAGACAAGAAAGTATAGTATAGGTGTTTTTTTTTTTTTTTTTTGTACACGCGTTGTTTTTCGCGAGAAAGTATGTAGTAGTGTTGTCGCATTGGTTGTGAGTTAGCAGTATCAATGCGATGAGTGATGAGATGTGTTCTGCCTAGGCCTCGCTTTTCCGTAGAAATAGAACGAAATAGGTCAATAGTATTATCAGCGTTTAGGCGCTGCGATTTGGTTAAATCGTCATAAGAAAATAATTTACTTTTGTTATTATTAAAATAAGAAACACTACTGGTATTAGAATCACCTAAAGTTATTGATTTTAAATACTTGGGGCAAATCTCAAACCTAGACCAGAAATCAATACCTAAAATTAAATATGATGATACTGTAGGTATCACGTAGGCTTTAAGAACATGAAAATTATTCTCAAAACTTATAGGAATATTTATATAACCTATAGGGTTGAACCGTTGGCCGCCAGCGGCAACAAAATATATGTCGTTAAGGTCTGTACACAACTTAAAACCAGCCGACAACAATAGCTTATGTGAGTCGTTCCCTAGTATAGTCACTGAAGATCCAGAATCCAACAAAGCACAAAAAGAAATTTCACCAATATTGACGTTAAGATACGGACGAGAATCATTCTCCGGTTTACGTTCCCAGATTGATGTGATGTTATAAGTAGAAAAAAATATTTTAATAGTGGAAAGCCATTGTTCCCAATCTTCCTTATCAAAATTAACACTTTTAGTAGTAATACCACAACAATTTGGAACTAGAAGTTTTTTTGGATTCGATTTAGAATGACAATTCGAACAATTAGGATAAATAACACCTTTAGTACCACATTTAAAACAAATCGGAAACCTATTTTGTTTACACTCAGCGAGCGTATGGTCATTAGTGCGGCAGCGGGGACAATGTGAATGACTACCTGAGCGTCTTTTGTTCTCGAGCGATAAGCGAGCAACCGGTTTACTTGTATCAATAGATGTATTTATAGTGTTAGTTTGTGTATTTGTTTGTTTATTGAAATTGTAGAAATGTGTAGATTTTTTATTAAATTGAATATTAGGGTTAGTAGTGTTATTAGAGTAGGCTAAATCTGGAGCTAGCGTATTATTAGTTATGGGAGGCGGTTCACGATATTGAGCAGTCATACATTGGATATTTTCGAAATTTTTACATATCAAACGAAGTTCCTCGATAGTAGAAATTTTAGGTGAGCATGCTATAACGTTAGAGTAGCACGGACGAATGTTGTGTAACAAAATTTCCAATTTTTCCGACTCAGGCAATTCTTTAGAAAGACGAGAAAAAAATTCAGACATTATAGAAAAATATACAGTGATGTTTTCAGTTTCATGCTGAGTACGATTACGAATTTCTGAAACCAAACGATAGTCATAATCGAATTCGCCAAAATCCTCTATCAAAAATTTAGACAATTGATCCCAATCCTTGACTTTACTTTTAATGCTACGGAACCAATGTAGTGCATTGCCACAAAATATTTCTGTAGCAAAATTTAACAAATCAGAAGATGAAATACTCCTAGCGGCTTTAAAATCATCGACCTTTTGCAAAAATATACGAACGCAAGTAGAACCGTCGTATTTTAGTAGTTTGAAATCTGACAAACGAGGACGCTCGCATAGATACGTTGTAACATCTGTTTTATCAACTGATGTGGGTAAATTAAAAGTAGTCGGTTCACTGGAGTTAAGTTTTTTAAGCCTATTGATAAATGAATCATAATCAGTGTTAAATGTATGCAATAGTTTTTTATCGGCAGATGTTATCGGTTTCAATCTACGTGCTCTGTGATAAATATGATTTGCCAAAGTGGATGTACGCTTGAACATGTTTATATCAAATGAACATTCTAAGTTTGAAATTTTTGATTTTAAGTCATTAAAAGAAACATTTAGGGAATTAAGATCCACATCAAATGCTAATCCCGACTCATCAATGTCCTCAGATGGGTATAACAATGACAGTTTATGAATCTGTTTACGAAGTTGTAGCACTGTGTCGGCTGGATCTTCGCCGCGAATCAATACTTCGTAACACAGTTCATTTTTATTTAATAAAAAGTACTTGATAGGGTGAGTGTCCATTATAAGTAAAAATGAATGAATTGAAGAAGAAGATAAGACGGAAAAAAAAATGCAAACAATGTAATTGGATATTAGTTATCACGATTAGACTTTACACTTCACTTAGTTAGAAAAATTGACAAACCTGTTTGCACTTTTAAACCGCTCGCTTGCCCAGTTGCAGACTGCGCAACCGGACTGTGTGTGGAGTACCGGGTATAACGGTGATGCGAAAAACCACGTATTAGAATGTATTGGGCGCCACTGCGGCGGGTTAGGCCGCCCGCAGGTAGGGGTAGGTAGTTAAATGAGAACTCAGGGTAGTTACGTGGTTCGGGCTTTAATAATTTCGCATCACTATTTACACCCGGCACTGTTGCTGGTGGTATGCAACAGGAGTCACTGGCCTTCACTGGACACTGATCCGGGTCTTCGGCACGTGGCGGAACCCGGCGACAGCTCGCCGGCGAAGTCAGCTGCCACGTGGCCGGGCACGGTGCGCAGGTCAGCGGCAGGCGCAGGCTCGGATGCAGTCCGGCAGGAAGCGGTGCGGATCAAAGCGGGCAGTAGGCACGGAGTTAGCGAAAAAAACGCCAAGTACGCCAAGAACGAAGAAGAAGAAGAACGAAGAAGAAGAAGAACGAAGAAGAAGAAGAAGAAGAAAGAAGAAGAAGAAGAAGAAGAAGAAGAAGAAGAAGAACGAAGAAGAAGAAGAACGAAGAAGAAGAAGAAGAACGAAGAAGAAGAAGAAGAAGAACGAAAGAAGAAGAAGAAGAAGAACGAAGAAGAAGAAGAAGAACGAAGAAGAAGAAGAAGAAGAAGAAGAGAAGAGAAGAAGAAGAAGAAGAAGAAGAAGAACCTGGAATCAGCGTCCAAGAAATCGGAATGCAAACTAGGTTTGCATTCCGTGCCAGCGACTCGTGGTAGCTCACAAGCCCGGCAGACAGAATACACTGACAAGCAGTTAAGCGGTTAGCAGTTAATAGAACACTGAACACTCACCCCAGCGGGTTCAGAAAGACGCGTGGTAGCACGCGGCTTTTAGGTTAGGGAAAAAAGGCCGCGAGCGCCGTTACACGCGTATTTATGCGAACGCCGATGACAGTTCGCACGTCAAATTTGACAGATGTCAGTCAGTAAATGAATCGACCAATCAGCGCAACGGTGGCGTTGATTGGCATAGACAATAGGATTTATGTCGACTATTGAACTATAGATCGCAAATATAAAAGGTGACATTCCCACAACGTCACACGAAAACGTCACTAAAACGGTGAAGGAAAACATCGTGAGGAAACCTGCATACCATAGCGATTTATAAAAATTTCTATGGTATGTAAGTCCGCCAACCCGCACTAGGCCAGCGTGGTGGACTATATGGCCTAACCACTCTCAATCGTACTGTCGATTGTAGAGGAGGCCCGTGCCCTGGAGTGGGACGTATATGGGCTGATACAGAATACTACTACTAGGTCCCAACGGTCTCTCCGCGTATCTTCCTACAATGAAGATTCCTAAGCAACATTTCCATTATTGTTTAATTGCATTCCGGTTGGTTTACTATAATATATTTTCCTATTTCTATTTCTTTCTGTGAGTTAAGTAGCAGTTTTACTCCTTTCACCGAATTATAGTGAATTCCGCGAAAGGCCAAGAATCCTTACTTCATCTTTCTCTTCTCTGGCTTTACTGTACCAGCCTATTTACGTCTCACTGCAGGGCACTCCTCTACAATCGAGAATACAATTGAGAGTGGTTTCGCCATATACTCCACCATGCTGGCCTAATGCAGGTTATCAGACTTTACATAGATATTCTTGCAAAATTATATGCAGGTTCCCTCACGATGTTTTCCTTCATAGTTTTAGTGCGTGGTGATTGATTATCAATACACATATGACTTCGAAAACTCAGAGGTATGCCCTGGGGTTCAAAAGCGCGACCACCATATGAGCATGTTGGCATGCTGGTCTACTTTTGATACTTGATTTAAGTAAATTAAAATCTGGGACTTGGATCTAAATCTTACTATTTTGGTACTACTTAAGGCTGCAGTAGTGCACGATTTTTATTCATTTTACTCAATCACAGTAGGATTCAATTAAACTAAATAAAAACGAATGTTAACAGTAGAACAACGGAATCCTTATCTATCGTGGGTGTTTTAGAGTGTGCACGTTAGGTTGTTTGTAAAGAGGCACTATTTAAAGAAACCCTTAAATTAACCAATTACGTAGTCGGATTAAATTTCTCGACATAATGTGATGAGTAACCAAGCCTACACCGTGAAACATTATCATGATTAGGACGATCATGTTAATGTATTGCAAGTTTTTACGGCCGGCAAACATATTGCTTCCATTTACATTGACCTAATTGTTGGCTTGACAACGTAATAAAGTCGGTTCATGTTTATTTGGTCTTTGTAATCATCCTTTGGTATGGTTTGGTTGAAAAATAATATTACTACATAATTATCTCCTTGTTCCATTGCCTGTAGGTTATTTATAATTTATTTAATATTATTATTAGCTCCTACGGCCCGGCCCAGTCCCGGCCGGGAACAGATACCCTTTTGTTTAATTTTCTATCGTCTATGTTCATTAGGAATAATATAGGATTTAAATGGTGAAAGAATTTTTCAATTGAAATAAAACTATTATTTATTAGGTTTTTGGATTTCGGATTCGGATTTGGTTTCGGATTTGGTTTAATTTTTTACATTTTTTAGTTCCCGACGTTTCGATTACTTTACAGCTTTCGTGGTCACGGGGCGGACTCAGAATTTTTCAAATATTTCCTGTAGTTTTAGAGTCTATTCGATTCAAACAAACACTCAAATAAAGAGGAATCTTTAGAATATTAGTGTAGAAGTTTAGGTTTACATATCAACATAGTACGTGCTCTGCAGTGGGACGTAATGTATGGACTGATACAACTTATTTATACAATTTATTTATACTAGTGGTCGCCCAGTGGTCAAAATTCGACCAAATCAATGTTATTATGAAGGCGATGTGATAATTTGCATAGAAATATTTATGTAAGTACATACAGGAACATATTTTCTATTTTTTTTTGTGTCCAGTGTCATTAAAAGGAATAAAATGTATTAGCGTTCAAAGTTTAATGACTAGTTTGATTTACTAATCCCTATATTCTGAACTGCGTGCAACAGTTCAGAAGTGGGATCGCAAGAGAATTCTTATAATTTTCTACTTCACGTCCACAACGATACCAAAGAACAAGTGACGAGCAAGTCACTTAGTCTTGCTCGTATTGTTTCTTGATTTTTTTTTTCTTCTTCTATCCCTGTTGTCTTAGAGATGCAGATATGATTTATTCCTTTGGTGTGCAATGTTGTATAGTTGCAATTGGACAATTGAATCAAAATTTATTATCCAAATTATTGTTATTTTTATTTCTCTTGTATTGCCGTCATTGACAAAGATGAAGTCGAATATTTATTTTATGGAATTATTTAGACCTTTCTAATATCCACTATTCTCAGACTTACGCATGAGTACTAAGCTTTCCAATGTTGCAAGTTTCAGAAACACTTAAGAACAACTGGATACAACCGAGGGGAAGGGTTGTTATTCAGGATGGATAAGGATGGATTGCCCAGGTTAGAGGGCACGAGTGAACCCATGATAGAGGGTCAGGAGGTACTCAGGTTAGAGAGTACAGGGACGTCAAGGTTTGGGGATGGAAATTGGCCCAGGTTAGAGGGTCAGGAGGTACTCAGGTTAGAGAGTACAGGGACGTCAAGGTTTGAGGATGGAAATTGGCTCAGGTTAGAGGGTCAGGAGGTACTCAGGTTAGAGAGTACAGGAACGTCAAGGTTTGAGGATGGGAATTGGCCCAGGTTAGAGGGCACAGGAAGGAATTTGGAATCTCGAAACAGGGATGCAGATGCTAAATGGATAAGGAAAGAAGGAATAAGCGATGTCATTCATGTATGCGGAAAAGGTGATACTACACCACGGATTCGAATAGTTCAACGCAAGGCTGGTCCAGTTACGATAGGAAAAGGAAACATAGGAAGCATACATGTGAAAGAAGTGGAAGGACAAAGCGGAGAGAACATAGCAGCAATATTTTAGGAGAACGTGAGTCAACCCTAATATCTAAGAGAATTAGGAAATTCAACGAATCTGAAACCAATATTATGTTAGATAAATTTTTGTCAATATTGAATACTGTCAAGAGTTCAGAGAAGTCCAAAATATCCTATATTAAAAATGTTATACCTGACTTTGATCCCCTAAGTAAAGAACAAACTGTGTTTGTTTGGATCACAAAGGTAGAAGAATGTGCGGAGATATATGGTTGGTCCGAAAAATAAATCATACACTACGCTGAACTCTTGACAGAGATGTTAGCCAAACTTGTTAAATACGGAGAATCGTTGGAGCACTATTATTATGCTAAGTTAAATTTATTGAACCGATGCAAAATTTACGATAATCAGGTAGTTGATTGTATATTACATGGGGTAGACGGTCGCGCAATTAAAGTAGGCTCAAGCAGCCCAATTTAAAGAGCCTGAACAAATTCTTAAATACTTTAGGACATTAAAAGTAGGCCAGACAAGAGAAACATTGGATAATAACGCTAAAAATAAATACGATCGCAGAACTACCACTAATGTGACACCCCGTCCTTCGAATTCCAAACTCGGTGCGACCAATTCAAATATCCGGTGTTTCAACTGTAACAGACTCGGTCACCCCAGCTTTGAATGCAAAAAAAACCCATAGTCAAATGCACTTCTTGCGATAGGATAGGACATCAAGCCTCTAGTTGTTATAGGAATAAGCCAAACGTTGACTCGACTTAAACTGAACCTCAAAATCAAAATGAAAAATAGGTGCCTGAGTTACTTGCAGTTGATAAGTCCATTGACAAATATATATTAGACATTAAAATTGAGGGTAAAATTGTGCCATGTCATGTAGATCTTGGTAGCCAGTGTTCATTAATAAGGGCTAGTAAAGCCAAAGAACTCGGTCTTAATATCAGACTTACTTCTGATCTCCTTGTACTCAGAGGCATAGGAGCAAATTTAACTCACCCTATAGGCGTCATAACCGCCGAGGTAGAAGTTCAAGGCATTAAAAGTGTAATAGATATATATGTTGATGAGGACTACGTGCTTAGTCTCCCAGCCCTTTTAGGACATTCTTTTACAAAAACTGCAATTAACGTTCAAAAAAAATCGACCCCTGTAAAGTCCATCTTACCAGTTGTGAGAATGTTAGTATTCCAAACAATTCGCTGCGTGCGGTATGAATAAAATCTAACCCAGAGTTTAGTGGGAATGTCTACGTGAAAGGATCTCTTTGAGGGGAAGAGGGAAAGGAATACTATCTTCTTATGTGTGAATACTATTTAGAGAATGGATACGGTTCATTACTTGTGTATAATGTGTCTGAAGGCGACGTAATCATTTCTAAAGATTTTTTTTAATAACTCGGTCTATTAAATGTGCATGTGCTGACATACCAAGGACCTTAGACTGCTATCAAAAGTCTTTTGATTCAAATGAAGCGTACGAACTAATTATTTGTAATAATAATATAACTAAAAAGGAACGTTTAATGTTGCAAACATTATTAAATATATACCAAGATTGTTTTTCTAGATGCCTAAGGGACCTCGGTTTTACTAACGTAACTGAAATGGTTATTGAGCTTGAGGACAATGAACCCGTTATGTATAGGCCTTACCGTATGTCTCACTCTGAGAGGGCGCTCGTCAATGACATGGTCCACGAGATGATAGATAGCGGCATAGTTAGGGAATCATCTTCGTCATGTGCCAGCCCTATCGTCTTAGTCCAGAAAAAAATGTCTGTTTTCCAAAGGACAATTAATAAATTATCTATGACGCTAAAATTAAATACGCCATTGTGTACATGGACGATATACTTATCTCATGTACAACCGTGTCAGAGAGCTTAGGAAGGTTAGAGGAAGTGTTACAGCTTCTTAAACAGGGCGGATTAACACTAAGGCTCAGTAAATGTATTTTTTTTTTCAAAATACCTTCGATTTTCTAGGGTTCGAAGTGAGTTTTGCAGGAATTCGTCCTAGTTGTAGAAAAACCGGCGCAGTATCTAAATTTCCGATGCTTAAAAATGTACACGAGCTTAGGCAGTTTCTAGGCTTGTCTGGATTTTTCAGGCGGTTCATTAAAGATTATGCTATTAGTACCTCCCCGTTAAGCGATCTGTTGAAGAAAGACGTCGTTTAGACATGGGGTAATAAGCAAAAAGAATCATTTGCCTTGGTTAAAAATAAGTTAATTCAACGGCTGTCAAAACTAGTAGTTTTGTATGATCCCAAAGCGACGACGCAACTGCATACCGATGCATGCAAAGATGGTCTAACAGGTATACTACTCCAGGACGATGGCACCGGTGTATTTCATCCAGTCTCATATTTTAGTCGTAAAACCTCGTGTGACGAACGTAAACTACAATCCTAGGAACTTGAGACGTTGGCACTGGTAGCGTCTTTGAGTAGATTTCTAGTATATTTGTTAGGAATACCATTTACAATTTACACGGATTGTAGTGCTTTGAAGGCTACATTGGTAAAACGCGAGCGCGCTGGTGGATCCAGATACAGGAATTTGATTGTGCCATTGAATACCGGTCCGGATTGCGGATAGCTCACGTCGATGCTCTCAGCCGCAGACTGGTTACGGATCCTGAATCAGAAACTCATTTGTTAGACATTTTAACTGTAGAAATTTCTGATTAAGACCGGATTACTACTGTGCAGGGCGCGGATGAGGAGGACTATTTTGGAAGACCAAACATCAGACATGGTTATGGACATACACAAAAACTATAAGATCAAAAATGGCCGCGTTTATCGCATACTTGGGGACGAGATTAAGTGGTTAGTGCCAAAAGGTGTGCGTTGGCAAATACTAAAAAGAAACCATGATGACATCGGTCATTACGGCTTCGATAAGACTGCACCGCGTTCAACAGCACTATTGGTTCCCCAAAATGCTCCGTTCCATAAAAAAATATGTGCAATCTTGTTTAGAGTGTGCCCATCATAAGACTCCAGGTGGTAAACGGGAAGGTGGACTACACCCAATTGAAAAAATCACCACCCCATTCCATACGATTCACGGTGACCATTTGGGTCTATTTATTAAAAGTAAGAGAGGTAAGGTTGTTACCTTTTAGTGTTAGTCGACAGTTTCACTAAGTTCATTAATATAACCCCGGTTAAGAATACGAAAGCAATAACCAGCGTGCGCGTATTCAAAGAGCAGATCAGTTATTTCGGAGTCCCAACTCGCTTGATAACGGACAAAGGCACAAGTTTCACTAGCCAAACCTTCAAGGACTTTACGTCATTGTATGGCATAAAACACATCATTAATGCGGTCGCAACACCTAGAGCTAACGGACAAGTCGAGTGGTATAATCGAACTATCTATATATCTATAACTAGATGCTCTGTCGACATTTACCCATAATAAAGGCGACAATACTTGGAATGAATATTTTTATGACATTCAGGTTGGTTTAAATACCACTATACACAAAACAACGCAAAAGAGTCCCTCAGAATTGTTATTCGGTTTTAATATAGTATGTAGGTCTGAAGGAATTCTGAATCCCATTTTATTGGATACGACTAATGTAGTTTAATCGGAAGGTTTGAGCGGCATGAGAGTTAAAGCTAGCGAACCTATAAAGACACAACAATCTAAAGACGTAAAGAGGTTCAATAGCCGTCGGAAACCCGGTAATAAATATGAGGTAGGAGACTTAGTTCGCGTTGAGAGACAAGTGCCTCACGATGGCAAGTCTCAAAATTTGGTAATGAAATTTCAAGGACCTTATCGCGTAATGAAAGTGCTTCCAAACAATCGCTACTTAATTGAGGATACTCCAATGACACGTAAACACGGCCGTCGATACGAAGCCGTTATTGCTATCGACAAGATGCAACCTTGGCTGACATTTAATAGAGATTTAGATAGTAATGATGATGAATATTTAGATGAAATTAATAAAGATAATAATCATAAAGAGAATATAGATGGATCTAATATTGATAGATTTAACATTGATGATAACAATACCGATGATGAAATAAATAAATAAATGGGCTTAAATGAGATAGCTATAAATATCATAACATTAATGATTAACTACTTTAGAGTTTATGTTATACTTCAATATTTTACTTCTGTTAATTATTTAAAAAGAATGATTGTATATTGAGTTATGTATGAGTTAATAAGTAATTAAATAATGAAGTAGGTCATTTGCACTTGATTTATGTAATTGATTTGTTACGAGTTATAGGCAATGTTTAGTATTTATTATTAAATGATGTTAATTTTATTTTTTTTATTTTAAATGCGTGTGGACACGCCTTGAACAGGATGGCCGAGCTGTTAGCTTATATCTTAATAAATCACTATAATTAAATCCACTATTATTTATATTACAATATCGATATTCATATTGATCCTCCATGCGTTCATAAAAAGAAACATTCGATTCGTGAGAGAGTGACAGCGGTGCTTGCTTGTTCGAGACGTCGTCAAGGCTTGGGAGATAGATATTATTTTATGGAGATAGAAATTATTTTATTATGAAGGCGATGTGATAATTTGCATAGAAATATTTATGTAAGTACATACAGGAACATATTTTCTATGTTTTTTTGTGTCCAGTGTCATTAAAAGGAATAAAATGTATTAGCGTTCAAAGTTTAATGACTAGTTTGATTTACTAATCCCTATATTCTGAACTGCGTGCAACATGATGTTGTTATTCTGATAATTCGTGCACATTTAAATGTACGTATCTCTCAAAATCACTTATTTATCCCAAAGTATATGCAATTACTGAAATCGTAAACTACAATAATTGCTTTGAACCAGCAATAGTAAATTATATATTTTTTTGTACCTGAATGTTGTTATTGCAGATTGCTGCTACAGAACTTTCTTTATGCATATAATGATAGTCCGTGTAAATTTAAATGTATCTTACTGCTACACGATTTGTATAAGCACTCAGTATTTCACGTAGTATTCGTCAAATAAAACTTTTCTGTTTGACATTCAATAAAACCACATTAAACAAACTTTTCTGTTTGACATTCAACTATGTCTATAATAAACAAAAGAAACAATTTGACCAAAGAGTATGTATACGTGTACAAATACTTGTGTAAGCGTGTGTCAAATGCATGCTGGTTTGTGTAATGTTTTATTTATTGATTTAATGTACTTTTTATGCATTACTATTAAAATCTTTTTTTATATTAAATGACGCAAATAAAACCTTTTTTTTTGATATGTCTATGTCAGAAGAACAAAATGAAAAAGAAAATAAACAATTTGACACCAGAGTATGTATGCGTATACAAATGCTTGTGTATGTATGTGTGTGTGAAATGCATGGTAGTGTGTGTAATGTTTTATTTTTTGATTTAATGTACTTTATAAGCATTATTATCGAAAAATATTAGCGTTCTGCACTTCTCCTACATATAAACTATAAGTGTGCCAAATTTTATGCTCCTGCGTCCGCGCAATTTTTGTAAAAAGGGGTCCAAAGTTTTTGCATCACGTATTAATATATAGATTATGAATGAAAACGTTACGTTTGCATACGCTTGCTGTACTCTGGCTTCGGATTGTCTATTTAAACAATAATTAATTTGATGATCTTGTCTTTATTGTATACTGCCCTTTCTTTTTACTTGCCATATATCCATCCCATGTGTAGTGTATTGATAAATTCATACTCTTAGCATCTGTCGTCTCGAACTATACACCACGCGAACCAAGGGTGAGTGAGATAGATATAGAAGGAGATAGATCATAGACGTGGAGGACGGAACGGGGTGTGAAGACGTGGTGTATAGCAAACGAGCCGATAAATATTAATAATTGTATTCTACTGCAATGTTACACATATTAACCATAAATAGTGACTATTACACCATGGTTGTCTGACAGAAATTGCGTTAGAGCGATGAGACCGCCTAGTTATTTGTTGCTTTGTATTGTCTCCATAAACTGTTATTATTTTGTGTCATATTGTAAATAAAAATAATTAAATAAATAAATACATTACTGTAGTTATAAAGATGAAGTGCGACATACAATCATTAGACAAAATAATTTGTTTTGCTATTCCAGTGTATCGTATAAAGCATGCATAAGCATCTAATTATGTCACGGCGCGATGATCAAAGCACGACAGCTCAACCATTCAATATCATATAGATATAGCTCGTTTCAGTAGCTTGTCTAGTCTGACAATGTGTAGGACCATATTCATAGGTGACCTTTAAAGAAATTTTATTACTGCTCTAAGTCTTTTAAGGAGTGTGGATGGAGGAATAACTGGTTGACTGTACGGAGTTTATATATAACTTAAATCAGTATTATGTTAAGCTAAACTGCACTGTTTTGTACTGAATTAGCCAATATACGTCTCACTACAGGGCACGAGCTTCCTTTGTAATCTAGAGCACGATTAAGAGGGGTAAGGTTATAATTATAAGTAGTCCACTACATTGGCCTAGTGTTAGTGTGGGTTGGTGGACTTTACATACCATAAAAAATCTTAAAAAATGTTATGCCTGGTTATATGATTCAAATATGACTTCCGTTACGTAGTTGTACTACGATATGGTTACATAGCTGAGGTCTCGGGTTCGAATCAAGGGTCGAGCAAAGATATATTGGATTTTTCCATTCATTAACAGTCCAGAGTCCCCTATCACATCGTGGGACGGAAAATTCAAGCGAAATGTGAGTGTCCTGGCACCTCTACCTTCCCATCTGTGAAACAGGCGTGAGTTTATGTATGTTTTTTTTGTTACTATGAATGTCGAGACGAGCATGCCGTTCGCATAATGGTAAGCGATACGACAGCTCATGAACAGTCGCAAAACCAAACAACTTTTAATTACAATGGAATGCTTGGCATTCCACTGCGCCCGCCATCCTGAGACATAAGATGCTAAGTCTCAATAGATCCAGTAGTTACTTTGGCTACAATGTCCTTGCACATGCACACACTGCTGTCTCGTGGGAGAAATAGACATTGCGGTGGTACCTACCCAGGCGGCCTCTCATATATGAAAGATCTACCACCATCAGTATTTACATATGTATGATACAAATTTAGTATAACTTAGCATGAATATTTTAATACGAGCTGATTTATAACAGCATAAGGTCCGTTTGATAAATTAATTGAATTAATAGTTGTCATTACTATGATAGGATAGCAGTCCGTAAATCTTAATTAGTTATAACGAAACTCTTGCCTCTGACCCTTTTTATCTACGCCCTGGGCGATCCAGCTTTGTTTGATTAATGCAAGTTAATAGTTTTGTATTTTAATGTAACTGGTATTTGCACTTTTGAAACTTATTAAATTATATAACATACCCTTTCGGCTTTAGGCAGTTTTAAAAACTATTAGTCTCAAATGACCTTATTAATAGGCAGTTTAAAACAATTTCGTTCTCAAATATTTTGTCCCTTTCGGCTTTTGAATTAAGTTTGAGCAAGGTAGACAAAACATCCGATACCTAAATAAAAAAAATAAGGTTTTAAACTGTATATGGATAAGTCTGTTTATATTTTACGTTTTTATTCTACTGTTGGCAGAGTTGTATTTTACTGTTATTTAATGTGTAGAAAATCAAAATAATTGATTTAATCCGCATAATGTTGTATATCATTTATTAGTTTTTTTTGCCTTTTAGTTGTCACTAGATAAGAACGGGCGACAAAGAACGATGGATAGGTGGTATATAAAAAAAGTATTGTGTACTTTTCAATTACGGTGTGGAGGAAATTGTAGTTAGTGTAATTAGTAATTACGTGTATCGAAAAAAAAGGTTAATCCATATTTTTTATTGCAATGAATGGCAATACTAGCATGGCGTTCGTGGTGATAAGCGATACGACAGCTCATGGACAGTAGTAAAACAAAAAACATCTTAAATTACAAAGTAATGCTTGGTATTCCACTGCGCTCGCCATCCTGAGACATAAGATGTTAAATCACTCTGGCTACAATGTCATCGAAATCGAAACACAACAGTGCATTTACACTGCTGTTTGGCGGGAGAAATAGACATTAAATTGACATTATATACTTATTTTATTTATACTTAGTACAATTTGTATAGTACAGGAGGACTTCATGCCTTATGGCAATTTCTCCCAGTTAAGGTAGTAAGTAGGTAGAGTATATTAAATATTTATTTTTTATTACATACTTTTACAAAACCTTTTCTGTCTACGATATTGTTGTATACACCATACACGCCATCACCGATATAAACAAAATACACACTGTATAATACGGATTAGCGAGATGGCAAGGATTTAGCTAGCACAATTTGATACGTGTTTTGATGTCGTGGGTGCGAACTACGGCATTTCACGTAAAACGGAATTAAGAGCTTGAAATGACAGTTGTTTAGTTACGTACATTGTTAGGTTGAATGAAGCAAAGCGTGGTTGGACTGGGAATTAGCTGTGCAAGAAATTAGATATCAGGACGCAAGAGTTAATGATTACTATTTATTTTTAATTTACTTTTCGATCATTTTACGACTTGTAAGAATTTATATGGCATGTAAAGTTCGCCAATTCGCATTAGGCCAGCGTGGTGAAATATGTTCTAAGGTAACTGTATTCTATATTAAAGAGTAGGCCCGTGACCTGCAGTGGGACGTATATGGGCTGATGCAGATACAGACTTTTTAAATTAACTGTAGTACCGAAATGCGTATTGAAGGTGACTATAATTTAGTCTATATGCCCTTTCTTAATTTACCTATCAAAACATTATGCATGTTGAAAATATCTATTTGAAATTGCATGCAATTTAGATCATAGAATAAAAGTAATGACACTTAAGGATATTTTAGTGTTTGTTTATCATCATCATCATCATCATATCATCATATCAGCCACAGGAAGTCCACTGCTGAACATAGGCCTCCCCCAATGATCTCCACAATGACCTGTTGGAAGCGGCCTGCATCCAGCGACTTCCTGCGACCTTAGTCAGATCGTCCGTCCACCTTGTAGGCGGGCGTCCAACACTTCGCTTGCCTGTACGTGGCCTCCACTCGAGAACTTTTCGGCCCCAACGGCCATCGGTTCTACGAGCTATGTGCCCGGCCCACTGCCACTTCAACTTGCCAATCCTATGGGCTATGTCGGTAACCTTGGTTCTTCTACGGATCTCCTCATTTCTGATTCGATCTCGTAGGGAAACACCGAGCATAGCCCGCTCCATGGCTCGCTGAGTTTGTTTATACTGTTTTCTTAAATATGATCTATAGTCTAGCATTCACAAACATCAAATCCTCATAATCCACCATAACATAAAACATAACTCCGCGTAAAACCATTCAGATATATTTTCTGAATGGCATCAATAAATACTGTCGTATTGCGAGACAAAAGGAATTGCTTCATCAAACTTTCACAAGCACTCTCAAGCAAAAGGTTTTGATTGAAGCCTTGTTTCCGACGTATAATGCTGAATCGGACGCTTACAGACCTCTCATCCTCAAGAGGCAAGGTTATGCCGCCAAAAAGAGCAAAATTACAGATACATTTTTTGAACATCTGTACTCATTCGTATGAATTTTAAATCTCCAATCTTTTTGTCTTTGACTTAGGTAACTGTATTGGGATTAATGATAAGTGAAGTGCTATCGAGATGGATGGTACACTGAACAGAGATGCTTTTCATAAATACACCCAAAATTCACGTACATGGTCTTTACCCTACTCAAAGATCAGGTCAGGTTTTTTAAATCCACGACACAAGAGTGTCGTGGATTTAAAAAACTGCGAGACAGTCGGTCTCAGAAACACCCAGGTGGGTTGCTCTTTAAAAACGATACGAACTTCAATTGTTCGGACGCCGTACGTAAAACTTCACTAATGTGCCTAGAAACTTCATAAAATGATGGATTCCTCTATCGTACGTCGCAAACATAGACTAAGTGCGGAGAAAATGAAAAATCTCAATCAATGAAAAATGATTTTTAGAAGTGGAAATCTTATATCTACTTCGGACGTCGAACATCTGAACATTCGAAGATCGTATCGTTTTTATAGAGTGGCCCGCCTGATTGGAAACAAATACTTTGTGGATCACAAAAATTTGTCTCGGTGCGAGGGTCTAACCTGCGGTGCCTCGTTTCACAGTCGGCGTCTAATCGCGCCATGGAGGGAGACTGTCATATATACAGCATAAGGCTAACAAGTGGTATAACACTAGAATTGACGAATGTTGCCAGATTTTAAAAAGGGAAGGACGAGTTATTAGGAGAAAATAATCTCTTCGAACGATTGATAACAGGAAAACGATACTTTCAAGTCCTTGTCAGTTTTTTGTGAGGAAGTTACGACCGCGGTGTAGCCAATTTATTCTTACTATATTTCTACCTGTAAGTTTATGTATGGTATCTTCCGATGGGAACCGATAGTTAACTCTCCACATGGTATAGAAATATGCCAATGTACTCACTCCTGTTTTCACACTGTTTTTTTTTGATTAATGAAAAGAGGTTACATGAAGGGCGACAATGCTTTTGTTTATATTATTGGATGTAAAAGATTGGCTTTTCGCTACTAATCTGGGAACCTTCCATTAATAGAACATCACACAAATACCACTCTGATGTTTAATGGCTGTGCGGCAAATTGATTTGAGATTGCCGTCAGTTTTATAATTCTTCTAAAATTGTTTCGCGAAAATCTTAAATAATTAACGAAGCAATTTCATTTTGAATAAGTGATTATTTAGTGCGATGTAATGCCTAGACGTTTATGACGCCGCAATTACAGCTAACATCAAAAGCTATATGCTGAAACGACAAACCAATTAAGATTTGGGCAAAAAGGCATTATTGCTCGTAGTTAAACATTTTCAATATTGAAAACCGATAACAATGCAATTTAGAAAATATTTATCACAAAGTGAAAGATTTAAAAAATGGAATGGTAAACTACGTGTTTAATAACGGACAATTATTAGGAAAGGGCAATGATGACGTCACGAAAATTAATATCTTATCCGATACCTCGAATTCGACTAATCTCGCGTTCATTTATTCATATGTATCATATACAACTGCTCGGATTTAATATTTCAGTGGAATATATTTATGTAATTTGGGTTTAGTGTCAACAGTACTGTAACTGTTAATTAAGTATGTATCGGCTCTGAAACGAGAAGTTGTGGGTTCGCTTCCTGCCTCAGGGCAAAGTTTTGTATTCTCCAAAAAACCTTCATAGTTTCTAATATCTATGACAAATAACTTGGTATTGTACCGTGATGTCAGGTCAGTGTGTATGGCTGGGGAGCGTTTTATTTTATTATAAGAATACGCCCATATACAGGGTATATCAAGACTGCTACCGCAAACGAAGCTTTAGGTGGTAGCTTTAGTGACTATACACACAATGCAAATATTTAAAAAAAAACGCGACATTTATTTCGCGTTTTAAATATCGTCGTTTTGGGTGGCAAATACATAGATTTTGAAAAAAATAATAATTTAAACCATTGCGTGTCATAGCACGTTTAAAAATAAAAGAGTATAAACAATATTTTTTTTGGGGAAACCTATTTATTTACCGCGTAAATACGACGATAGGAACAAAATGGTCGCTTTTTTTGAAAAAAATTTAGTTGCATTGTGTCTGACGTCAATCAAACTACCACACCGCTTCGTTATCCGCTTGATATACCTTGTATAACCGACAAAATAATTCAAATTAAATCGGTGGCGAGAACAAAATTCCTTGTATAAATTCCATACAAAATAAAGCCCTTTTTATTGCTACCTCAACAAGGAATGTATCTCTACGCTTAAATATTTATAAATATAACGGCTTTTAGTAATGGGTCGCCACTAAAACTTCGTAACCGGTGGGTTGCGGCCGCGCTCTTAAGTTATTAATATTACCTGTTATTTTAGACGTGAAAATTTATGTAGACAATTGTAATTGTTTGAGCTGTAAAGAGAATTCTTTGTGGTCGGATTACCGGCTAGAGGCTTAATTTGCGTTGAATATTAACCCTTGAAGTGAGTCCTTTTTTTGAGGTTGAATACTTGGAGTTTATTCCAAAATTATGGCTTATTGATGTATAAAATAAGTTTGTACT
The DNA here is from genome assembly GCA_009982885.2 of Hyles vespertilio. Taxonomy (NCBI): domain Eukaryota; kingdom Metazoa; phylum Arthropoda; class Insecta; order Lepidoptera; family Sphingidae; genus Hyles; species Hyles vespertilio. Next base: position 10,101,839 of record CM042822.1, on the reverse strand, counting down.
TATGGTATCGAGATTTTTTGTACCTCTTGGTATTTTTGATGCATGTGTTAAATAGATTTTGTGTCAAAATTTACATGTTTATTATTGCAGTTGTTATAACTACAGCTAGATCAATAACTACTTTAACGTATGTACGTACGTGTAACTTTTACGTAAAATACCATACTCTAGAAGTACACTATACTTACAACTAAATCCAGCCATCCTCGACCTTCCCAGGGCTTTCATTTATCCAACATAAAAAAAAGCGTTACCAACAGCAGTTGTCTCACCGGGGAGGAATTAACCCTTCAAATTTAATATAACTTTGTCTTGTAAAGCATTGTTTTAATTTGAAGTCGCTTCGTATGTTTCATTTGAATGCGCAGTTTCTTCAGAGACTGGTATATGCAAAAAGTGTTTCGAGTCGGGAGGGTCACTCTATGATCCGACATGAAGTTTGTAAAACTGCATGATTGTGCCTAGATACTCCACCAAATATTCGTATATTCTATCGTAGGTACGTTCTAACCATAGATTAACGGCCGATGCCAATAATCAATCGAAACTTTTCGATTGGTCTCTTGACATGTTGCCATAGTTTTTTCACTACTGAGATTGATTATTGGCAATATAGTATCAGAAAAAAGAGTGAGCTGTCAATCTCAAACGGCAAATTTTGAATTAGGATTGTTTATTGGCAGCGACTGTAAGTTAGGAGAAAATGACAAGTAACATAGAAAATGGTATTGATTTTTATAAGTTGAAATCGTTTAGACTGTAGCCTTCAGATATGCTTGGTAGCAATTCATATTAGCTTCTAGCTTGCTTTGTTTGAGTGACCTGCAAATCATGGACTGGTTTGATATAAGCACTGGGACAAATGATTTTGTAACCAATAAATATTTGCATCTGGTGTTGGTGTTCAGAATATTGTGTCAGTATTGCGGCGTATTCAACATTAATTAACACCAAGTTTAAAATAAATCAGAGAATTTTTGATATTAACTTAACAACCCCGTCCTTTTTCTCGCCTTGGGGTTTTAATTTAGTAATAAAAAGTAGCTAAATAAAGTAGTAGTAGTTTAATTTAGTAGTAAAAGGAGATATACCTAATATCTCCAGATCTCAGTCGCCTGCATATTTTATTACAGACAAACCTTTTTTTTTCATTTACGTGTACTATCACTTGGGAATATAACTTTTGTAGGACAAAATGGACCTTTCCTAACTCCCTGGCAAAATTACTATCTTGAAAGTGTACAAATGTATACTTTCATGATGGTCGTTTAATTACTTAAGAGGTGAAACATGACAAACTCACGTTCAAATTTATAATATAAGGGTGGGGTGAAGATGATGCTTACGTGTCTTTTGTGAGCATTCAACCAAAACCAGTGATTTTCTTTGAATTGGAGAAATGTTTTTGTGTAAATTAAACGGGATAATTTATATTATTAGGTTTTAAGTGTACTCGTAAAAAAATGAGTTAAGATTTAATAATGGTTATCTGTTAATGTGTTTCACACATATTATTATTTTGGAAATTTAATGTTATTGTATACGACTTTTATTGATCTGTATTATATATATCTATAAAAACACACGTCTTTTTCCATTATATAAATTTTAATCGCTATTTCCGCTATTTGGACGTACACCTCACGATAAATTACTCTTTATATTTTTTTCTGGTTCACAATAAGTTTTTAAATAAATAAATATCTTCATGCAAACATCATAACGATTAAGAGCGTTTACACCTTGCGCGCAAAGTCAACTATAGGTATTTCTTCGTTAATTTCACGCACACATAAGCGACCAAAGCTGTGTGCGTAGAGCTGCCGCGTCGGCTCGCTATACAGTCAGTGCAACCAACTTTGATCCGTGCGCTTCAAAATTTTTATATGAATGGAAATGTAACTTATGATTTATATATTAGTAATATTATATCATAAAAATATTTTATTTGCATTATAAGTAGACAAATATTGCTGTGCAAGCAATGAACAATACAAATTTAGATACTAATTATATTTTCGTTATTATTACATTGTTAAGTTGCATTCAAATCAGTGTTCAATCAGTAGACACTACGGACGTTTATTAATCATTTTGTGTTCGAACACATGAAAAGAGTTAGGGGCCTTACAACCCCTTACAATTACGAAATATATTTAATTTTATATTACAATACATAACATCCAACGAGGAATTTCCAAGCGAAAACCTCCCGTCCATGGGTGTGACATCCGGGCCCATCGAAGCCATAACAGAATCTGAAGTCAAAGTAGCGATACTAAAGATGAAGAACAAAAAGGCTACAGGGCCGGATCAGATACCTGCGGAGATATGGAAACGTGGAGGAAAGGTAGCTAGACAATGGCTTACGAAACTCCTAAATCTTGTCCTGACGATCGGTACAATGCCAGACTCCTGGCGGAAGAGCTACTTAATACCATTTTACAAGAATAAAGGAGACGTTTCACTTTGTGGAAATTACAGGGGTATAAAATTAACGTCACACACTTTTAAACTCTTCGAAAGAATTATTAATAATAGACTACTGCTGCTAACTACGGTCACGGAAAACCAATTCGGCTTCACTGCGGGTAAATCGACATCAGACGCGATTCAAGCCATGAGAATTGTTATGGAGAAGCATAGATGCAATAAAGAAGACTTACATATTGTCTTCATTGACCTGGAAAAAGCCTTTGATAGAGTGCCAAGAAAACTTGTATGGCAAGCTCTCAGGTCTCAAGGCCTTCCCGAAAAATAATATCTCCATAATCAAAGATATGTACTACAACTGCGCGACCCAGGTGAGGAGCCCAGCAGGACTAAGTGATCCGTTCGAAGTAACAGTTGGCGTTCATCAAGGCTCCGCACTTAGCCCATTAATATTTAATCTTGTCCTGAATTATCTAACAAAGGATATACAGAACGCCCTACCATGGTGCCTCTTATATGCGGATGATATTGTCCTTGCAAACAAATCAGCTCATGACATGCAGGGAGACCTGAACCTGTGGATTAGAGCGCTGGAATCAAACGGCCTCCGCATAAGTAGATCCAAAACGGAACACATGCACTGTGGATTTGCACCAACACCAACACAAGGCATTAGCGACCTGAACATCGGCGGCATTCCAATACAGATGGTATTGGTTACTAAGTTCAAGTACCTTGGGTCAACCCTAACTATCGATGCAGACTCAACCGTTGATGTCAAGAGCAGGGTACAAGCTGCATGGATGAAGTGGAGGGAAGTGTCAGGCGTTCTATGTGATAACCGTATGCCCATTAGGACTAAGGGTAGAGTTTACAAAGCCGCAGTCAGACCAGCAATGCTCTACGGTTCGGAATGCTGGACTGTAACACAGACACACGAGCAAATCCTTCATATCAACGAGATGAAAATGCTGAGATGGGCGGGTAGCGTCACCAGAATGGATAGAATACGGAATGAGTATATCCGAGGTTCGTTTAAGGTAGCTCCGATCCCCAATAAATTACAAGAAAATAGATTGCGATGGTATGGCCACATTCAACGAAGACCAGATGACCACGTGGTAAAAACAGCCTTAAATCTCACCGAACGCCCGAGAGGGAGAGGACGTCCAAAAGCTACGTGGTGGTCCAATATCAGGAAGGAACTGGAAACCCTTCATTTAGACGCGGAGACAACCCAGGACAGAGTGGCCTGGCGCAAATTGATAAGGAGACCCGACCCCAAATAAAGGGAAAAGGGAAGGAAGAAGAAGAGACAATACATAACATGATTTAGCCTCGGAATTACATCCCATTATATTATCTGAAACATAATTTATACTCACTACAAAATCATTGTAGGTAATAAAAAGAAAAAAATATGTTTTACTACCAAAGTACTAAGATGTTGCAATCGCAGTCCGCGCGTGGCTATTTTTACGACGCACGGCAAAAATCGACTGTAGCCAGGCCGGAGCGACGAGCGATACGTCCTCCCTCTAGAAGGCCTTGCGGCGGTCTGATTTGATGCACGGCGAACAGCGTATTTTATAGTGGTTTTTAAAATATATGTAGAAAACATGAAAACTAATTTTATTGAAATATAAAAATGACAATTTATTGATAAGATGTTCTTCTATTATAATATGCAATTGCTATAAAAAATTATGTACGATAAAATGGGGAAAAAAATATGTTCTTGACGAGAGTTTCTGAATAATTTCGCATTGTTTAAATTTTTATTTTTCAGGAACTAAACACAAAAAGATTATTTTTCTCAGCAAAATCCCTCCATAAGGGTCTTATTAGTCGGATAATATTTTTATTTTCATCTTATATTTAGTGATTTCGGATATCTTAAGCTTCTAAATTGCCACTTAAAGCCTAAATAACGAAACTAGTGTTCAGTAATCCTTATAGTACTCACAAATTATCCATCAATCTTTAATGTTTTCCACCAAAATCCCTAGATGATAACCTTTTCTAAAATTAATACTAATTATTTTTCCTTGAAATTGTTTATTGGTGGCTATTAACTCATTTGAAAAGTCCTGTTTTTTTAGCCAAAAAGCGCGCAAAGGGTATAAACGCTCTTGATAGCTCTTGCTGCGTGGAAAAAGGAAACACCAAACTGTTCCACTTCTAATATTAATATTATACAGGGTATAGTTTGAGTGATTACAGACACAATGCACATAACATTTCGCAATTTAAATGCGACAATTATTTTTTCTGTTGTTTTAAATATGTTTGTTTGGGTGGTAAATCCATAGTTTTTAGTAAAATAATAATTTAAACGCTCGCGTAATATAGCATCTTTAAAAATAAATGGGTGTACATTATTGTTTTATAATAAAAACTAAGTATTGACCACCCACACCACAACGATATTGTAAACATCACAAATAAATTGACGAAATTGTGATATTTTTATTTGCATTGTGTCTGTAGTCACTAAAACTACCACTCAGCTTCGTTTTCGGTCGCAGTCTTCATATACCCTGTATTAATATGGGAGCTCACTAATGATACGTATAGGCTGGTTTAAATATAGATGTAAGCTTAACCGCTAATGTGTCCAATCAGTTACAATCTAACCACAACAATCGGCTTTTCGTTGCATCTATCCAGTCGTGAATTAATTTTAAACTTAATAGATGTCAAATCTATGTCAGTACTAGACTATAAGATTGCAGTTGATATTTAGGCTCCATTGCACAAACTAACTTTTCCAATACCTTTGACCTTGAAACTGTCAATCCCATACATTCGCAAGGTCAAATACGTCTCAAATGTATGGCGATGACATTTTCAAAGGCAAAGGTATTGGCAAAGTTAGTTTGTAAAACTCAGCCTTAGTATATTAAAATCATAGACAAATGGAAAGGACACTATTGTTCGGTTTTAATTTATCGAGGTTCCTTTTATTCCCTATCGCATGGTGAGACGGAATATACAAGGCGAAATGTGGGTGTCCTGGTTGCACGTCTGCCTTCCCCTTCTGGGAAAATGTTCTGAGTTTATGTGGTTTCTGTCAAATTTATGAATAAGTAAAAATATGATGTGGTGGATTTCTGTATATATTGCGTAAGTTTCTTGATTTAAATTACTTATAGTACTTTTCAGAAACTGATAATTGTAACCAGATAATGAGTCACTCTTTTGGTACATGATTTATTTATTTACTGGTGGTAGGTCTCTCATATGTGAGAAGCCATCTGGGTAGGTACCACCGCAATGTCTATTTCTCCCGTGAAACAACACTGCTTAAATGCACTGTTGTGTTTCGGATTGAAGGACATTGTAGCCAGAGCAACTACTGGACATATTGAGACTTAACATCTTATGTCTCAGGATGGCGAGCGCAGTGGAATATTGCTACTGTTTATGAGCGGTCGTATCGCTTACCATCAGGCGAACGGCTTGCTCGTCTCGCCATTCAATGCAATAAAAAAAAAAAAAAAAAAAAATATACATTTTCTTGAACACACAAAAAAAATACTAACGAAACTCACAAGCATAATAAGTACTATTGGCGGTCTTATCGCACAAAGGCAATTCCTTACCTAGGTACTAGGTCAATTAGCAATAGGACAAGACTCAACGAGCTGTGGTATTAGAGACAGCTTATCCCTTGGTAACAGATGCGTGAATTTATGTACATATATATGTATATGTATGCAGGTCAATTCAATCTGTATGACGCGACAGCTCGTTGGCAGCAGGATGGCAACTGATTGTGATTGAATACAATAATACGACCGTCGAACTTATTGCTATTCTATTCATAATCGCGCAAGTCAATAACCTCGTGAAATATATTGAGGCATTTAAATAACAAATTATAAATATTTAAATAATAAATTAAAATTATTGCGTAAAATGTTAGGTGCTAAGAAACTATTTATCGTTGGTTCGAGCCCGCATCGAAACATATTGTATGTATGTTGAAATAAAACTATTATTTACGGATTTTATCGCGAATTTAGTTTAATTTTTTAACCGACTTCAAAAAAAGGAGGAGGTTCTCAATTCGACTGTATGTTGCTTTTTTTTTTTATGTTTGTTACCTCGTTTCTCTGTACTGTGTGAACCGATTTCGATCATTCTTTCTTTGATTGAAAGCTGGTGCTTGTCGTTTGGTCCCATAAAAATATGGTGAAGATCTGATGAATATCTTCGGACCTGGAGAGGGGAACTCCTTAATATTAAGGAGAATTGCAATGGTTCTTTTTGCATTACGTTCATTAGAAAAGTTAAGTTACAGTGAGAGAGGGAAAAAGGGGTGGGGGTGAGAGGGGGTGGGTGATAAAATTAAAATACACGTAAATTCTAATATCTTCGGCAGCTTTCAACTGATTTTAGTGATTTTGTTTTCATTAGAAAAAACGTATTGACAGGTTGATCCCAGGAATACAACATGAAGATGTGATGATTATGTTCGGACCTGGAGAATATAACTCTTCAAAATTTAGTAGGATTCCAATGGTTCTTTTTGCATTAGGTTTATTATAAAAGTTACGTTACAGTGAGGGAGGGAAAAAGGGGTAGGGTGAGGGGGGGGGGTGATAAAATTAAAATACACGTAAATACTAATATCTTGAGCAGCTTATAACCGATTTTAGTGATTTCTTTTTCATTAGAAAGAACGTATTAACAGGTTGATCCCAGGAACATAACATTAAGATCTGATTATCATGTTCGGACCTGGAGAGTAGAACCCCTCAAAATTTAATAGGATTTCAACGGTTCTTTTTGCATTGGCTTCAGTATAAAAGCTAGGCTACAGTGGTTGAGGGAAAAAGAGGTAGGCGCGAAGGGATGGGGGGGGGGGGTGGGGGAGAAAAATATTAAACATGTGAATATTCCAATATCTTTGGCAGCATATAGATATTTAAATTAATATAAGGCATACGTCCTACATGTTTGGTACTTGGCGGCCCGCCTTCAATATGTTACGCATATATTTTGATTTGTTGGCTAGTCAAGTCATTAAGCAAATTAATCAACATGCACGAGTTCCATGAAATAAATATTATTTTTTTGCTTTGGAGTGGTATTTATTATTTTTTGGTTTTTAGTGGATTTTTGTTTTGAAGTCGGTTTTTATTTTTTACATTTTTAACTTCCCGACGTTTCGATTACTTTACAGCTTTCGTGGTCACGGGGCGGACTGAGGTATTAGATGTCCGCTCTGTGACTGTTACAATTCAACTACCCTTATTTTACAATTATTAATTTAAAAAAATAATTTTAAATATCTAATCTGTGTTTGCGATCGATTTGCGATGTAAAAAATTAAACTAAATTCGCGATAAAATCCGTAAATAATAGTTTTATTTCAAATCTAAGAAACCATTATGTATGTATGTATCAATAATATTGCCTAATTGGCCTATTGTGAATATGCATGGGTTTTGAAATGTGCCTTCTTTGGTTCGATTCCAGGTCGTATAATTTTACTTATGAATCTATAAAAGATTTATCACCAAATATCTGACTTTGTAAAAGTCTGCCTGATTACAAGTAGCCAGTCGTAAGGGTCTTTTACTGCTGATTAACAGCCGCTGCCAATAAACAATCCCAAACCAAAATTTGCCGTTTAAGATTGACAGCTCAATCTTTTTTCTGATACTATATTGCCAATAATCAATCTCAGTAGTGAAAAAAACTATGGCAACATGGTAAATGACAAATCGAAAAGTAGAAAACAATCCAGATTGACTTCAATCTAATTTTTTCGATTGATTATTGGCATCGGCCGTAAATCGTTTGTAGATAAGCGGTATGTCAATTAAGTTTACATAAATTACTAGAAAGTTGAAAAAGTTAACACGAAACATGAAACTCTTAAAAACATTCCAACTGCGTATCTTCGTATGGCTGCGACTAAGTATGTATTACGCTTTTCAAAATTACCCATTATTAATCTAAATTACTGACAATTACAGACAATCGCTATAAAAACAACGGCGTGCTAATCAAAAATGCTTTCACAAGCATACAATACCCGCACAGGCCCGCAGCGTGAAAGCCTGTGATAATTAAACCGTAAAGATAAACCTTTCAGTTGAGAACCAAACGCTGAGTCCACAATGCGGGGCTTGTGTAGGCTTGCGAGATCACAGAAATGGAATGTTGGTCATTCCGTTGGCGCTGGCTTAGAACATTTTCAACGCCTTTCATCGTAGAATTTAGATGGTGCATGGTGATTTTTTTATTTTATAAAATGTCTATGAAAAAGGTCATAAGTGTTTAATCAGATATTAACTCCTTATAATTGAGGCATTTGTCTAATATTTATTTAAAACTAGCGGTCCGGCCCGGCTCCGCCCGGGTACGGATATACTTTTCAAAATGGCGGCCAAAATGTTCAATTCCGACTATCAATTTAGAATATCGGAGCAAAGGATCTCTCAGATATCTATTTAGAGACCAATCGGACCACGAAAAAATTTCACTATTTCTTCTCTTCTATAATAGGTCATAGCATGATGATATAGCATTCCTCAATAAATCACCTATATAAAATAAAAATATTTATTCATATCCAACCAGTAGTTTTTGAGATAAGAGGTAACAAACAAACAAACAAACTTTTCAGCTTTATACGTTACCGTAGAGACATGAGACATGAGACAGAGACATGAGTGTTTAAAGCGGCATTTACAAGGGGACAGTCTCTTGGCGAGAATCGTATGCCACTATCGCTATAAAACTATCGTGTTTGACAAATTTTAACACGATGCAAATTTTTATATCCTTATGATAGTGGCATCTTCTCTCTCCTTGGAGCTAAACAGCCGGGAACTGAAAAGAGCTGCTTGTGAAATAAAACACTGTGGATGTGATCTCCGCTATGATGTAAATATTTGGGTGCTCTATTTTTTTCATGGCTGTGAAAGACAGAAAGTTCTCTCGTAGTTTCTGATACCCATGACACTGGAACACATCCTTGGTCCATATAACCATGTATGATATTTGAGTTTATTTATTCTTATTAATCGCTAAATTTACAACGTGGGGGGTAGGGGAGTAACGTAGGCTTGCAAAGGGATTTAATTCGAACGTGGAATGAGTGATAGCATTTCGATACTACATGCTCGCTTAGAACATTTTGAGTGTCGTTTGACGTCGAATTTGACGTTCGAGGGTTTCATTTTTATACATGCACGATAAGTTAGTAGATTTGTAGGATAAGCAAGTTAAAGCGGCAGTAGGTCGGGCACATAGCTCGCAGAGCCGATAGCCGTTGGGGTCGAAAGGTTCTAGATAGGAGGTCACGTACAGGCAAGCGAAATGTCGGACGCCCGCCTACAAGGTGCTCGGACGACCTGGCTAAGTTTGCGGGAAGTCGCTAGATGCAGGCCGCTTCCAACAGGTCGATGTGGAGATCCTTAGAGGAGGCCTATGCTCAGCAGTGGACATCCTGTGGCTGAGATGAATGAATGAATGAATGATGACGATAAGTTAATCACATTAAATCTGATATTAAATGTGGTGCGGTCGAAATAAAATATCCGCTGATATGAGTTAGTTAATGCTTTTCGACCGAGAGTCATGACAGTCTATGAAACGGAAAAGCCAAGAAACTTGCTTGGTTTCATTTGTAGGTGCCTCCGTAAGAGATAGAAAAAAGATGGATAAGATAGACAGAAAGCCGTGGAAAAACGGATGAATTATGAAAAGATATTGTACTTTGTCATATGTATAAAATATCAGATTATCTACTATCTATTACTATGGGCCCTGGATCACGTGATCAAAATACTATACCTTGCTCATAAACACTAAAATACGTAGGTACTTTATATCCCTTTGACGACATATGAAGAAAAGGAAAAGGCGGAACGGGGGAGGAAAGCCTCTCCTAAAGCAACACTGAAACAGAATTTGTTAACTTTTAATTGCTGAAATATTTTTGTTTCGTTAGGACGTTAGATTAATATTGCCACAATTCTTCCATCATACCGACCTTTGGCAATATGACCGGTCGCCCACGTAATTTATGCCAGATATCCTATTTGAATATTAATTTGGTATATGTTGACGTTGAAATTACAAAGCTGAAAGCGCTCCCTTTATTAACAACTTCAATACGTAATTAATACTGGATTAGGGAGACAAAATGCCAATCGATATTAGTAGGTAAATAGTTTGCAATTAGTACATACTACATACATACACGCACTTGATTCATGTAAGTTCGTCGCTTTTCATATTCATGAGACATTGTAATTCTGTATCAGCCCATATACGTCCCACTGCAGGGCACGGGCCTCCTCTACAATCGAGAATACGATTGAGAGTGGTTAGGCCATATAGTCCACCACGCTGGCCTAGTGCGGGTTGGCGGGCTTACATACCATAGAACTTTTATAAATCGCTATGGTATACATGTCCACGGTGGTCGCGGGTTCGAATCCCAGGGCACACCTCTGACTTTCGGAGTCATGTGTGTATTGATAGTCAATCACCACGCACTTAAACGGTGAAGGAAAACATCGTGAGGACATTGTAATAGAACTGCAGAATTTATAGTCGATTATTTATATTTAAGGATTTATATGTAACTACCTTTGTTACCTATTTAGGTACCTACCTTCACATATAATACTAGCGGCCCGGCCCAGCTTCGCCCGGGTACAAATAGATTTCTGTACAATAATATGTACGTATTATACATATAATCCTCCTTCCTCTTGAATCACTCTATCTATAAAAGAAAAACGCATCAAAATCCGATGCGTAGTTTTAAAGATTTAAGCATACAAAGGGACAAAGGGACATAGGGACAGAGAAAGCGACTTTGGTTTATACTATGTAGTGATAAGTTAAGATTTGTGGGGGTCACATATTAAAAATAATTTTCCGAAACATCAAGACCTGGAATACACAATATACAATTTTTAGTTCTTCAGCGCACTTCAAACTTCTAACGGCACGAATGCATTGAAATGAAGTCCTCAACATCAGTATAAAAGTTATATTACAAGTACATTAGTATGAATATTTTTCTAGAATGGTGTACTGGTGGTCTCTCCTATTTGGGAGGCCGCCTGGGTAGGTACCACTGTAATATCTATTTGTCCCGCCAAATAGCAGTGTGAATGCACTGTTGTGTCTCGGATTCAAGAACATTGTAGCCAGATTAACTACTGGATATATTGAGGCATAAAATCTCATATCTCAGGATGGCGAGCGCAGTGGAATACAAGCACTGCTTTGTAATTTAAGTTGTTATTTGGTATTGCAACTGTTCATGAGCGGTGATATTGCTTACCATTAGGCGAACGGCACGTTCGTCTTGCCATTCATTGCAATATATTTATTAACCATAACAACCTTATCAAAGTGTTGATATATCCCAGTTAATTAGATCGCTGTCGAATTGAACCAATCTGTTAGTAATCAATTGAAGTCATTACCATATTCAGGTGTTGTCATTGTAGATGTATATCAAATTGGCAATAATAATCGTAATTGCGATACACTGATTTCATATAATATTATCATAATAATGACTAATATCTATTCCTGAATGCAATTGTAGTTGGGTTCAATTAGGTGTTCAAACAAATATTATAGATCAGATATTAGGCATCCCAAACAAAAAATAAATAAATAGAAATGCTATGCAATAGTACTTTCCTAGTTTAGCGTCCAGAAATGAAGTAATAAAAATTAACAGAACAAGCCATTATCATTACAGCTAGAGGCGAGAGATAGTGCAGTGTGAATATTTTTTATCTATTAGCCAATATCTACTATAATTATTATGGAAATCATCCCATTGCTTTAAATATTAGCTACAATAAATTCACTTGTTGATTTATCCATCAGCCTATATTCACCTAATGCCGAAGTTTGCACGTAATTGAATGTTCGGACGTTCGACATCAGAAATAAGTTATCAGTATTTCACTTCTTTAAATCAATACTACACTCTATAACACTCATCATTTATTCTGTAATTAGTCCATGGTCACCGACGTACGATAGAAGATTCTGACATTTTGTGGAGTACCTAAGCACATTCGTACAGTTTTCGTATAACGTCCAAACATTTGAACTTCGTGTCGGATCATAGACTGATCCCCAGGACATCTAATAGACCGTAAATTAAAAATATGTTTCATTATTTCTTTATACAGAGCATACAATATTTACGTTACCTATATCACCTTGCATTATGAAGTGAATGATCAAAGTTGCTAACTTAAAACATACTAAAGAAATCGTTTGTAATCTTATGGCGTCTGAATGTTATCATGCTGTTTTCAAAATATTGGATACAGTTTTCTCTCCTTAAATTACTTATAATTAATTAATTAAATACTACGTGTACAAATGCTCGTTGTTCATATTATAAAAACATATCTTAAACAATGCGCTAAATAGATATTTTTTAAATTTTATTTGTAGTTCCAAATTCTGCCACGCACCAATAGAATTTATACAGACATTCTTGTTCTGCATGAGATACAGCTGTCAAACTAACCTTCAAATTTCCTTCGACAAACTTTGCTAATATGCCAACAGAGTAACGAACCAATCACCGAACACCCAACGTCACGTGTGTATACATACGTAGTTAAATTTAATGACCCAGTTTTAGATTTCAACCGACCCTAACAACTTTAGTCATACAGCACACTATTAGTGATATGATACTTCAGTCTACATGTTGAGGGTGTTTGTCGTATGTTCAGGTAATGAAAAATAAGTAGAACTACGATATAGCTAGGACTGTTGTATAGTAGTTTCCTTTTGTAAAATCGTATTGGTGAAGAGGAAAAGGAGAGGGGATCAGGAGAGGGCTAACTACACTCGGAGACGAAAACGCCGAGATACTAGATATCGCCCAAGCTAAATAAGGTTTTAGACGATAATCATCAATAATTTCCTACGGTTAAGCGACGCATGAGTTTCTCCAGTGCCGATGGAGTCATGGGGGTTTAAGCCGGTAAAGAACATATTCATCATGGAGTAAATGGATAAAGGCGAGGTCCACCGGGGTGGCACTATTGCTCCAATGGGTTTTAAAGGCCAAGGTTAAACACATAGGTTGGGTAAATAAATAAAAAACATACATACATAGTCCTGACCCGTCACTAAAATCGAATGTTGTGTCGTGGGTAGCAGAAACTATGCGAGACTTTTCGGTCTCACAAACATCCAGACTTGAAAGAAATATTTGTGGGCCGCACAAACATTTATCTCGGGGCGGAGATCGAACCCGTTTCACAGGTTTTGGGAAACTACTAAAAAAATATGTGTTCCGTAGGTCCATTTTCGAATATTCTGCTCCTAGTTTCCCATAAGGTACTAAGCGGTGGTAAAATCCTATTCAAGCCCAACGATTTGTTTTAGAATTCCGACGAACTTCAGCTCTACAATTTTAATATTGTAGCACCAATAATAATATTATAAATAGGAGTAAAACTGGAAATACATTTCCGCTAACCTTTTTCTTGCAGTTAAAATCATAAAATTACACGAAATTGTCCATGCCTCGTACTTTAATGTGTTTTCAGCCTTAATTAAGGACGGACTGTTTAAGAGAATAAAAAATAATATACGAAGGCGTGGGAGATGTATATTACTTTGCAGGAGCGCTTTAGCGTCCCTTTAATTATTTATTTAAACTGTTAGCATTTACTTATCATCTAGTCTTTGAAAAAGTATTTTAGATTAAAAGGTTTATTTTGCTTGATTATAATTTAATTATTAAAAAGCGTAACATCAATCAAAAGTTTTACTGGAGCTGTAATTTTCTTCAATATCGTCTTTTGCAAATGGAATTGTTTTATAAATAATGTTACAAATAACATGAAGTAAAAAGTTGATATTAATTTTTAATAATTTAAAACATTCGGCAATTAAAAAAGTCGTATCCTATTTAAGTGGAGATATACATTTATATTCACTAATGCAACGCTTACTTATTTGTAAAATATAAATAAATCACCTGATATGATGAAAGAAAAATTAAATTTTGAAAATAGGGAAGCTATAAATAATACTTGAGACATTTAAAATATCGCTTCTCTTCAATAATTCAAGTAAAATTCCCAGTTTAATCCGATCAACAAAGTTCACAATCCGAAACAAAATTATTTAGATAACAACGGAGGCGAATCTTAAACAAGAGCAGACCCTTTGCGAGTTTTAAACTTGCCCATTGTCGTTAGAAACTTGTTAATGAGTACAAAACCGATGTACCGAAGAGCAAAAAAAATGTTAGCAATCCGCAGAGATCAAAAGATTCCCTCGACTGTGCAAAACTCAGGCGGTTAACTATGGACGGTAATCCGACCGATTTCATTAGCCATGAGGGTAAGTAGCTGTGGCTATTTGGTTGGAGGTCTACACAAACTGGCGGTGTTATGAGGCCTGTCAAACACGAAGCAGCACTCAAGCACAATGTATCATCGTGAATCAGTATTCAGTCGTGGAGCCGGCCATTTTGAATGAACACTTAAAAATTTAAACCGTCTTTGATCAATCAAATGTTATAGAATTTACTAGTTCTTAAAATATTTTTTTAATATTTTTATCTTCTTTCGTGGGTCTTTAAAATTATGTACAGGTTTTTGGTAGTGTATATAGATACACTACCAATAAATATAGATTTAGCCGATGAAAAAAGACTTTTAAATCTTTGTGAATAATTCGGGCCTCCTCAATTAACTTATTATTATCATCACCTTACTAGTATCTCCAAGTCATATCCGTATCTAAATCCAGTGTGAGTCGATTATGTTAAATTAAAGGAAAACTATTGGGTATTTCGAGAGAATGAAATAAATACACCGAACAGACACATCAATACTCCTGATACCACAATCAGATCGATTCTTGTGTCGTGTGTATCAGAAACTAATTATATTCATACCTGATTATTATTTATTATTTAAATCTTTATTGTACACAAACTTAACAAGAACATAGCTTAACAGAAATAATAATAACAAAGAGTACAAATGATTATTGCCATTTGTACCATAATAGCAATTGTATAAGCAAAATTCTATTGCTTTGGGTCGCTGTAACCTACTGAAATTATATTACATTCTCGACCTTACTAACCTAAACACAAGGGTTACTTACGCCTAACCCGACGATTCGTATGAATGATACATAGATCAATTACAGACTTTACCAACAAAATTGGAGTCCATTTTCAGCACGACAAATGTATTGTGACCAAACTTACATTGTCAAAGGAAACTGACCTTATTGCCGTTCGATCGTCGATAATTCAATTGCCACGGCTAGAACAACTCCCTTTGACACCATGTCAAAGTAGATATTCACTTTAATCACATTTCATTGTAAGCACTGCTTCGAAGTGCAAATATCATACAGTCATATGGAGCTGTATTCGTTTGTTCGGCAAATATGAGTTCGTTTTCATTGTTACGAATATAGTGATTTGAAAAATTGTTCTGCTGTACTGTACTGTACTGTATCAGCCCATATACGTCCCACTGCAGGGCACGGGCCTACTCTTCAATTGAGAATACGATTGAGAGTGGTTAGGCTATATAGTCCACCACGCTGGCCTAGTGCGGGTTGGCGGACTTACACACCATAGAAACTCCTATGAATCGCTATGGTATGCAGGTTTCCTCACGATGTTTTCCTTCACCGTTTTAGTGCGTGGTGATTGACTATCAATACACACATGACTCCGAAAAGTCAGAGGTGTGCCCTGGGATTCGAACCCGCGACCACCGTGAACATGTTGGCAGCTGCGTCTAGTCCGTTTACCAACAGGCCACCACGCACTTAGTCCGTTTACCAACAGGCCACCACGCACTTTTTAATAATGCTGTATTGGTTTTTGAAACTATCGGGTAGTATGATTGATGAGATATACAAAATGTATTTCAAAGGTTATGATTGCAACAATTTAATTAAAATTGATTATTAATGTATTAAAAAGAATATAATACAACAGGTTTTGCTAAAGCACTGCATTGGGAAGTATATAAGCTGATACAGTACACAGATACAGATACAGGAACAAGGTGCAAGATTAAAATAGCGCTACCTAATTTCATACACATTAATTTTAAATTTGCATTTTCTGCGAGAGAAGATTTTAGTTCATCAGAAATGCGAGGCTAAAGGAGCAAATGTTTTATTTATTAATAAAGATATGCCAATTAAAGAGGGGATGGAAGCGAGCTTGAGTCTCGCTCAGAAAATAACAAAATAACGCCGTGTAGTAAGGCTGCTAATATAAACAAGTTTCTAAGTAAGATGTGGATTGTTTTCCCTTGCTTTAAAATTGACTATCTGGATTTTAATATTCAATAGGAGGCAATGGCAGTCCCCAGTCTATCAATTATACCTGTTTAAAAATCATGTTATTCTGATAAGCTGTTGCGTGATAGCGGACCACACCATCTTTCTTTTAATGATTTGACACAATTTACTCAAACTTGATAACAACAAAAATAACTCCAGTTATTCACAAAACAAAAAATATTTAAAAAACAATAATCTCCTCGTTATTATTTATTTATTATTTATTAATTACTAATTTATAACGTAAGAAGTAAAATAGGTTAACTACTGTAACTGCATATACTACAACAATCTCGGTAGATCAAAATAAAAGACGATAAGGGTTAAAGATTCGATTTATAAATATAAAACTAAATCTCCCACAATAACGTTATGGTAAAACACATCAATTCAAGATCCTTTCAAAGGAAGTGTGAAAATTTTAAAAGTGGACGAATCAGCTTTAAACTGGAGCTGGTAAAAGCGGCCCGTACTGTAGAGCTTATCGCGGGGAAAATAGCTGTTTGCTTTGTTCCTTTGAACTTCATTCTAGGAACTACGGGATATCTATTTATGTCAGTGCGTTTTCAATAGAAAACGTTGCTCATTGTGGATATTTTTAGAACATAAATAAATTGCTTCGGAAACGGCAAGTATCGTTTGCAGTAAAATGTCAAGTAACAATAAGCCTTTATGGATTTATATTGTTATCAATTGTTTAGTAGTACTCATTATGTCTTGGTATAATATGTAAGTTTGAAGTTTGTTTTGTCTTACGCGTCCTACGCTTCCTTTAAGTCTTCCGCACCCTCAAGATATTTGTGATCCTTTGTGGAAACGTTTAGCGTCAGGAAAAAAAATTGTATGGCAATGGACGTAGAAATTTTTAGCATACTTACTTTTTTTTTGTATTATAATATAACTTACCACTAGGTACTTCTTACTAATTTACTATTAATAAGACAATAAGAAATGTAACTCAGAGGAATAACAAGAAAAATAATGTTTTTGTAATTAAATTCTTCATAAATGAATGACAAATGTTCTTGGCCACCATATTTAAAAGCATCAAATAATTTGGAAGGTAATTTTGCCAGAGGCGAATTAACTAGAAATTAAAATAAATATTATGAAGCTTTTTATGTGCCAAGAGACTCAGAATTCCCAAGGTATTTGTCAAATCTTAATTATGATAAAGAAAATTCTTACAACATTACATAATGCTTCCAAGATTTCTCGGAGTTGGATAATTATTTACTGTACTGTTACAGCGCATATTTGTCCCATTGCCAGGGCAAGGGCCTCCTCTATAATTGAAAGCACTATTGAGAGTGGCCATATAGTCCACCACTCTGCACTGGTCTAGTGCGGGTTGGCAGACTTTACATATCAGAGTTTTTTTTTAAATTCCTATGGTATGCAGGTTTCCTCACAATGTTCCTTTATCTATATCAAATAGAGCGTGGTCGTTGACTATCAATACACACATGACTACGAAAAGTCAGGGGTGTTTTCTGGGATTCGATCCCTCGAACACCGTGAATATGTTTCAAGCCGGGTCTGGACCATTTACCGACAGGCCTCCACACACTAGATAATATCATTTAAGATAGAGCAATACGGGCCTTCACTTCTTTGTAAGCAAAAGTTTTAATATCAACTGCAATAGGCGAGAGTAAAGTATGTTCTTGAAATATGAACTTAATCGGTATGGACTCTGTGTACAAAACAAACACAAATAAAGGAGCATCCACATTATTGGTTCCATTTGCTATATGCGTTATAGAAAATTCAACCTTAAGAACAACTATGGTCGACCATCAAAGCTTTCAAAACATACGTCTTAATACTGCGGTTGATTTGTGTTAAATAAAAAAAATCCAATGTCTTATCTTAAGTTAAATTTATGTGTAACTTTTAGTCTTCTAAGTCTATTTTGGAGATGTGTAAAGAGAGATGCGTTAGAATTATTAGTAAAGTTTATGGCATACGTAGCTTCATCGAAGAAATTTCAATTCTTTGAATAATAATTAAGTGTTTCTAAATATTGGTTATCGGATTTATTTACTATATGCAGCAATAAATTTTCCGCAAAATATACATTAATGGGACATAGAAATATTTCCCAGAGCTACAATATTTTGCCGTATTATCTAACTATCCTAAAATAGTTCTTATAAAATACCACCTTCCTACTAAGCCTTGTTCACGTTCATAAATTTACAACTAGGCTAGGTTAATAGAATTCCTGAGTGAAACTGGATTTTTATTATGAGACATGCGACGTTATCATTAACTTTATTAGGAAAGCTATTCCAGTTTTCGATTTTGATCCCTATCCATTTCCTTCAAAGAACGAGATTTTATATTTATAATCTACCTTTTAAGATTTTCGTGATGTGTTTTGAATCGAAATATATTATGAATATTGGTAATTTTATTTATTATTTAGTGTCGACGCTCAATGTTTCTTTTAATATCAAACAGCCGAGTGTGTGATCCGGCTTTTACTCAACATCATTAATTAGTTACTGGGAAAAAGTAGCTGGATACAAGCCTTTCAACATCATTGGTTTTTTCCTGTGACATACATACATACATACATAAACTCACGCCTTTTTCGAAGAAGGTGTTGGCAGAGGGGTTGCCAGGGCACCCACATTTCGCCTTGTATGTTCCGTCCCACGATGTGATAGGTGGCGAGCTTATCGCCATATCGGGCAACAAATCCTGACTGGGCTGATAATGAATAGAAAAATCCAATATCACTTTGCCCAAGCCGGCATTCGAACCCGAGATCTCAGCTTTGTAACCGTTCCCTAGTACAACTACGCCGGGGCAGTTATCTTGTGAATATTTATTAATATTTAATGCTTTATATACATAAATTGTATAAAGGCGGACTTATTGCCTGAAGCATTCTCTGCCACTCAACCTTTGGGTGGTGCAAAGAGAGCATAGTAGGCGCATAATTTAATAAGTAAAATTAAGTAAATAAGTTGTTTATTCTTTAGAAAATGTATATAAACGGGTCGGTTTGAAAAAAATAATAGCAGACGAAAACAAAATACCCTTTGAACCACGTCTCAGTTTACAAAGGGTATTTTTTTTACAATGTCTGGCCTATCCGTGTGACTGGTTGTTTTTTCTGGTGTATGAATTGGGACTGTGGTTGACAAACGGCGGACTCTTGAATGTCGATCGCGTAACTTTTATTGTTCGTAATACTCCCAGACAATTTTTTTTCAATATTGTTTGTTTTTTCCGCTGATAATTTCGAAAATGATACTAAACTTACTGATATTATAAATGCCAATATAAATAGTTCTTTTGTTACGTGTTTAACAAATAAACTACTTTATGAATCTTTATGAAATTCTGCATACACGTAGGGTATAAAAGTAGAGAGAGAACATAGGGTACAAAAAATACAATTTCATAAAGCAAAAGATGCATAAGGAAGGTCACGACCCTCAATCTCGAGGAGCTCGGAGCAAGGACTCCTCCTTGCTTCGGGCAAAAAAAAAAAATAGTAAAAAATAGTATTTACGTTAATATTTTTACTGTTAACCGATGACCTTAGAACCTTAGATGACCTTATGAAATTAGTAGAAAAAAGAATATGGATACAAGCAAAGCCATTGTAAGATGTAGTTGTATATAAGATTGATGAAATAATATAAGAAGACTTCTATCCCCTAACTAGCTTCTCCGAGCTTCTTATTTATGTTCATAATTATGATCGCCAATAGAGATTGCGATGATATACTTCTTAATACATATACTTGGAACGTATTTTTAATAACTGCGGAGACTTGGGCTCGACTTATAGACGAGGTGCAATGTTCTTGTTATTTATGAAATTATTTTGTGCTAGCTTTTGTACGATCGTAATACCATAAGCTAAATAATTTTGTAATACATATATACCTTTTTCATGATATCAAAACTATTATTTACTATGTAATTTCCTATCATAATTCCTAATGCTTAAAGCTTGTTTGTATAAATGGTAGTTTAAATTTCTCATCGAGATGAAATATAACATTTTCCAGCTAAATCATAGAGAAAACCTGCTCCAACTTGAAAAGTGCAATCAATTGGAAGAAACTAGTTAAAGCGTAAGAGTGTTGTTATCGACAGAGTTTCCGTTCACAGACGTATTGTTACTGGTTGGTATTAGATAACGGCTTATTTTCTGAAATAGCTCGGTATTTACAGGCTTATTTATATGATGTTTTAGTTTCGATTTATTTTTATTTAGTTCTCTCGTAGATGCTCATACCCACGACACAAGACAGGATCTTCGTGTTGGGCCGGGACTGTGTATGTGACGGTTACGTTTAGTATAATTTATTTATTTTATTTCTACTAATTTAGCTTCCCCCTTCTATAGTTACTGAATAAATGAAAGAATTCGTAAGGAAAATGTATTTTATGAAACGAAATATCTCATTAGATAGCACGCAATCTTTCCAATCAATTTGAAACAAGGGTACGAAGGCATACATAAGAAATATGATTGCACAAAAAGAGTACATTACAAAAGGTTCGCGAGTATTGACTGTAATGTAAATTTTTGATGTGAAGGGCGCAGTCGAATTTAAAGGGCAACTGAAATTGGCGGAAGAGTGAAATTTAGCGAGGATATGGTTTTATACAAACATCCTTTCTGGGCTTTAACGGTTTTAAATCGTTATGTAGATCTAGATTCCTTATTAGACGACTTATGATTGACGTGACTTAACTAGTGGGAAGCCTCTCATATGTGATGTGCTCTTTAGACTAACTTTTTCATGAACATATTTAAAAACTATTTGAGTTATTGAATGTTTGTCTTTGTCTTAATTCAAAAGTCAAAAAAGGGACAAAACATTCGGTAGTTAAAATAGGTTTTAAACTGTCTATGAATAAGGAGGTACTCTTATCGGTATTATGGTCGATACCATCAAATTTCCGAATCGTCTTCAAGGTAGCGCAATTCATACCATCAATGATTCTTAAAAAATAAATAAAAATATACAGACATTATCTGAATATTATGTGTCGTGGCTTACATACTTTGAACCGTGTTTAAGCTCTTTTGTTCGCGTCGGTAATTAAAATATGACTAAAATTCTGTTTATACTGGCTTTTAATATTCAATAAGTACATGGTATACGAGTAGTAGCAATATAAAGATGTAAACAAGGTTGTAATTTAAATGTGGTACTCATAAATATGTCTATGTTACTCATATATACTCATAAAGACTCATAAAGAAGATACATAGTTAATGTATTTGTAATTAACTATGTAAACGAATAGATTTGTTTATATAAACTCGTGCCTTTATGACGGAAGATGTAAGCAAAGGTATCACTTATTGCATTCATATTTGGTCTAGCTCATTTTTGGTGGCAAATTTAATATTGTTATTATTTCCTGGTAGGTCGCATATGTGAGAGGCACCACTGCAATGACTATTTCTCCCAACAAACAGCAGTGTAAATGCATTGCTGTCTTTCGGTTTCAAGGACATTGTTGCCAGAACAACAACTGTTTATATTGAGACTTTACATCTTATGTATCGGGGTCCATTGCTTACCATCAAGCGAATGGCATGATCGTCTCGACATTCATCGCAATAAAAAAATGTAAAATTTGTAGCTCAGACAGCCTCTATTGCGAAGTTGGTTAAACCGGAGGCCATAGGTTCGATCACTGCACCGAGATAATTGGTTTTATGAACCATATGTATTTGTCTCCCACAGTTCTGATAACCATGACAGCAGACTCGATCTGAGTTGGGACTCGGGCCCATGTATTAGAAAAAAGCCACTGGTTAAAAGCGTGGATAAAGGTGCATTATATTAAATATTGTATCAAATTTCTTTCTAGCCAATAAACAAATATAAAAGTATACAATTGGTAAAGCCTCTATAGCCAGTGAAGACCGCGCGAAGCCGGCTCAATCGGGCTGTGCCATTGAGTCGTAAAAACGTGAGCGGCTTTGCTCCGGCTTGCGTTCGGTTAGTGAGATTTCTGTAAGCCAGTAATCCTCTTCCTTTGCCACCATTGGAAAGATAAGCGGAGATTGAGGAGAATAAAATGTGCATGTTATTGGTGTGTATGTTTAACGATAGCATTGGGGTATTATACTAGAGCGGACATCGGGAACAAAATCTCTGCGTATTGTGCTTGCAAACGGGCACACAGTGAAGCGAGAGCGAAGATAATATTACTTCGTAGGCTTGACAGAGACAGAAATAGAAGGAGCGGTACGGAACCCTTCATCTCGTTACAAACATTTTGATTGCAGTGTCTCGTCTAGTATATTATCTCAATGAACGATAGTGATATAATTCGACAGCCTACGTGGCGCAGTTGGTTAGACGCCGCCTGTGAAACGAGAGGCCGCGGGTTCGATCCCCGCAC
This sequence comes from Hyles vespertilio, assembly GCA_009982885.2. Classification (NCBI taxonomy): domain Eukaryota; kingdom Metazoa; phylum Arthropoda; class Insecta; order Lepidoptera; family Sphingidae; genus Hyles; species Hyles vespertilio. The sequence continues at coordinate 10,078,652 of CM042822.1, read as the reverse complement.
CGAGACAAATGTTTGTGAGGCCCATAAGTATTTGTCTCTTGTCTGGGTGTATGTGAGACCGAAAAGTTTCTCGTAGTTCCTGACACCTGCGACACAAGACTCGATCTTACTGTAGGGTCAGGACTATGTACGTGACTGTTGGGTGTTTATATGTATTTAATTTTCCAATAAAAATTCTACTCGTACTTACTCTCAAGACGGTCTGATAAGTTATCGTGGTATTTATAAGAAAATGCATTATGTATTTATTCATTCTGATTACACCAGTTTTAAGGCAACATATTAAATAGTCTTCATTTATTCTAAGAGTAATCCACTGTAGTGGAGTTATAAATATTTATGTTAAGATAACAGATGATGATAGTCAATCACCACGCACTAAAACGGTGAAGGAAAACATCGTGAGGAAACCTGCATACCATAGCGATTTTTAAAAAATTTCTATGGTATGTAAGTCCGCCAACCCGCACTAGGCCAGCGTGGTGGACTATATGGCCTAACCACTCTCAATCGTACTGTCGATTGTAGAGGAGACCCGTGCCCTGCAGTGGGACGTATATAGGCTGATACAGAACAGATGACTGTCTCAGTGGCACAGTTGTACTGTGATACGAATACAACGCTGATGTCTTGGGTTCGATTCCCGAGTTGGGCAAAGTGGTATTGGATTTTTCTATCCATTAACAGCCGGGAGTCATAAATTTGTGTCGGATATGGCGATAGGCTCTCCCGCTAACACTTCGTGGGGCGGAAAAGATAAGGCGAAGCGTGGGTGTCTTGTGTGTTCTTATCCCTTAAGGGAAAAAGGCGTGAGTTTATGTATATACGTTTATTTAGACGTAAAAATTAGCTCTACAATATATGCACATTATTCCACGGAATAAATTGTTAACATTTTAAGCTTAAGCTGCCGTTGTAAGTCGCTAAATATGACTCACGCAAACATTATCCTAGAGTAATAACTCAATTTACCACGAGAAAGACTGGGAGATTTAATTCCTAAACACGATTATCGCTTTCGGAGACGAAAAAGTAATAAGGTACTGGTTTGATACGGATAAAAGGTCTATAGGGAACACAAAGGGCGTATTAAAGGGTGCTAATTGAGAAAGGGCTTGCTTTATTTAATTAAAAAGAGGTCCCGAGAACAAGGTAGCACTACTCCAACTAAACAACACTTAACTTGGACTATCATTTAACTGGGAAGTGATTAATTTTGACATATTGAAGTTTATGGAACAGTTTTTATAATATAAACAAATACTTGTATGGAAAGCATATCACGTATAGTTACGTAAAGGTAAAGAGTATTTTTAATATAGAAGGGGCGTTGATACTTTAAAAACATAGATAAATGGTGGTGCCAGGCTACATTTTGTGCCCTCCTATTGGCGGATATTTGACGAGTTATCCAACATATACTTAAATGTGCCTAATATATGGACAACACCAAGACAACAACGCATTTGCTTGGCAAGGATTCACAAAAGATGGTAGACAATCTATAATATGAAATTAAAACTTGGTATTCTAGAGAAACGATCGACGCTAGCCGTAATGAAACCCGTACTAAATCATCCTAGGGGCCCCAGGGGCTTAATAATTCGTCGTCCGAAGTAAGTTATAAGATTTCACTTCTGAAATCAGCCCCCTTAGCCAAGTTATAAGCGCTTCCAATCTATTATCTTTCTAGAATCGTTAACGCCTTGACGTAAGCGTGATGACATTTGTACTTTGTACAAAGCCATTGGCTAACTCCCACACAAATGCTATCCAAGATGCAATTTGATTGGCCCAAAAGTGAGCTTATCGCTTACGTCAAGGCGTTAACCATTGTAGAAAGAGAATAAATTGTAACTTGGCTAAGGGGGCAATACTATTTTCCATAATACTTATCATTAACTCTATACTTAGTCTATAGTTACTAAATACGAAAGAAGATTTGAACATTTTATGGAGTTCCTAGGCACATTTGTACAGTTTTACGTACCACATCCGAACAATTTCGTATCAGATCATAGAGTATCCCCCAGATTGGAAACGATTGATGAAGAAACAATGCCTTAATACATTCATCCATCCTTATCTAAAAGTTATTTAATAGCAAATATACTTTCCAATCAAAGCTAGGTATAGTAAAATATCCTATTTTTATTCGAGGGGAGGCCGGGGATGGGCAATAGGACATACTTAGATGATCTCATGTCAAAGGGCCAATGCACGTGTACTGTAGTGTGCACTTAGCTTAATTGCCTCTTCTGCGGTTATGACGGAAATACCTATAATGAACATTGACTGTTACATTATGTATATAATATAATAAAAAAGAAATGTAAAAATCTATTTTGTCTGCAGTGATGTTTAACAAAGTATTTTCGGTTGTGTTTTAAATAACTCGTTTGAAATATTAAATTTAGTACATTGTTTCTTGTGGTAACTGAAAAAGACCCAATATTCGGTTCAAACAACACAATATTGAAACTTAAATAACAGTATACAAATTTGGATTGAGTAAATTAAAACATTATAAGTCATGTTTAAAAGTAAAATTGAGCGGCTTATGGCACGTAAAAGCAATAATTTAAAAATTAACTCGAAAAATGAACTTTTGTTTACTGAGTCTTTAAAAGCTGTGTTAAGACTGACTTGGAAATTTCGGCAAATTGTTCATCAAAGAATTAATTATACAGTAAGCCTACTTAATGGTTTTCTGGTTTGTTGAACAAAAAATTCAAGCCGCGGATTACTTTAGTTATCAAGGAAATTGTAAAGTTTTACCTCAAATACAGACGGGCTTTACCTGAAAGAAAAGAAAAGTTTTACTATTAATTAATATAAATAAAAAAAGCTTGATATATTTATTAACCGTGTTACTTTATTATTTACTAGCGAGCAATATAAACTCATTTGCAAAAAAAACGGGCACCTAAGCAATGAACCATTTCAAATGTTACTATTGGTTTTTGTTTGATAATTATAGGTAGTTTTACTTTCACAATTTTGTAAATTAAAAAGCAAATAATCGTTTTCGTATTATCATAAAATTTTGATAAAATTTATGGATTTTAATGCTAAAGTTCACTAGTAGTGTATGCTCGCTAGTAGTGCATATGCTCGTGAAGTAAAAGTTAACAAAGATTTTTGTTTGTTTTTTCTTTAATAAAGTAAAAGCAGATAAATGTTTAGTATCGAGTGTGACCCCCTCTAGCTGAAATCACAGCTTGAATTCGTCTGAGTATGCTAGCGAGGATATCCCGGAAAATTTGCTTGCGGAATACGCTCCCACTCCGCGGTAATCACATTCTTCAGCTCTGATGGTCTGCGGAGCCGGTTGTACTGATGCAAGCGTCGTTTCAGAACGTCCCAGACATGCTCTATAGGATTGAGCCTGGTTCTGGAAGAAAAACCATGTACCCAACCACGGGATGATCGTTTTCTTGTGAGTCGCGCATTGAGAAATCGCAAGTCTTCGTATGTGGACCTTAAGAACAACCTCGAAGAAGTAAGAAATGTGCATATTAGTCTATGGACGGTCAAGAGACATATAGATGTTTAGTCTCAATATGTCCCGTAGTTACTCTGGCTACAATGTCCTTCAATCCGAAACACACAGTGCATTTAAACTGCTGTTTGACGGAAATAGACATTGCGGTGGTACCCACCCAAGCAGCCTCTCATATATGAGAGGCCTACCACCAGTAAAGTGGTAGGTTAGGTTAGGTTAAAAAATAAAATATATGATATAAATTCTATAATAGTTAAGTATTATAGAATTTAACGCTGTGATTGTTACCTGTGATAAAAAATATTACTCTCATTTGAACAACGTGTTTTATTACAGAAACCATTATTCTTATACATTTCCTAATTATTTTTTTTTGTATTGTATCAGCCCATATACGTCCCACTGCAGGGCACGGGCCTACTCTACAATCGAAAGTACGATTGAGAGTGGTTAGGCCATATAGTCCACCACGCTGGCCTAGTGCGGGTTGGCGGACTTACATACCATAGAAATTCTTATAAATCGCTATGGTATGCAGGTTTCCTCACGATGTTTTCCTTCACCGTTTTAGTGCGTGGTGATTGGCTGTCAATACACACATGACTCCGAAAAGTCAGAGGTGTGCCCTGGGATTTGAACCCGCGACCACCGTGAACATGTTGGCAGCCGCGTCTAGTCCGCTTACCAACAGGCCACCACGCACTTATTCCTTTTCCACTTATTACATTTCCTAATACGATATTGGAATTTTATACAATGACTAGGAAATGTATACATTTCCCAGGATACGTATGTATAAAATAATTATTGAAGGAATATTTTATACATTTCCTAAATAGCTTCGGAATTGTATAAATTTCCTAGGAGCTGTATACAATTCCTATACTTCATACATTTCCGGTAACATATATATCATGGGACATTCACGATGGTGACGGGTTGGAAAAACAGCGCACACCTATAAAATTTTAGAGTGACGCGTGTATTTATACCACGCACTATAACGGAGTAGGAGAACACAACATACATATCTGTGTACTTTGTGGTGTTATACGGGCTGATACAGGACACCTAGAGGCATAGGTTTAGTTTAGATTACATGAATAAGTTTTGTGCATTTTATTTATTTTATGTTTAATTTTGTATAAGTTCAAAAGAGTTACAATTCCAGAGCTTCATTTCATGGTATTATTAATATGCATGCCATTGTTCATCGTAGCTTCCAGGAGTTGAAGTAGCGGGTGTGAGGGCGGGTCTCGATCAATGAAGCATGAACGTAATACTTCAGCATAATTTAATTTATACTGCAATTTCTACTTCACAACAAATTATACTACTAGAAATTATCTCAAGAAGGATTTTTCCAAAGGAACAAAATCAAATATTCTCCTTGCAAATTAGGATTTATTAATTTTCTTCGCACAAAGTGAGGGACTTACGGTTATATCTCGAAGATAAATTCCGGTCAGACTGCCTTCTAAATTACATTTATCTTTTTGTTCAAGTGTATTTTATAAATACGTTTTAAATTCATTTTTATCCAACTACAAAGAATCCGTAAAAAGGGTATATGTTTATTTTCCCAATATATGAGTCAACTTATCATATTAATTTGAAAAAAAAAGATACCAGCGAATGATGAATCTCCTCCTTTTGATGTCGGTTAAAATTGAGATATATTTAGAAGAGCATCGATCGGAGCACACCCCTGATCATAAGCGCAATGTTGTTGATACTGGTTAAAATGTACTATTGCATTTTTTATGGTTTGTCCTTAAACGTTTTCCTATTTTACCCCGGGCGAATTTTTTTTATAAAATAATGTAATTATCGTCAGTTTTTACATTTTATTCAGAGAGCCGAAGGCAAAAAAAAAATTGGACATCAAGTTTATTTCTCCAAGAACTTCGGACCTGGTTCGCAACTATTCGAATATTTGCTGAAAATATATATTTTTACCTACGGAACCTATTTGTCCCTATTTGTCGGACGCCCGCCTACAAGGTGGACGGACGATCTGACTAAGGTTGCAGGAAGTCGCTGGATGCAGGCCGCTTCCAACAGGTCATTGTGGAGATCCTTGGGGGAGGCCTATGTTCAGCAGTGGACTTCCTGTGGCTGATATGATGATGATGATGTATTTTTCCCTACACAAAAAAGTAGGTTTTATCAAGGCACAACAATATTCGGACCGATACTAAATTTCATAGTAAAATGGGGATTTTCTCCTTTCATGCAGCTTACTTAATTACGTACTTGTGTGCCTCATGATATCAAGATTATCATTTGATATTCGAACTTGTATTCAACGAACATTTTACTATTGCTATGAATGGCGAGACGAACATGCCCTTCGCCTGATGGTAAGCGATAGGACTGCTGATGAACAGTAGCAAAACCAAACAACACTGTAAATTATAAAGCAATGCTTGGCATTCCATTGCGGTCGCCAGCCTGAGACATAACATGTTAAGTCTCAATATGTCCAGTAGTTAATCTGGCTACAATGTCCTTCAAATCGAAATACAACAGTGCATTTACACTACTGTTGTGCGGGAGAAGCAGACATTGCGGGGGTACCCAGGAAACCTAATTAAGACAAATGTTTGATGCTATAGGTTCCTCTCATGCACCGTAGTCATAATCTTATAAAGGTAAAGATAAGTAGAAATTCAGAGCACGTCTTTTCCTTTAATGTAAAATTATCGCGTAGGAAAAACATTTTTCTTATTACGTTGCTAAATGCTCAATGATGCGTACCAATATTCAAATTTACGAGATCCGTCATGTAATGGTTTTTTTATCAGTCTGATAGAAAGGTATCGTAAAAAATAGGGGTTGCTAGGATTAATGTGGGTTAGCCAAAGAAGTAATATTTTCAGAATTTATTTTACAATTGACTAATTTTATTTCTGTCAATACTTGAAAATAGGTATAGCCATTATTACGTAGTCAGTTTTGAGACTATTTATTTATTTTATTTATTTATTTAATCCTTTTTTGCACTGTACAGAAATACTAAAAATATATTACACAATAAAAATAATAGTACAAGTGGCGGCCTTATCACACTAGGTAATTTCTTACAGGCAACCATGGGATGGATATATTAACAGGAGATAGAAAGGGCAGTCTAAGGTGTAAATGAAATAATAATAATCTACAATTAATAATTAAAAATAAAAATATAGTATCACACTAATAATACATACATATATATATATATATATATATATATATATATATACATACATACATACATACACAATATACGAACATACTTATTATACATACATATACATAAACATACTATATACCTATCCTAAAAATATACCAAAATAAGAATGGACAAATTATCTCAGCTACAATCTTGTTGTAAGAGGAAATGTAGTTTGACATTTCTTTTAAATGATGACAGTGTTTCAGCCCGTCGCGACTCAACTGGAAGTGAATTCCACAGTCGGACAGCTTGGACAGTAAATGATTTGTCCATGAATACTGTGGAGTGCAAGGGCATTCTCAGTTTCAATTTCTCCGACGACCTCAAGCATCTTGAATGTGAATCATGGAGAAAGATGAAACGATCTTTAAGATAAAAAGGCGTGAGAGGATTAAACAGAATATTATACAGAAGTGAAAGAATATGAGTATTCCGACGAAACCGGATGGGTAACTACTTGAGGTTAGCACGACTATACTCAAGACTGACTACATACTGGCTAAGGAGTACCTAGAGGTCAGCTTCAAATTGACTAAGATCTAACGACACGTCAGCGCTCAGACTAGCTACGGCCTGCTAGACTAACTACAAACTGTCTACGTACTGGCTACAGACTAGCTACAGATTGGCTACGAGCTGGTTATACGTAGGCTACACAGCCTGTGATACCAAGTATAAAGAAAATTTTTAAGTAACTTATGAATTATATTATTACCTGAAATTATGGTTTGCGATAAACGACTTCGGCAACATTTTGTTTAATAATCTATCTTTATGTTTTAATCTCTGTAGCAATGATTAAGTATAAATTAATAGTAATATATTAATGCGAAGATGAACGCTTATTATTATTTTATTCAGACATAGATTAGACAAAAGGTGTAGCCAGAGGCGACACGAAATTTTCAAATAAAAAGAAAGTCAACTAGCTCATTAAAAATAAATTGGTTTGGAGACGAAAGATTTATATAATCTACAAAGAGGATTGATAACTTAAAAAATATTTTTTTAAGAGTAATAGCAAAGTATTAAATAGAGACTAAAATCGTTCCATTTACCCTTGTTCAACAATTTGAAGAGGTTGAGGTATTTAAACGGTAATGTACTTTGCCGAAAGACTTGCCTTTAGTTTCATAAATGGAATATTGACCAATCACTGGCACATTGCTCAAATCGAATTCTTACTCAAGGGAATGTAAGTTATAACTCAAAGGTACACAGTCAATTAACGCCATAATTTTTTGTTACTGAAATTACAGAAGCAGTGATAAAGGTGCAATTTCATTCCTGTCGACAGTATAAAAGTAGAAGTGATAAAGCCTCAATGAACAAAGAACACCGCGAGAAGCCGCCTCAATCGGACTGTTCCATTAAGTCGGAGAAACGTAACGTAGACCGAAAAGTCTCTCGTAGTTTCTCATACCCAGACTTGATCTTAGTGTGGGGTCAGCACTATGTATGTAACTGTTGGGTCCATTTATTTATTTAATCATGTAAGCTCTTTCGAAACTCTATATACACACTAAACTCGAAACATGACCACCAGTAAGTCAATACGAACGGTTCATTTAGTATTCCAATAAAACTCATTCAACCGCATAATCCAATATACCTATATATGTATGTTCTCGCAATGTTTCAAACAGACTAATGCTAAATTGTAACCAATTAATTACGCATCCACATTCATAAATTTAATTTAATTTTAACATATTAGGGTATGTACATACTTACGCCCACTGTTGGGCATAGGATTCGTGTACCATCAAGAGTTCGATTGACAGAGTTTAGGCTACAGTTCGCCACGCTTGCTTATTGCAGGTTGGCGAACTTTATGTACCATAAAAATCCGTTATCTATATGATATGCAGGTTATTTCATGATATTTTTCTTCACTTTCAAAACTTGATTTTCAATCTTTAAATTAAAATAAAACATACCGTCGAATTAACAACCTCTTCATTTTCTTGAGTCTGTTAAAAATAGTCCTAAAATAAATAAAAAAGACAATTGTATTAATATAAGTAACTTACTCGAGTGTTCCCTTCTTCCTATAATCCTGGGTTCTCCCGTCGTAGTATAAAGAAGCATCTTAGCAGACCAGCATAATTGCACACTGCAAGCCGAAATACAGGTATTCACCTAGTTCGGCTTCAGAGGCCCCCAAAATATAACTTGCGTCACATTAGTCTTAAGGCCTTTTGTTTGTATAAATGCTGTACCTCAAGTTTTATGAAATAAATTTATTATTATTATTATTATTGTATTGAATGACACGGGACTGCCGTCTGATGCCATTCGATGCTCGGCCCGGATGGGATTCGCGCTTACTATCAGGTGCAGTGCAGTCATTAAGCCGAGTCGGTGTAAAAAAAAAGTCTGATTGTGTCTATTATACTTAGCTTAAAATTTATTTGATGGGTTATTTTCGTATCATAGAAAATCTTCATAAAACGCAATATTGTGAGTGAAATTGAATATGTAGCGATAAAATTTGTCTTAGACAGTTTCCAGTAGGTAGTAGTTTTGATTTATTAATACCGAGGTAGCGATGAAGCGAAAACAGCGCATGATGTTAGCATATTCATGAGGTGAAGGTTCGGCCTACATTGTTTTTATTTTATTAAGTTGGCATCTATAAGACAGGTATACGGTACGCAAGTCTTCGCTAATATGGAAAGGCGCCATGCTTTTCATTGTGTTACATTATCGTTAACAATAGCTTAAGTTTACTCGCTCTTATATGTGAGAGATCGCGTGGGTAGGTACCACCGCAATGTCTATTTCTCTCGCAAAACAGCAGTGTAAATGCTCTGTTGTGTTTCGGTTTGAGGGATATTGTAGCCGGAGTAACTACTGGATATATTGAGACTTAACACCTTTAAAATATTTCTTCCGGGTCTGGGTGTTTGTGAGACCGAAAAGTCTATTGTAGTTCCTGATACCCACGACACAAGACTCGACCTTAGTGTGGGGTCAGGACTATGTATGTGACTGTTGGGTGTTATTTATTTATTTGTCTCAAAGAGTAGTAGAATGCCAAGCATTTGTTTTGTAATTCAGGGTGTTTTTTCTTAGCGGCCTGTCATCAAGCCATCTTCTAATTAATGATATAAATGTCATATATCTCGAGTGCACCTAATTGCTGTGTGTACGGTGTGAATTCTATTGGACTCATTGGTTGGATTTCGATATTGTGACTTCCTATTTTAACAACTTTGTTTATTTGAAAATATTTTGTCGAACGAATCACGTTTTCCGACTCATGTTTTCCCGTGTACCAAATATTTGCGAATAGAATAATAAGATAGAACCTCTGGTTATTGAAGGGTATACTAAAATCTCCCCATATTACTGCAAAAATATATTTTTATTGATATTTCTCTGGTTGGAAGACTAAGCATTAAAAATTATTATAGTAATTATTTGTCGTAAAACGAACTACAGGTTGCTGTTGCCAAGTAATAAGCATTTATTATATATTTATTTATTCAACACAGAACAAAATAAATCATCCGAAATTGATTTATGATTAGATGATGTTCTAATTATTAATTGCTGAAGATGACAAATGAAATTGAAACGGACAATGCTTTATTATTGCTGAATGTGCCTTTAATAATATCAAACAATAACATCTAATGAGTAAAATACGCCATATTGTACAGTCTGGTACAGTCACTCAGTCACTCTTGTCATCAACCGTTGACATTTGACTTTACGTTTTTCTTCTTACTGCCAGCACCATCGATATACTATAAAAAGGTTGCACATGGAAAAAATTTCAGTTACAGTAATTTTATTTTGTAATAAATACCGATTATCTCTTTACTCCCATTTGGCGCAAAGATTTTTAATTTAAATTTCGATGTACTTATCTTATCCCTATAAAATAATGCATAAACCAACTCTGTAAGGCTAAGCCCAAGGTTCTATGAAGTTTCGCCCGTCTACTTTACAAGGTTTCGTTAATTAATAGATTTTTATAAAATTTAAAACGCTATGCTGTATTGAATTAAAATTATTTATAATTTAGTAATACATTGTGGGATGGGAACACAACACGACAGATGGGTGTCCTGTTAGTACCTCTGCGTACCTTCCTATTCTTGGAAAAAGGTGTGAGTTTATATTATGCATCTTTCAAAAATAACCATGTGTTAATTTATTTTAGCCAGACCACGACACCGGTCTATTTTCGTTTATTAATTAATTATGAAGACACGTTTTAATTAACGGATAATGAATTTTCCCAATATTTTCAATAACTTGTTACTTCAAATAAAACGTTAAAATGAAAACACTAATACAGCGTTCCGGAGGCGGTTTTTATAGCAAACTGACAAGCTGACATGACATCCTTATTCTAACTGTGGGTATTGAAATTACACACTAATCGGTTCATTTTTAATAAAATTACTTTTACAACTACCTGTAGGGTGTTTAATGTATTTTTTTTTAAATAATAATGTTATAATTTGAATAGTCTTTAACCAACTTTTGATATTTAAATCCCATCAAAAACATCCTGTAAAAAAATTCCAAGTCTCGCAGCTCAGATTTCCTACCGCAAAAAGTTGTCAGATGCATGTAATACCAAGTCGATTAATTTATTTAGTCCTTAAGGGACCTTCTGTATAAAGTTATTACGTTAGTTATTACCATATCAATCTTAAAAATTCTTTACGATTTAAATAAATGGATCGACTTGGCCATCGCATGAAAACATAATGTATCGTACAATTTATACATAATGCTGCTGGCAAACTGAAATAAAACAGTGCATTTACACAGCTGTTTGGCGGATTTTTAGAGGTTTTGAATAACGTAATGAAATAAATTTTATTAGTGTGCCACAAAACGTTGTGTCAAGGGATGCGGATGAAACAATGTCAAATTTATTTGTAAGTTTAAAAATAAGACTATTATTAAATATACTGGGTGGAATCGCTTAGCGTCACGAAAAAAATTGTGCATGGTAAGTAAGACTTAGAACCCTCTGGCATACTTATTCTAATATTTTGTTTTTGTTTATGTAGTGTAAAATTAATTTACCACTACTAGTTACTAATGTAGAATAAATTATTCATAAAAAACAACGTTGTTTAGAGAAAGATGATATAAATGAAAAAAATCTTAATAAATACACATCTTGACAGCCTCCGTGGCGCAGTCGGTTAGACGCCGCCTGTGAAACGAGAGGCCGTGGGTTCGATCCCCGCACCGAGAGAAATGTTTGTGCAGCCCACAAATATTTCTTCCGGGTCTGGGTGTTTGTGGGACCGAAAAGTCTCTCGTAGTTCTTGATACCCACGAAACAAGAAATGAAATGAAATGAAATGAAATGTATTTATTGATCACGTAGGCAATTAAGGAGCTCTTATGACAAGTCAATACACATAGAACTTAATCTCTATTTACAATATATTTCCTATGCTTATTATTACTTATTTTAATTTCTTGCTTTTATCAATTTATTTATTAATTTTATTTATTTTTAAATTAATTTTATTTTTATTTATAATTTATGATTAGTTTTTTTAATTTATTTAGTTTTTATTCATATTTTATTTAAAGTATTAGTTTTTACTTTATAGTAATTTATTTGTCAAAGAAATACATTATTTACGTTAGTCAAATTAAATTATATTATTTGTGGACCATAAATATTACAACGGTGCGTAGCGGTTTATAGTTACCACCGGATCCAACGCGGCCCTTCCTGAGAAGACCCGGCGAAACAAACTCAGTGGGCTTACACTACCACTGGAACTACGCGACGCGACCCAGTCCTGAGTATATCCAGCGACTAAGACTCAGTGGGCTTGTTTTGGGTCCAACTTAAGACAACGACCATAAGTATTTCCGATACGTCCCGTATGTTTAGGCTTACTGCCGGATCCAACGCGGCCCTGACTGAGAAGACCCGGCGAACAAACTCAGCGGGCTTTACTTTACCACTGGATACTACGCGGCGCGACCCATTTCTGAGTAGATCCAGCGAGTCAAACTCAGTGGGCTTGGTTTTGGTCAATTTACTAAAATAAGTATTTGTGACTTGTCTTACAAGGATTTGCCATATTAATTATTATTTTTATATGATTTTTTCGATCGGTCGTCATATAATTTAATTGATTTATTTGATTGTATATAGCTTAATTTTTGAGTTCACAATTTTAGATATTTTTAATTATTTAAATTAGGTGGTGTAATAAGCGAATAGTTCAGGGCCCCAGGAGGTCGCAATGTGCAAGAGAACACCTAATCCCAGGCTTTTTTATCCTCAATATATTCCTTAATATTATAATAACCCCTAGTCATAAGTTTGTTTTTAATATGGACCCTAAATAGTTTGTCCGGTAGCTGCGTTATCCTATTGGGAAGTTTATTATAAAATTTAATACAACTACCCAAGAAAGATTTTTTTGACTTTTCTAGTCTAAACGAGGGAGTCTAAAGACTCGATCTTAGTGTGGGGTCAGGACTATGTATGTGACTGTTGGGTGTTATTATTATTATTATTATTGTTACCCTTTATACAATATGAATTCGAGTCGAAACTTCTAAATCTAGGTAATAAAATCCTTTGATCGAGCCGCCCTCACCGCCGTGCCGCCGCAAGCGCAAGTGTGGCGCAGGTACAAAGCGTGCCGCCGCGCCGCGCCGCCCGCTCCCGCGCCGCCGACGCCTTCCAGGGCTTTTGCTACTTCCTCAGTCGTACGAAATTCGTTACCGAGTGACGTTGTACGAAATTATTTTGGTTATTGGTTAGTTTCTTGCGGTCAAAATGAGTGATTACACGAACAGTGAGTATGTAGCAATGATGACATGCTATGTCCGATCCAATGAAAACTTGGGTCATGCAAGAAGGATGTATGCAGATCCAGAACATCTGCAGTCTTTGCGTAGGAATGGTATCATGATTGATGAATCCACGACTTCCCAGCACAAGAACTATTTTAAAGACTTATTCGAGGCTACTCGATCATGGTAAGTTCAGAATTCCTAATCATGCAAGAATCCGTGACCTTCCACAACGAAGTCGTGTATTCTCGACTTTATTAAAAGGTTTAAATAAAAACATATGCAACTTTTTCTAAGATAGTAGGTACGTTATGAAAATAATATGTTCAATTAACATGTAAATCTTAACTTACCAACAACTACATTTACTTAAATGTTTCTAACACACAAAAATTCTAAATAAATCAAAATGTTATATGGTATTATTTAGAGTAATAATACCGATAAATAGGCGCAAAGTAAGTTCAAGGTCGTTGCTCGATAGTCAACTGTGGCGTGGCGTGACTCATACACGCGCGCGTCTGTGTATTGACATGTCGTTGCACTTTTAAGTGTAGGGTGATTTAGATAATATGTGTTTTGGGGATATTTTGTACTGATATTGTTTATGGGATAGTTTGTAGTTTTTAATGATAAATCTTGTATATAACGTTAATTTCACATACACAGTACACTATGAAATTTTCCGGACGATAAGCGATTCCACCCAGTATAACTGAAAACAAAACTTCCTTATAAGTAAACTGTATTATTTTTATACAATTAAGGATTTTTTTACACCAATCCAATTTCAAATCTTAACTTCGTTTTAAAGTCCATATATAACAGAAAATATTTCCTAACCAGTACCTTCAATTTCACACGGCAATTTCTTCAATAACTATCTTAATCAAATCAGCTATGTTTAACCACAGCCAGTTTCACTATGCAATTACCCGACTAACTCAAGGTGTGACAGCTTGGCGGGAATTAATCGTGTCAAAGCAATTACCGCCCGACATCGACACCTACTCCCGATTATAACAATCAGTTTTTGCCACTACACGGCCGTGGCCTGACGACCTAGATATTTTAATTTGGGACTTTACTTCGGGGTTTTTCAGATATATTTATGTAGGCCTGAAAGTGTCAGCAAAGCACGTGATGAGTATTGTGTCAGTGAGTAGTATGTAAATGCTTGTATGACAAGTTTAATGATTGGTTTTCTGGCTCTTGTAATTGGTATTTGGATGCGAATATCCTGACACCAAATATTTTTTGTGCTATAAGATTAACGTGAAGGTTTGCCAACATTTTTTCAATAAACTGGCAGAGTCACTATAATTTATTTAATAAAGATATAAATGAAAGTGACTCTGTATATAAAATATGTGTATTTATATACTTTTGCATATATGTATGTATGAGGATGCCTCAGGCATTAAGTCCGCCTTTATACAATACTAGCTGTGCCCGCGACTTCGTCTTCGTGGAATTTGAGAAAAAAAGTTAATTAGTTTATTTAGTTACTTTTTGTTTTTGCATTTTATTTTAATTATCAATCTTTGTAACAAAACCATACCGCGATCTAATTCTACGGTGGCGCCATCTCTTAGCGAGCGGCGGTAAACTCCCGTTACACATTTATTTTCAGTTTTTTGTATTAACTTTATTGAAAAATTTCTTTATATACAATATTTTGTAAATGTGATATTAATTCGTTGGTGGGAGAAGTGGTGGGATGCGCCCGACGTAACGGCCCAGTGGTGGCATGCGCGTGAGCTGCGCGCGGGCATTGCAACATTACTATATTTTTCTACAATTAAAGAATTTTTCTTAAATAAATGCAGCCTAAGTTACTCCTTGTTATATCAGCTCCCTGACAAAAAAAGTCCCGTCAAAATCGGTCCAGCCATTTTAGAGATTAGCCGGAACAAACAGATATAGACAGACATACAGACAAAAAAATTTTAATATCATTTTCGGCACAGGTATCGTGTATATAACGATATGTATACTCCATTGGTTTAGGTACTTAACTAAATGTAAACAAAATAAAAAAGGTTATTTAACATTGCCATTTCTCATTTCTAAATTAACTGAAGACAAAAAAATGTTTACGTAAATGAAAACTACATTGCATTTTAAAATTTATTATAACGATTATAATTATGAATGTGTGAGCTTGGAAACAATTAAATTATGTAAGATCATAATTACATTATCTAAATTAAATTACCTAATTGTACATAATGTAATCTGTCTACAAAAAAGACCCAAACAGTCAGGCATCCAAAACATTTTCATAAAAGTTACAAGAAATATTATGCTACAAAATCTAGAAGTACGACTTTACCGTAATGCGACCATTTAAATGAAAGATAATGCGTTAGGTCGGATAACTAAGCATCATCATATGTTATCTAGGGCAGCCAATTATTATTTCATTGCGTTAATGTACTTACTGTTTTCGTGAAGTGGTGAAGTGTTTGGAAGTGTTCATCGTTGTTCTTTACTCTGTTTTAGTTATTATTTGTTATAAGCTGCTGTTAATTGTTGTTAATACTTGTTACTTGGTTGACTAAAAATATTCGTAAATTGGACATTGCAATAAAATGTTGAACAACCATGCGTCACGTGTTCTGGTTTGTTTACATTTAGTTAAATACCTAAACCGATGGAGTATAGTTGGACATATTTTTTTATTTTCACTTTTAAAACAGACACTTCAATTTTATTTATATGTATAGATTGTATATAATACAACAATAAAATCAATACATAAATTAAAGAATAGGTAGAAAGACTTCATAGGCAATTTTTTTTTATAGTTGCATGGCATATTGGCGGCATTGCACCTTATGGTAAGTACCAATGCCGTCCAGGCAGAGTATCCATTGGCATCGGACGGCAGTCCCATGCCAATTAAATCCCGGATGGTATTAACAATCTTGGGCACTGGGGTGTAGAAATCCCGACAAGAAGTTCGAATGTTTGGACGATGAACATTAACAAATAAAATAAAAGTTTTCTACTTCTAAAAATCAATACCATTCTTTATGAAAATTATCATTCACTTCGAACTTAGTCTAACGCTACGACGTATGATAGAGGATTCGATCACTTTGTAAAGTATTTAGGCATATTCGTCCAATTTCTAATCCTATTGGTTTTTGTTCAAGTACGTCAAAGATAAGTTGATTATCTATCTGGGGGCACGGCAGTGCCCCCTCCAAGTCGAGCTAAAAAGCGGCACAGCCGTACTATCCTTTTCTCGAAGCACTTCAGACCATTTTTAACCCCCCATAACTTCGTTGTGGTTAAAGTTAGAAGCCTGAATTTTCAGTTACTAATTAGGCATTGTGTAAACACGGTATATTTAAAATTTCATTCAATTTGAACTAGTAGTTTAAGAATTATAACTTGTCAAACTTTCGCAATTTTGTCACTCACTGACTGACTGACCGATCATCAAAAGTCTAAGGCATTTCTAGCAGACATAGAGCCTTCAAATTTAGAATATAATTAGTGTTTAGTGTCTAAAGTAAGGAAAAATTCAAACATTTCATAATTTCTGTCTAGTTTTCTAGAAACACCAACTGCGTGAATAACTTTGTAATCCCATATAACTGTATAGGATTACAAAGTTACATTTGCAGTTAATGAATCATTGTACCCGTATACAGGGTATATCAAGACTGCTACCGAAAACGAAGCTGGGTGGCAGTTTAAGCGACTTCAGACACAATGCAACAGAAAAAGTTGAAAAAAAAAGCGACAATTTTTTTTTTGTTATTTTTTTCCTATGACCATATTTGGGTGGTTAATTCATTTTTTCCTAAAATAATAGTGTATGCCCTTTTATTTATTAATACTCTAAGGTATAAAAGAGTTCAAATTATTATTTTAGCAAAAACTATGGATTTACCACCCAAAAATGACGATATTTAAAAAATCATAAAAAATAATTGTCGCGTTTCTTTGCGAAATTTTTAATTGCATTGTGTTTGTTGTCACTAAAACTACCACCCGGCTTCGTTTTAGGTAGCAGTCTTGAGATACCCGGTATAATGGAATAATAGTTGTAGATACGTATCTATATATATGAGGCATAAAAGGAGGGTGTATAGAGAGGGAAAGGGTGTATTCAGCTCATGAAACTTTACAACATTCCTCTAGAAAAGCATGACAAAGATAACCTTGCAAACAAATAGACTAAATAGCTCGAAAACAATCACCATGAAAGAAAGAACACTAATAATCAAATCCGCTATATTTGTGATAAATTGATACCTACAAAAATAAGAAAAACCCATAAAACAGAGGCTTTAAGAAAAATCATTATATATATTCTAAAAATAAAAAGTACCGAAAAGGCCAGTAGCATTATTCATAAATTGTACGATACAATATGTTTTCATGCGATGGCCAAGTCGATCTATTTATTTACAACGTATAGAATTTTTAATATTGATATGATAATAACTTACGTAATAACTTTATACAGAATGTCCCTCAATCAAGGACTAAATAAATTAATCGACTTGGTATTACATGGATCTCACAACTTTTTGCGGTAGAAAAACTGAGCTGCGAGACTTGGAATTTTTTTACAGGATGTTTTTGATGGGTTCTTTAGTTACGTCTAATTAAAGGATCTTATAATTCTGAGTACACAGAACTCAAAGTAAGTCGCAGGGGTATTCGTAAGTTTTAAACAATATAATGAGAACCTATATAAATGTTATTTGTTGTTGATATTATAAACAGAGTATATCAAGACTGCTACCGAAAACGAAGGCGGGTGATAGTTTAAGCGACTTTAGATCCAATGCAACAGAAAAAGTTGCAAAAAAAAGCGACGATTTTTTTTTGTTATTTTTTTCCTATGGCCATATTTGGGTGGTAAATAGACTTTTTTTTTCTAAAATAATAGTGTATAATCTTTTATTTAAAAATACTCTAAGGTATAGAGTTTAAATTATTATTTGACAGCCTCCGTGGCGCAGTTGGTTAGACGCCGCCTGTGAAACGAGAGGCCGCGGGTTCGATCCCCGCACCGAGAGAAATGTTTGTGCGGCTCACAAATATTTCTTTCGGGTCTGGGTGTTTGTGAGACCGAAAAGTCTCTCGTAGTTCCTGATACCCACGATACAAGACTCGATCTTAGTGTGGGGTCAGGACTATGTATGTGACTGTTGGGTGTTAGTTATTTATTATTATTATATTTTAGCAAAAACTATGGATTTACCACCCAAAAATGAAGATGTTTAAAAATTCATAAAAAATAATTGTCGCGTTTCTGTGCGAAATTTTTAGTTGCATTGTGTTTGTAGTCACTAAAACTACCACCCGGCTTCGTTTTCGGTAGCAGTCTTGAGATACCCGGTATAAATATATATATCTGTAGCTGTATCTGTATCAGCCCATATACGTCGCACTGCAGGGCACGGGCCTACTCTACAATCGAGAGAACGATTGAGAGTATACTCGTATATTATAGTTTATTTTATTAATATAACCAAACAATTTCCCCTTCAAAGATACGATTAGGTTTGTTTCTTCACCAAGTTACGACTTTATTATTATATTACAATTACGTCGAAATAGGATATTTCAATTCACATCCATTTAGATTTAGCAAATGAACTCAATGCAAGTAAAAAGCATTTGCATTCTGAATATTAGGTACTTTTTGCTTTTTTGTGTTTGATAAATTTATTTCGAATGCAGTACGCAATTCATTTTATTTAATTTAACGAGTCGTTTGTTTTAAAGTGTTCTGAACTAATAAAATTTTTGTTGGTTAAGCCCAAAAACCATACAGCCAATTTGTATTTAATGAATTGAAAATTAAAATTCTGAGTATTCTACCGTTGTTCAGTCTAAATTTTATTTACAATACATAAACTCATCCAAATACACCCAACAGTCGCATACATAATCCTAACCTTACATTAATATCGAGTCTTGTGTCGCGGGTATTTGAAACTACGAGACATTTCGTTCTCACAAACACCCAGACCCGAGACAAATACTAGTGGGTCTCACAAACATTTGCCTCGGTGCGGGGATCGAACCCCCAGCCGCACTTTTCACAGCCGGCGTCTAATCAACTGCGCCACGGAGACTATCAATGTAACAATTTTAATTTTGCTTTTTTAAAAGTTCAATGCTCCATTCACATCTTTACTCTTGTAGTAAAAATAAGTTTACTACAAGTGTAAAAAGCTTAATCTTACTTCATGCTATGATAGTAAAACAGATACAATATATAAATATGAGACCGTAGTTTTGATCCTATTAAAAAGTTTTATGTTGGTAAATAAAAATTTGACCACAAAATTGGACAGACAGAAACACGGTTTGTAAAACGTCGCCGGATGCAGGCCGTTTCCAATAGGCAGCAATAGAGATTCTTGAAATAGAAGTAAGTAATGTCAGTATATCTTAATACAATCAACCTGGAATTGGGCAATTGATGATATGCATTGTAATTATGTCGTGTCAGAAAACTTCAGCAATAGGCTTTTTTCACGCCCGGTCAGCTTTGTCGCTTATATAAAGCGCAGGGCCGGCCAGGTATGGAGTACCCGCTCGCACCTCTGGGATGGATCCGCCCAGTATATGCTCGATGCCTTGGATGGATTACAGCGGCGGGCCATCCGTATTGTGAATGATGCAGACGTTACGAGCAACTTGGAGTCGCTACAACTCCGGAGGGATGTCGCCTCTCTAAGCGTTTTCTACCGCCTGTATCACGGTGAGTGCTCTGAAGAATTGTTTAACTTGATCCCCTCCTCTCCATTCCTAACCAGAACCACGCATGATGGCTTGCGAAGCCATGGCTTGACGGTCCACACCGTCCCGGCGCGAACCAAACGGTTCTCAAATTCTTTTTTGTTCCGCACCCTCAGGCTGTGGAATTGTTTGCCGTCTCACGTGTTCCCTCCTTCCTACAATCCTGGGTCCTTCCACCGTAGTGTGAAGAGGCACCTTAGCAGGCCGGCATAATTGTTTCCATTGGCATGGGACTGCCGTACGATGCCAATGGTGCAATGTCGCCACTATGCCAGGCCAGAATAAAAAAAGGCTTTCTACGTCTGAAGAAGATGATTATGGTGAAAATTAGATTTATGAAAACTAATTAAACGCACAAACCGTGTGTTAAGGTCCCTCGTTGAAAATCAGTGCTGTGGTACTGCTTATGCTGTGCTGCAGTAATAAGCTGAATGAGGGTTCCTGTTGTTGGCACAAATAGTAACAGAATATTATTGTCTTTCTGTTATCATTATATAGTTAATAATATAAGTTAATAATACTTTTTTTTCTTATATGTAAACACCTTATATTTTCTATGTTCTCGAGTTGAAATGTTGTCATTATTATTATTATTTTGTTTATTTTGCTTTTGTGTTTATACCAACAATAAATGTTTCTTTCTTTCTTTCTATTAACGTGTTTGTCTTTTTGACCGACTTCAAAAGAGGAGGTAATCAATTCGACTGAATTTTTTTTTTTGTATGTTTGTTACCCGATTACGCCCGCAATTGTGAACCTATTTTGAAAATTTCTTTTTTGTTGGAAAGCATGATATACAGGGTTGGTCCCATATAAAATTGGTGAAGACCTGATGAATATCTTAGGATCTGCCGACAAGAACTCCTCAAAATTAAACGGTCCAGCATTAATTCTTTTTGCCTTAGATTAAGTATAAGTATATAAATACAAAGGGTGGGTAAAAATGGGAAAAGGGTGGGGGTGGGGGGTGAGGGGGGTAGAAAATAGGTACAATTGTTAATACTCAATATCTCCGGCAGTTCTTAACCGACTTAAAAATAACTTTTTTGTCAAAGAGTATATGATAGGTTAGACCAAAAAAAATATTGTGAAGACCTGATGAATATCTTTGGACCTGAAGGGCAGAACTCTTCAAAATTGAACAGTACAGCAATAATTCTTTTTACATTAGGTTCAGTATACGTTTATTACTACTACAAGGGGGGAGGGGATGGAAAGGGGCGTGGGAAGGGGGGGGGGACATATACAAAGATAAATACTATATATCTGCGACAATAAATAAATGATTTTAAATAACTTTTCTTCGGAACGAATTATACAATCGGAACGAATTATATAATTAACATAATGTTGGTCAAATAAAATATGGCGATGATCTGATGAATAGGTACATATCTGGAGAGCAGACCTCCACAAAACTTTGCAGAAACGCAATGATTTTTCGTCCATTAGGTTAAGTATATGTGTTTTATAACGGGTAACGAATGATTACCACGCATAAGTGTACTCAATATCTCTAGCAGGTTAAGCCGATTTTAGTATTTTCTTTACCATAAAAACGAAATGACAGTGTAGCTTCCTTAAAAATCATAAAATATTAATTTTCGTTTTTGAAATTATGAAGGATCACAGTGGTTCATTTTTTATATACATTGATTCCAGTTTTTCATTTTATGATTACCTTTGGCATCATTGCAATGCTTATGAAAACTAAAAAGTAATAAATAAAATAATTTAATTTAAAATTAAAAGACCGACTTCAATGTGCACTACAAAGTAATAAATGATATATATTTCATTGTGCTAGTACACATTGATTAATTTTCTTATTGACTAGACTAGCCAACAAATCTTAAATACGTAATATTTTGAAGGCGGGTCGCCAAATGACGAACACGACGACCTACACTTAAATTTATATATATTTGTGTAAAACATCCTAGCGAAAAATACGCAATTTTACACGCAATATTAATTTACCTTAATCTATATAAACTCACGCCATTTTCCCAGAAGGGGTTTGCAGAGATTCTCCTGGTATCAACCAGGACACCCACGTTACGCCCTGCGTGTTTTGTCCCTCGGTGTGATTGGGGGCGAGAGTCTATAGTGATATCGGGTGCAAATTCCAGTCCCTGTCCTGATAATTAATAGAAAATTCGCCCGTCCTTAATATATCAGCTCTTAATCAACATTGTTGAGCATCGGACTTATCTACAATCGAGCGAAACATACAAACTTAACAACCCTTCCCTTTCTTATACATTCCTCACTATGATTCCTATCACTGTTAAAGTAATTGTATACACATATAAATATGCAAGTGACTCCAATAAGTCAATGGTGTACCCTGGAGTTGAAACCCTTGACCACTATATCTTTGATCATATGCAATAAATTAAAATTAGACCACACATATGACACATATTAATTCTATTAAAATTTCAACAAATGTATACGTAGGATCAATATGTTAAATTAATTTGTTTCTAGTTTACATATGGACCTAACTGAGCGCCAAAGATACATCTACAAGTAGGTAATATTCAACTGTGTTACATTACTTAAATTTGTTCTGGTTTGGCACTTGGCGACCCGCCTTCAAAATATTACGTATTTAAGATTTGTTGGCTAGTCTAGTCAATAAGAAAATTAATCAATGTGTACTAGCACAATGAAATATATATTATTTATTACTTTGTAGTGCACATTGAAGTCGGTCTTTTAATTTTTAATTAAATTATTTTATTATATTATTATTTTATATCAGCTCATACACGTCCCACTGCAGGTCATGGGCCACCTCTACAATTGAGAGCACGGTGTATATCAATAATTTTACATATAAATGTAATCCAATCCTGTCAAAGATTTCTTGGAAGAGATTACAGCTAGCGAAAAGGCCACCTATTCTAACCATACCTCATTGACGTAAGTATATGGACAGGGCGAAAGCCGTGTAAAGTGGTCCGAAGTAATTGGTGCGCGCGCTCCACTTTATATCTATTGGAGAGTTACTGAAATTAGTCGTCGATCGCAAAGATTTTGAAAATGCATACTTGTATTGATAGATAATTTAATAAAGATGAAGATAGTATTTTTAATGGACATTTAGATGAAATATGTTATATTATGTTAATTCAATATTTATATTAGCTCGATTTTCACGTTCATATTTTTGAAACTCCAAATGGTCCGCTACCTGGAGGATCACTCGTTGATCAGTGACCGACAATACGGATTCCGCCATAATCGATCGACGGGTGATCTTCTAGCGTTTGTCCTGCATCGCTGGGGTGAGGCGATAGACCGGCGTGGCGAGGCTCTTGCTGTGAGCCTCGACATTGCCAAGGCGTTTGATAGGGTCTGGCACCGTGGTCTTCTGTCCAAGCTTCCGGCATACGGTCTACCCGGCAACCTGTGTTCGTGGATTTCCGGCTTTCTGCATGGGCGTAGAATACGTGTAGTCGTAGACGGACACGCTTCGGCGCTCATGTCGGTAAATGCCGGAGTTCCTCAGGGCTCGGTGCTGTCGCCCACCTTGTTTATTCTGCATATCAATGACATGTTGTCGCTTGGCAACATTCATTGCTATGCAGATGACAGCACGGTTCATGGGCGATACCACTGCGGGCCTCCAGGTTGCCGTGTCGAAACTGTGAAGGGACCCGAAGATCTTGTCATTGAGCTCAACCGGACCTTGGATCTCATTTCTACGTGGGGTTCCAGGAATATGGTTGAGTTCAATGCCAAGAAAACCCAGGTGTGTGCGTTCACGTGCAAAAAATCCCCGTTCTCTCCCTTCCCCATTCTTCAGGGTACTCCCCTCTCAGTGCGGAATGACCTGTGTATCCTTGGTGTGGATATCCGCTGTGATCTCAATCCAAGGAATCACATCGAGGGCGTAATATCTGCCACATCACGCAGGGTTGGAGTCCTGAACAGGGTGCGTCGGTTTTTCACGCCCGGTCAGCTTTGCCGCTTATATAAAGCGCAGGTCCGGCCGGGTATGGAGTACTGCTCGCACCTTTGGGATGGATCCGCCCAGTACCTGCTCGATGCCTTGGATGGATTGCAGCGGCGGGCCATCCGCATTGTGAATGATGCAGACGTTACGAGCAACTTGGAGTCGCTACAACTCCGGAGAGATGTCGCCTCTCTAAGCGTGTTCTACCGCCTGTATCACGGTGAGTGCTCTGAGGAATTGTTCAACTTGCTCCCCTCCTCTCCATTCCTAACCAGAACCACGCGTGCTGGCTTGCGAAGCCATAGCTTGACGGTCCACACCATCCCGGCGCGAACCAAACGGTTCTCAAATTCGTTTCTGTGCCGCACCGTCAGGCTGTGGAATTGTTTGCCGGCGCACGTGTTCCCTCCTTCCTACAATCCTGGGTCCTTCCGCCGTGGTGTGAAGAGGCACCTAAGCAGGCCGGCATAATTGTTTCCATTGGCATGGGACTGCCGTCCGATGCCAATGAATACTCTGCCTGGGCGGCATTGGCACTTTCCATCAGGTGCAATGCCGCCACTATGCCAGGCAATTATAAAAAAAAAAAAAATGTACTGAAGGGCCCATCCTTAGTTTTCAAATCAATGCCATATCTTTAGTTTTTTAGTGTCTTATTTATTTTTTAAGGTTCTTAGATTTTGTTGTAAAATAAAGCATAAATAAATAAATATAATATATAGAAAAAATGAGGATATTCAGCACGATATAAATAGTTTTACATCAACTATCCCAGTTCTGCAGTGGTAATCAATATCTGTCCATTTAAAGCTGGCTAGAATGCAATCACTCATTGTGGTATGCCCGCCCGCGCAGTGTGCAGTAATTTATGCTCTATTTTATATTTATTGCTACTTTTTGAACCAGTATAAAGTAAAGAAAATCTGTAATTTTATACGTTTAGTTTATCTTTTAATAAAATAGTGTAGATTTAGAATGACGTTTGGTACTTTTAAAGATTATATGAAAAAAGTGCAGGGAATTAAAATTTGCTTACAATGTCAAAAACAAACATATCTTACCCTATTTTGTGATAACAGATGAAGTAATAGAAAAACAAACCCTTCAGATAGTTTAATTAAATATAGCTCGATGACAAAAAACATATCCAAAGTCTCTGAATTTCTGCTTACCATCGTATCGCAGGCGGGCCGTATGCTTGTTTGTTTTTTTTTTTTTATTGCAGTGCTAATAATAGTTGCTAATGGCGAGACGAGCAAGCCGTTCGCCTGATGGTAAGCGATGCGACCGCTCATAAACAGTAGCAAAATTCCACTGCGCTCACCATCCTGACACATAAGATGTTAAGTCTCAATATGTCCAGTACTTACTCTGGCTACAATGTCCTTCAATCCAAAACACAACAGTGCATTTACACTGCTGTTCACGGGAGAAATATGTAGACATTGCGGTGGTACCTACTCAGATGACCTTTCACATATGAGAGACCTACCACCAGTGATGAATTACATAAAAAAAAAACAGCATTGCAATTCGCCCATGTGATACTGTTTGCAATAATCATCGTCAGTATATCATACCGTATATACAACAAACACTTCATAATTGACAAGTGCTACATGGACGTGTAAATTATGAATACTACATTATTAGTGTATAATAAAAATTGATATCCGTACATCCATATGGCACGAGTAAAGACTGGCTCGGAGCCAAAATTCCGACGACACGTGTGCCGTTTCGACAGACAATGCTATTAAAATTTAATTTTATCATTTTGCGTTGCGCCTTATTACATAAAGGTTGGAAGTAAAAGTAAAACGGCAACTTTCAGGCTATTGTTTGCATTGTTCGTAAATAAAAAAATATATTCTATATTCACCTATCACATCGTGGGACGGAACATACAAGGCGAATTGTGGGTGTCCTGGCACCTCTGCTTACCCCTTCTGAGAAAAAAAGGCGTGAGTTTATGTATGTATGTACATTCTATATTGATCGCAGTACCAAGTAATTGCAGGCTTGTTGAAAACACAACACTCGGGTGCTACTAGGTTGTCCATTTGGACTCCGCCACCGTATTGTGGCTACGGCCACGGCCGGTTTCTATATTCTGTGTATCTTTAAAATGATATTCATATAGCTACCATTACTATATCAGTACAATTCTGTGCATAAATAAATAAAGAAATATATCTTTATTTTATGTGGATTACATATATCTCCTCAATCTACAGTTACTGAAAAATAAAATGTATCGAAATATTAATTACGTCTTTTGTCAAACAAGAATAGATTATAGAGACAGGCCGTTAGTCGATACGAAAAAAAAATGCGAATATTCGACTCATGCTGATGGTAGTATGAACCAACAACAGTAGACTTCCTATAGAAAGATAGTGTATGTCCGAGACACTATCTTTATGGCTATTTCAATGGGTTCCTTTATCCAGGCGCGCGTTTTGAAGTTTAATAGAAATATTTTCGTGCATAAAAATCGCTTCATGCTATCGCTAGTTGCGACTGCAGTTTGAATGGGGAGTAGTATCACTTTGTGACAGATACAGTTACAGATCAAAGTGCGGATGTCAAAATAAAAGCAATGCCGATTTAGATAGTAGCCTTCCTGGCGCAGTTTGTTAGGAGCCGGTTGTGAGATGAGAGATCGCGAGTTCGATCTCTGCATCGAGACAAATGTTAGTATGAACCACAAGTTCGAGTTTGTGTCTCTCTGTCTGTGTGTTTGTGATGCCTAATCGACACGTCAACAGATGCATCTGCAGTTACTCTATAAAAACGACACGAACTTCGAATGTCCGGATGTTCGACGTTCAGAGTAAGATATAAGATTTCCACTTCTAAAAATAAATACTATTGTCTGTTATACTTATTATTTTTCCCAAACTTAATATATATACCTATATACACAGTGATGAACACATGATGTCCATCTAGACGTGGCCGTAATCAAATACAATCTCGGAAATCTATTAGATTCGAATAATCCCTCGGCCAATATAATTAACATAAAATTATTAACAGCTGCAGTTCGGCTAACCGTATTATTCAACATATTGTCCCAAACGCTTTGTCTCCTCTGATCTATAATTAGGTTAATACAAGACTAGACCCGTCACATCTTAATCTATAATTTAAAGTTAGTCAATTACCCTAAAACTTCCAGGCAAATATTAATTATTCGAAATAGTATTAATTAATATCAATTATTATATTACTGATGTTAGCTCTTGTTTTTTGGATGCTGTTCATATAATAAAATATTACTGTTTTTGCAAAAAATATTATGCAGATCCTTTCACATTATTTTGATGTGATAATTTCTGGCTAGACTTACTAACTAACGATGGATTGCATGACGTAATATTTTTCAAAATGAGAACGGAACATGGCAAATATTTTCCACCTCGGCTCTCAGTAATACCTTTCCTTAGAATAAATTTTATATAGAGTAGCTATAGCTTATCCCTCTTAATGTAAAAATCAAGTTAACTTTATAAAAAAAAGTCCGTATCGAATATAATTATGAATTATTTTCCTTTGAAGTACAGATTTCTTTTTTATGTAAATGGGAGAGCTAGAGAGGAGCTCGCCTGACAAGCGGTTATCGTCTTCAGACACTTGTAACACGACGAGAGCTTTTAACCTTGTCTTGCATAATTTTGCGCTGTTTCTTTGGGTGTTCTAGACTTGATGAAAACCACTTGTATTCGTGACTCTAATGCACTGTTTTTTTACTGATTCTATGACAGCCTTCGTGGCGTGCTTGATTTGATGAGGACTGTGAAACTAGTGGCTATGCGTTCGATTCCCGCACCGATAAAAAATTTGTAAGGCCCACAGGTATTTGTAAATAAAATAATAATAACTAAAAACTACTAAATGACACAAACCGTGCGTTCCACTTGACTATCGCAACAAACTTCAGAAGGCGACATCTGCAGATGCATATATTGACGTGTAGAAGAGGCATCACGTATACATCAGATAGTTATGTATATAGTTAAAGACTGCAATATGCGGCAGGAGTGGTCAGTCGTCAGCGTTAACGATAGAAAAATCGATCAGATGCTGGCAGTTGAGGGCTCTTGTTGGTCATCAAAAGTCAGTAAAGACTGAAGTGACAGTTTCGATTGAGGAAATAACTGCGCTGGGATATAAAACTCGTTTAGAGCAAGAGCCTGTGGCCGCCAGACAATCACTGCTCTATAACATTGACATCTCACTGTTATAAGATAATTAGGAGTTATCTTTTTAAAAAAATCTTCTTTGGTTTTACAGTTAAATGTTGATAGAAATAGAACATAAAAATAAAAATAAAATAGAATTAAAAATATAGCTTGGCAGACCCAGTCGGGAAGGAATATGCAAAATGAGAGAGTACACGGCTCACGCCTATGAAGGAATAAAAATAGGAAGACGCCTATTTATTCAGTGCACATTTGCACCTTTATATGGAGAGGGATTTTCGTTAAATAATGTATATAATAACACGATCAGCAATTATGAAATTCCGATCGTGGTGATTTTGGAAGTTACTAGCTTCAATGTGTCTGGAGATGAATGAACCATCAAAAGTGACTTACTACCAAGGAAACATCTTTTGATAGTTTCCTTAATAACATAATATATAAAACTCAGTTTTAATACTGCAACGTTGGCAAAATCACATGTTATTAAATATTATGATATCTTCAAACTCTATATAATCAGAAAGTTGTTTTAACAAAATCACACGCCTTTTTCCTAGAATTGGTAAGCAGATGCGCTAAAACGAGAACTACGTTCCACCTTGTTCCATGTTTTCCGTCCCACGATGTGACAGGGCGAGCCTGTCGCCAAATCGGGCACATATAGCTGACTCCGGGTTAATTGCAAAATCAAATATCACTTTGCCCGATTCAAATCCGAGACCACAGCGTTGTAATTATACCATAGTACAATTGCGCCATTGAGGCAGTCGAATACAATTCGAGCCCGAATTCAGGCGAGAATCAGGCTAATTACTTTAATCGTATTTTGTCAAATATTTACACGATCCATTCGATAATCGTATCTCTGAGGCAAGAAATTCTTGCCGTGTAAATGGGACTTTAATAATCACAAAACGAACCATATGGCTATTAGAAGCTAGTTGAGGATATACCTATATATAGATTAGTAAATTAACATATTGCTTCGGCACATGCAATTTAATGCATGACATTAATTCCGCCGTGTCTGATCTTCAAGCCGTATGTCAATCAGAACTGACGCTAACTGAATTATGTTATCAATCAAATTGCAAGCCAATATCTTACAGCAAATTTTTTTTTATTATGTAATTAATTAATTATGTAATCACGGTTTATATTGAGTTTTTAAATATAGACACGGTTTATTTATCAAATATTATAACTTGAGTTTACCATGTTGAAAATCTGTAAGACTATTCGTACCATAAATAAAATAATATAAAATCGAATGCTAGTCAAATCATTACATCCATATGGGGATGGGGAGCGCAGTGGTAAGCCAAATATTATTTTGGGATTCAAGGTTGCTGTTTGGTTTTGCTACTGTCCATGATCAGTCGTATCGCTTACCATCAAGCGAATGACATGCTGTTCTCGCTATTCTAGCGATGAAAAAAATTAAGCTTTAATATGGGTAAATTGACCCAGTTCAAATCACCAATAATACATAAATAACATAGTCACATAACACATCTACCATTTTTTTACATTTTATATACTTAAGTATAACTTATTCATTAAACAAACATTAAATAAATAACTAGGACACAATAAACATGATCATCAAAGAAAAGTTTATTCTGAGTGGAATCCATATACCAAGACGACTTCACACATCACACACCTAGCGTCTCCTGATAAATATCAGACAAACTACGATCAAACAAAATACGAAAATATTTCAACGTAAACACACATTTTACGATAACTAGGTTATAAGATAGACCTATTTCAGGCTCAGATAGTATTTCAGACAACCCAATTTGTAAACATAAACAAACTTTGAAAGAAATAAATACGTTTACAACAAGCTGTGAATTAGGTTGATGGTCTCAGCTACGAATGGCTTAATCCAAAAAGATAAAATGCTCCAATCAAACCGTTCGACTTAGTTTTCCATTTCAATTAACTTTCAAGCCTTCAGCGGGAAATTTGAAGGCAATCGAGGCTTAATTTAACGGTAATGGATAGGTACGGAAAAAATAGAGTAGCTTGTACTCTATTTTTGACGCTGAAAATTTCATTTTTACTCTATAGGTGTTTTAGGATTCCGTACCTAAAAGGTGAAGTGCGTGGTGGCCTGTTGGTAAACGGACTAGACGCGACTGCCAACATGTTCACGGTGATCGCGGGTTCGAATCCCAGGGCACACCTCTGACTTTTCGGAGTCATGTGTGTATTGATAGTCAATCACCACGCACTAAAACGGTGAAGGAAAACATCGTAAGGAAACCTGCATACCATAGCGATTTATAAAATTTCAATGGTATGTAAGTCCGCCAACCCGCACTAGGCCAGCGTGATGGACTATATGGCCTAACCACCTTCAATCGTACTCTCGATTGTAGAGGAGGCCAGCGTCCTGCAGTGGGACGTATATGGGCTGATACAAACCTAAAAGGTAATAACAGGACCCTATTACTAAGCCCCGCTGTCTGTCTGTTCGTCTGTCACCAGGCTTTATCTCATAAACCGTGTACCGTAACCGTATTTTCGTTGCCGCTCTAACAACAAATACAAATAAAAATAAAAAATCAAAATATTAAAGGGGGGTTTTTTCGTTTTATTTTGCTATGCATTATTTAATTTTTTATTCCTTTTCTGTGTTTTATTCTAAATATCTCTAGGAAATAAATTCTTCTCTTTGTCTTTCTCGCTTTAGCCAAAGGAAGTTCACTGCTGAACATAGGCCTCCTCCAAGGATCTCCACATAGATCTGTTGGAAGCGGCCTACATGCAGCAGACTCCATCCTGCAAAAAGACTTCCCCTACTTAGACGTAATATACTACGATAATATTCGCTTATAGGTCAAAAATATTTGTCCAAATTGCTTTATAAAACCTCACTGGCCGATGACTGCCTAATCGATGAGGTGGGAAGTATTTTTTGCAATTCCTACTAAGACATATTTTTTGCCTCGTACGTTTAAATGATAGCCATAACATGCTACGTTATAATGGTTAGAGATTCTAAGAGATAGCAAGTAATATATGAAGTGCCAGTCGCATACCACCGCTATAAATTTCTCTAACGAGTGGTTTACTGCGGTCGATCTTCTGTCGACTATATCTTTAAACGCTGAGTTAACCATATTTCAGAATCTCCGATTAGTTGTTACGACCTCTTCTGAATAACTTCAGGGATAAATGTATTCCAAACTTGATCCACCGCGATGCAAGGATTATTTTTATATCGGTATTCTGTATCAGCCCATATACGTCCCACTGCAGGTCACGGGCCTCCTCTACAATCGACAGTACGATTGAGAGTGGTTAGGCCATATAGTCCACCACGCTGGCCTAGTGCGGGTTGGCGGACTTACATACCATAGATTTTTTTTTATAAATCGCTATGGTATGCAGGTTTCCTCACGATGTTTTCCTTCACCGTTTTAGTGCGTGGTGATGGACTATCAATACGCACATGACTCCGAAAAGTCAGAGGTGTGCCCTGGGATTCGAACCCGTGACCACCATGAACATGTTGGCAGTCGCGTCTAGTCTGTTTAGTATTTTTATATCTAAAGAATTTTTATTTTCGATTTTCTGTCCATATGTTACAAAGGCCTGACAAAGTATCAACAATTAATTACAAATAATTACAAAATAAAATAATATACTCGTATACTTGATAGTTCAGTGGAATTTAAATAGTGAGTTTGCAGGTCAGGGTAATTCTTAGATTCCTCCTCAGTCGATGTAATAATGTCTATGATTAATGCAGTTTAAAATCGGATATACACAAACTGAACCCGAACTCAATAATAAACTGGTGTTAAAATTTACTGGTGGTAGGTCTCTCATATGTGAGAGGCCATCTGGGTAGGTACCACCGCAATGTCTATTTCTCCCGTGAAACAACACTGCGTAAATCCACTGTTGTGTTTCGGATTGAAGGACATTGTAGCCAGAGTAACTACTGGACATATTGAGACTTAACATCTTATGTCTCAGGATGGCGAGCGCAGTGGAATGTTGCTACTGTTTATGAGCGGTCGTATCGCTTACCATCAGGCGAACGGCTTGCTCGTCTCGTCATTCATTGCAATAAAAAAAAAAACATAAAAAAATAACATCAGTCGGTTTGAGAACCTCGTCCTTTTTTAAGTCGGTTAAAATGTTGCATGTGTGACTATGAAAGATTTCCCATCATCGACTTCCTTATGCTTATATCAAAAATAATCTCTCCCATCTTGACAACACTGAATATATTTACGTTGTCCAGACATCGTGACATGTTATATAATGTCCATGTGTTAACTTGACAGGCGACCTTCGCTCCAAAAGATGTGTTATATTATAAAAGTACTATTTATTGACGAAAATATTGAAAGACGTGTTGCCTTTTCGTTATACCTCGTGTAATGCGTAACAGATTATTAGATAATAATGTTAAGAATTTATTTTGCCTAGGTGTATATTGGTTACACATGTACCTATATCAATAATTTAATTTATGTTTTGGTGGTTATAAGTGTAGGTATTAGAATGAGCACTAACTTTCAGGAATTAACTATCGTATATTTTATAAATTAACACTCAATACATTCACAGACAGAGTAAGATTATAACTATGCGACTCGGAGCGAGATGTGCTCGTGACGAGAGATGGCAGACTGTCCTCACCGAAAGGTTTTACCCAAACATGTGTACTATTGTCTAAAAAACATAAATTTGTTGCAAAGGATTGCCGCCACTAAAGAACTTAACTATAATACTACAGTTTTATTGCCCCGGCATGAACGGGCCATTACAATTAGGAAACAATAATTTAGAATAGCATCTTTTTAACTAGTATTATACAATAGGGTACATAAATATTCTTACTTTAATAAAACGACTCGCAGATGTTTTATGGTTAAACATCTGCAGTCATATTTTAAAATGAAATGCTTGTTTAAATAATGTTCAAATTACAAATAATAAGCGTGTTATTTTAAAAGCTAAATATAAGTTGGCGTATTGCAACCGCTTTAAAAGCTAAATCTAAGTTGGCGTATTACAACCGCCACAATGTATTACATTTAAATAAAATGTATACTAATGGAACAAAGTTTTACTAAATATAAAATATGGTCAATATTTGCTAAAAAATATATGTTAGATGGAACTAAATCTTATGAAAAAGGTAAAAAAATAATAATCGATTACTTCAAGTACTTCCTTCACAAAGCCTACTTATAAGAAAGAATTTAAAAAGTCTGTCTAGTTGACAGTGAAGTAGATGGAATTTTACCCCCAGTTATAAATCCTCTACCATCCTGGTTTAAAAGCAAACAAAAACAAACCACGCTCTTTAAAATTCAATCCAAACACAATTTTTCTCAAATGATTGTTTTACCGAGCCGTCAGCAGTCATGTTGAGTGCAAACGACTGCGAGATTTATGAGATGTCACACTCTCCTGCGTACAGAATGCCGACGGCTAGAGGCAGTCGACACCGCAATTTGTCAACTCCTCTCGGCTGATTTATCGACACCCTGACTAACAGCGAAAAACTAAAATAGTACCCCATGCATTTATAGCATAAATAACACCACGCGACCTAGATACGGAACTTCGGATGAGGCTGCCTATTGAAATCTGATTGAAATATGATTAGGTAGGTATATGAAAAGTTACCATTTGTGAGATGTTTTTATGAATCATCTCTGATTGCTGGAGGTGCACTTTTGACTGTTTTTTTTTATTGGTGGAATATACTAGTTGTCCGTTGCATTAGTTTTATTGGAATCTTGAGAGAAATAAATATAAGTTGAATCGAATTTGGTAAAAAAGAAATCATCATTATTGAGGGTCAAAATTTAAGACATCGGCATATAATTAAAAGGATTTTAAAATACTTGGGATGGAAAAAAAAATTTCATTTGATTCTTTAAAAATGACTATAGTCAATTATATTTTATTATGACTAGTCATAATAAAATATAATTGACTATATTTCCAAATATATAAAATGCCAGATGACATCCAATAATTAAATCGTACCTAATTTTATTGATGTTAAAGAAACTAATAATATTAATGTTAACGATACAGCTGTCGATGAATCAAATATCTAATATGTCCAAATGAAATGAAACAGAAATTACAAAATCGTGCTTCCAATTTTTGATTTGATATCGTTCTTAATTAATTAATTAATTATTTAATATATTGAACAAATTAATATAGTGCTTCTGAAAGACAAAATGACCTATTAAAGTTTATTGAAAATATCAACGTAGATGTAATTACGAATCCTAAATATTGTATATTTATGTTGTAACGCTAATTGGTGCAGACTGATGTTCATGATGTATAATTCTTACTTGTTGCTCTCATGAATAATTTCCATCATTTATTATGTAAGAATTAGGGTAAGCAATTGTTGGCAAACATATTACTAAAAATAAAAAATACAATACGAATTCCTTATGGTCATTCATCGCAGATAAAAGTGATAAGCTTCTCCAAGAAGAAAAAAAGTAATTTCCTGAAGCTAAAACAAACATAGGATACAAACATTACGATGTATGAGCAGTACCGGATAATAAAACCACAGGCTAGTCGTTTGTCGATTGGTACTGGAAGTAGGCCGGTGTAACCCTTTCAGCTTGTTGGCAAGTTGGTAAAGTAAGATTTTCGACGTGATCGGTCAACAGTCGTGTTGTGAAACCAAACAAGTTGGTGGCAATTTACTTTGTTCCTAGTTCATAATACGATAGGGATTTAATACTTTTTAGTGTTGAAATGATTGGGACTGATGAAGCTTGGTTTAGTTTTATAGACAGGGTATTTTTAAGTAACTACGATTTGCTGCGTAAAGTTGAAATGTTACTTGTCTCTCATATGAGAGGCCACCTGGGCAGGCACCACCGCAATGTCTTATTCTCCCACCAAACAGCATTGTAAACGCAATGTTGTGTTCCGATTTAAAGAATATTGTAGCTACTAGAAACTAATAGAAATAATAAGACTTAACCTCTTATCAATGCCAGTAGTTGCTTTGTAATTCATGGCAACGCTTGGTTTTGCTCCTGTCCATGAGTGGTCGTATTGGTTACTATCAGGCGAGTGACATATTCGTTTCGCCGTTCATAGCTTTAAAAATATACATAATTAGTTACTAAGAAAATTCTTAACATGATTCTTTGAACAAACCTAGTGTGTGATGGCACATGTTATACGAGTATATTATACAAATGTAGAAAGCCCTGACAGCATAATGAGATGCCAAGTCATTTCCGTAGACATTAGGCATAAAAAGAGACTTTACGCTCCCACAAAATTCCAACCCGAAATAAATATTCGTAGTTCACAGAATAATTTGTCTCATTGTGGGATTAGTACCCGCGGTCTCTCGTTTCCCAACCAGCCCTTAACCTGTGTGGCCTAACCTAACCTAAATATATTATGTAGAATTTTCCATCTGACCGTATTCAAATCAAATATGAAAGAACCGCGGCATTCGTTTCGTGGCCTCTTTGGAATGCCGAAACGTGTTTTAAAACCCCTAAAATTGTGCATTTGAATGAATCTAGAATCTGAATGCGGTTGACTTTTCAAGTCGGTGAACTTCGTGCCTTTTCGTTGAAAATATTTATGTAATACATACAGGCTGTCCAAAGAAATGGTGCACCTGCTAATATACATTTTAGCAAATCGTGACTATTTTTTTATTGCCTTTGTAGGCAACCAGACCAACTAGCGGCTCGCCTGATGATAAGCGGCTACCGCTGCTCATGGACTTCTGCAGTGCCAGGGGACCAACACAACAAAGTCGTTGCCTACCTTAAGTACAGTACTCTCTTTAAACCTCGTTTGAAGAAGGACAGGTCATAGCGCTCAGAAAACACCGATGCAGGGAGTTCATTCTAGAGCTCACACGTCTCTCTGCAGTCCTAACGGTTCCAATTTGTCCGTGAGATCATCGACAATTCGACAAGCAATTGATTGCGTCTACAATAACATATATGCCGAGAAATCAAGGATTAACTGCTTCCTCTTAACATATCACGCTAAAGTTCTGACAGTTGATGACCTTGCAAATTTGTCAAAAATGTTACATTTGTCAAGAATGCCAATGACTTTGTAATTCATGGTGTTATGCGATATAAGATGTAATCACCCGGGTATGTACCAACACACAAAGTGGTTAAAGTTATTTACGAAAACATAGAATTTAAGAAGGAATATTTTGTTTTGTTGTTCTTAAGGCTTGAAAAATACTACTGAAACGCCACGCAACCCGACCCGACGCGACACGTGTTAAATCGAATCAATTCCACGATGCATGAAAATATTTTTATTAGATAAACTTTATAACGCGAGCCTGGATAAAGGATCCCATTGCAATACGTAGTCATGTCCGAGACACTATCTTCCTATGGGAAGTCTACTGAAATAAAACTATTTTTTACGGATTTTATCGCAAGTCAGTCCCGTGACCACGAAAGATGTATAGTAATCGAAACGTCGGGATATCAAAAAATGTAAAAATTAAACCAAATCCACGATCAATCCGTAAATAGTTTTATTACAATGTGTATCATTCGCGTAAATCTAAGAAACCATTAGAAACTCTACTGTTGTTGGTTCATACATACTTCTAAATTATTCTACATGACACACAAATATTTGCCATGGAGTTGTTTCCAATTTTTAAATACAGTTTATCAAAACTGCTACCGAAAACGAAGCCGGGTGGTAGCTTAAGTGATTTTGTTTGTCTACTGTATACACAGTTTTATCCACTGTCTAATGACTTTTTTAAGAATCAAAATTTGGTATAAAATGCTTTCCCTTTCACGTACGCTAATTATGAAAGATGACGCCTTAGACGATGCTGGATGCATCCTTTTCTTTAAATATCAAATCTCAAATATTTGTAACGTCTTTATTATTAAATAGATTAAAAATTCTTCTGGTAAATCTATTTTACAGCATATAACCCATAAAAACATAATAGGTAAACTGCGCCAACGAAGCTGTCACAGGACAGCATCATGAATCATGCAGAATAATATCTTAGCTTGGACCATGGAGGTAATCTTATTACATTTTAGAATTAGTCATAATATATGATATTATAACACCGTCGATCAAATATAGACTAAGATCAAATATAACTTCTGCATTTGAATTGTGAACTACGAGTTGTAGCAAAAAGTCTTAAATTATAAACAAATTCAAGTAACAACAACATTTATTCTTTTACATTAAGATTTATTATACTTTTGCACCATATTAAAATCAAATAAGACCACACGCTTATTTGTGCGCGTATTTCTCATGCCGTTTTTAGGCCGTAACTTATAAATAAATAACACCCAACAGTCACATACATGGTCCTGACCCCACACTAATATAGAGTCTTGTATCGTGGGTATCAGGAACTACGAGAGACTTTTCGGTCTCACAAACACCCAGACCTGAAAGAAATATTTGTGGGCTGCACAAACATTTCTCTCGGTGCGGGGATCGAACCCACGGCCTCTCGTTTCACAGGCGTATAACCGCCAGCGCCACGGAGGCTGTCAAATATATAATCTAGTGTATACGAATATATGATCGAAGTACACTGCATTTGATCAGTATTTTATAAAAATACATCCATAATGAATACTCATTCTTGCAAAATCAAAGCAAATCATAACAAAGAAAATCAATAACCAATGTCCCGTATTTGTATGGATGGTTACTAAGGGGAATATGTGAGTCGGAAAACTGTTTCAAGTCTTAATTGCATGGGAGAGGGGCTTAGCGAACTTGTTAGTGCAACAGCGCATGTTGGATAAAACTGCGGCGGCTGGGCAAAGATGCTGCTAATTTATAACTTTTAATGTACTGAGTTAGTTTTGATTAAGCGGTTAAAATGTGGTTTTAGTTAGTTTAATATAGGTAGATTGAAATAATGTAAAGATGTCTGTATAATGTGGTAAATCGAAGATTTCTAGCTGGCCAATCCAAACGACGAATGCCGACCTCTTGCACATTCGCTTCCACATCGCCAGACCGGTGGGCGCGAGCGATGTCGTCCATAAAAATTTAGTCTTCGCCTAAAGCGGCCAATGCGGGTTGTGCATGAGGAATTAGAACTTCCGTTATGTATCGATGTCCAGTCAGTGAGCCGTTTTCAATGAAGACTAACTCTGTACGATCCATTGAATTTATTCCTGCCCAAAACATAACAGAGCCCCGACCATAAGGTGTGATTACTTCAAAACAAGCCTCTGCAAAGCGTTCTCCTCGTCTTCGTAGCACTCGCCGACGTCGATCTTCACCGAACAGAGATATCCTGGCTTCATCGGAGAACAATACCCTATTCCAGTCTTCTTGAGTCCATGACTCACAATTTCGAGCAAACCTAAGCCTGGCAACTCTGTGCTCACGGAGTAACTTAGGGCCGCGGGCCGGGCGATGACTGCGTATGTTGGCCGCGAGAAGCCTCCTCCTGACCGTCCATAGACTAATATGCACATTTCTTACTTCTTCGAGGTTGTTCTTAAGGTCCACATACGAAGACTTGCGATTTCTCAACGCGCGACTCACAAGAAAACGATCATCCCGTGGTTGGGTACATGGTTTTCTTCCAGAACCAGGCTCAATCCTATAGAGCATGTCTGGGACGTTCTGAAACGACGCGTCAGATTAGTACAACCGGCTCCGCAGACCATCAGAGAGCTGAAGAATGTGATTACCGCGGAGTGGGAACGTATTCCGCAAGCAAGTATCCGGGATATCCTCGCTAGCATACCCAAACGAATTCAAGCAGTGATTTCAGCTAGAGGGGGTCACACTCGATACTAAACATTTATCTGCTTTTACTTTATTAAAGAAAAAACAAACAAAAATCTTTGTTAACTTTTACTTCACGAGCATATGCACTACTAGCGAGCATACACTACTAGTGAACTTTAGCATTAAAACCCATAAATTTTATCAAAATTTTATGATAATACTGACGAAAACGATTATTTGCTTATTAATTTACAAAATTGTGAAAGTAAAACTACCTATAATTATCAAACAAACCAATAGTAACATTTGAAATGGTTCATTGCTTAGGTGCCCTTTTTTTTGCAAATGAGTTTATATATGTATATACACATACAACATAAAGCTGAAAAGTTTGTTTGCTTGAACGCGTTAATCTCAAAAACAATTGGTTCAAATAG
Organism: Hyles vespertilio; assembly: GCA_009982885.2. Taxonomy (NCBI): domain Eukaryota; kingdom Metazoa; phylum Arthropoda; class Insecta; order Lepidoptera; family Sphingidae; genus Hyles; species Hyles vespertilio. The sequence goes on along the minus strand of CM042822.1, from coordinate 10,038,964 downwards.
AAAAAAATATTTTAGTTTTAGATAGACCAATTATCGAGATCGGCTGTAAGTACTCTTATACGTGAAATATATTGAAAAACTTCAACCAAATTAATAAATTATGGATATAGTGGGTCTTAATGCTATAAAGTGGGGGTCAAAGTAAATTTGTTTTGAATGCCTACTACAATAGCTATATCTTGAAAACTATCTTGGATAGGCCTGTCTTTTTAATTTCTGTACTGTTATAGTTTGGTCTATCGATAAACCGGTAATTATCGTTAGGTTCTGGGAGATCCTGTATATATCGAGACTGTTAAGCAGGGGAAAAATCATGTCAGTGAAGCCGAGAGCATTAAGTATATAGGGCGATAGCTGTATCGGCATGCTGATCGATTGACCGAGTAGTCTGGGTTATTGAATTAGAAATCCACTTCAGGTGCACGCCGGATATGGGCCTCGGGGATTACACCATATTCCATTAATTAATTAACTTGTACGCGATAGGGATGTGTATGATGTAGTCGTGAACATATTAATAGGTACTAAAATTTATGATTTGTGTTTAAATTTTTCCTTGTAAAACCTGTATTATTGTCTACCTTACTACGTTTTTCGTATTTTTTTTAATTGCTCGCCTTATATATTAATTATATGCGCTCGCTTTATATGTTCGCCTCATGTACAGTAGCAAAACCAAACAACACCTTGAATTACAAAACAATACTTGGCATTTCACTGCGGTCGACATTCCGAGAGATAAGATGTTATGTATCAATATGTCCAGTAGTTACTCTGGTTACAAAGTCTTTCAACCCGAAACGCAACAGTGCATTTAAAATGCTATCTGTTACATAAATATATAAAAATTTGTACCCAAGAGGAGATGCTATTAGTGGTATCTACTCACATATCAAAGGAACATGTTTTTGTTTCAAGATGTGATAAGTACAAGTCTATCGCCTTGCCGAGCAAAAATTCCAGTTTCAGAAGGTCTTAAAAATTCACACAAATCTGAGATCAGAAACAAATATTTGTAAATCACCCGAACATCTACCCATAGACTCTTGTTTGAAAGCCGGTAAAAAAACTTCTTGCCTTCCCGGCTTGTGGTAATCAAATGAATAAATATAAAATTCTTATAAATGTTGGCCAATATTACATCTTGAACTTATTACGCAGTTTTTATTAAAAGTCGATGGCCTTTGTAATATATTCTCGCATTTCGGTATTGTGATAATTATTAGAATTCTTTGTGGATTTCATATTTTTTTTCGTACTTAGTGTGATTCTAAACGTATTTTTCTTTTAAAGCTGACGGTGGAAGTCAATTTTAAGATTTATTGGAATTTTGAATAAATATGTTAGTTTTAAGCTTCATTCGTGCTCTACAGTATTTTCCTAAACGCAAAGTAGGTTCGGTAACCAGTCGTAAATAAAATCTAATTCTTTTTTTTTTCATAGAAAGAGTTATGTCGGGCTGAACCAATGGTAGAATGGATTAAGAAAAAATTAAGAAGATCTTTTATAAGATACCTATAATATATTTATGAGCAAATATTAAACTAAGCACTTGTTATAAATCGCATTAAATATTTATCAAATTTCGCAAGGCTTAGGATTTTGTTTCTTCAAACAAATTACGCTATATATACAACGTGTTATTTCTCGTGTCCAACCTACGCACTTCCATTGCTGTCCCGAACATACATTGCAAGTGACAGTTTTTATTTCAAACCTTTCCTGATATCATGCTTTGAAACATGTGACAACGTAATTTAGAATAAAGAGTAGAACAGAACGCATCCGTTTCAGATATTTAAAAATGGTGAATAGGGTTGTTTGTTTCGTTTCAAAAATTATTTATCTTATGTATAAGATAAAATCTGTCGAGAAAGCCGATTTTTTTAATATAATAGTTCCGGCAAATGAGTTTTCAGATCACCTGATGGTAAGTGGTCCCTGTAGCGCATGAAAATGCACAGCCCTTGGAACATATGTATAACCGGTCCTTCAAATCGGGAGGGGAGCGGAGAGGAAATAGATGGGAAGAGACACTGGCAACTTTTAGCAAGTGTTTTCATGTAACATTATAATTAAAATATTTACTGTCTTTTGTAAACAAAACAATGCAATATACATTTTAATTCAGTATATTTATATCTTCCTTTTACAAACTCCGTATTTTAAGCTGATATTCGCAGTAATTTCCCGCTGCAATGACTTCCAATTGTTTTGTTAATACGGCTCAGGGGCAAATCAAGATGGATGATGCATAGTATGGTAATAATAAACAAACATCTTTAAATCTCTGTATTCAATGTTTATTAAAAGGGTCCTACGTAATTGCTTTTGAATTAAACATTGAGGAAAAAATTGGGGAGTGATCTATAATTATTTGCATGGATTTTGGAAAAGAAGTTGTTCGCTTTATTGTAAAATTAAATGTCATTATCCCCCAATAGGATTAGTTAGTATGTTTATTTCTATTTTGCAGCAAAAAATCATTTATATTATTTAAATGAAAACTTTCAGGTAATGTATTATTCAATGTCCAGCATTATACATCTGTTTTTTTTTTTTTATTCTTAACTGCACAAAAAAGGATAAACACTTAAATATATTACAAATGAAAAAAAAAGTACAGATGGCGGTCTTATCGCTCTAGGCGATTTCTTACAGACAACCTTTGGATGGATAGAAAAAAAAAGAAAAGATGAGAGGGCAGTCTAGAAAAAAAAAAGGATACAAGCTCCAATAAAATAATAATAGACGAATTATTTATAATTAGTATTTACACAATATATGATACATAATTATATACATACACCTATTATAAATATAAATATATATATCTGTTTTTTTTTTCTTAATAAATCGCTAAAAATGTATGGCTTATTTGACACTGAACATAATACTTCATTCTACCACTAAGTAAGTATTTTATTTAGGAATACTTTTATTAAGTGCGTAGTGGTCTTTTGGTAACGGGCCAGATACGACGCGACGCCAACATGTTTACGGTGGTCCCGGTTTCAAGGCCCAGGGCAAATCTCTGACTTTTCATATCTGAGTCATGTGTGTATACCTTATATAGTCTATCAGGAAAACATCGTGAGGATGAGCTATGGTATGCAGGTTGTATACCATAGCGATTAAAATGACTTTCTGTATATAACAAAGTGGTCGACTATATGGCCTAATCTCTCTCAATCGTACTCTCGATTGTAGAGGAGGCCCGTTTCCTACAGTGGGATGTATATAGACTAATACCGATACAGATATATTTATCGCATATATTGATAAAAATATATCTACAAAGCTATGTAATAAAAGTAACAACAGTCTGCAATATCGATGACGTGGATATGTAGCCGTCGTCATGGTCTAAACATTTACAAATAATTCGTGGAAGGAAGCCAAATGATAGTACGATCAGAATAGGCATCAACCTTAGAGTATATAATGTCAAGAGAGTGCGTTCGAACTTTAAATAAAGGAAAAAAAGGTGTAGCCGACTTGGTCAATTTTCTTCCCGCCCATTTGGCAGCTTAGAATACACACATGAATAAAATGAAAAAGAAAAATAGTCCGAAATGTAGTATAACGCGATTGAATACTCTAACGCTATTGAATTACTCTTAAACTAGTTTAGAACGGATATTTAGAACAATTTGCTGTAAAATAATACGAAATAATTCGTTTTATACCAACCCATAAACACATAAACAAATAAATGTATATAACATTAATTGAATTAGACACTAAACAAAAATTACGTCCTACTGTAAGGCACGGACCTCCTCTAGCATCACCAGTACGATTGAGGGGGGTTAGGCCATATAGTTCCACCACGCTGGTTTAGTGTTCGCTTAATTTCCACTAATATTGTCATACCAATATTATAAACAAAAAAGGTAAACGCTGTTTTTGAAGACGCGATGTTAAACAGCGCTCCGTCTAGACATTATATACTCTACGGCATCAACATCGTATAGTTTTGTACGATACGATAGATATCGCAGGATGATTGATGTGTCTATTTTAATCTTGTATTTGCATTTGATTTTTATTTGTGTCTGGTTTGGAGAATATTGTTAGGAGAATAAAACTAAATGGTCTTGTAGCGCTTTTATACGTTTTATACTCATTGAATTTTGTTGGCAAGCTGATTTTTATATTGGTGTTGACACTTAAAACAGTAAGAAAAATAAGAAGAGAACTTATGAAAATATTTTGTATGAAATAAAATGAAATCTGAGGACTGCAATGTGTACTGAAAAGAAAAGGAAGACATCAATGTAGCCCTCGTTATTTTATAGAAACGTCTCCACGAAAATCATTACATAAGAACCTATAACAGATTCTGAGTTTAACAAACACAATACAATGTGGTCAAAAATATTCAGAATATTTCTAACTTGCATACTTCACATCTTTTCACAGCGCTCACAGGAACGTTGGATATAACTAATGAGCATTCCTAACATCATGCACGATTCATTGTTTACATCCAAAGTGTTTTACTGCTTCACTCTTGCATCATAAAGTATACATTTAAAATATGAGTGGAATGATGAAATAAATTTCAAGACATTGCACGCAGACACTCCGCGGAACTTAATCTCATTGCTGGTAAATCACACGGTCTTATGCACACCCACATGATAGGGCGAAATCAGGAGTTCTTTAGGGGAGATTCTTAGGGTGGGACGAAGAAAGATATATTGCTACTTAAGATCGCACTAAAATAGTGATATTTTTTTACGGGAATCTTCGGATTTTATCGTGGTTTTGTTAGGAATAAATTTTCTCGTCATTTCAATACAGTTTTATTGCTGTCTTGGGTTCTTGTTTAAGCAAGTTAAAATTTATGTCTTAATTAAAAATATTCGTGTCTAAAATCGAACGAGTTATGGATAGCAAACCGGTATATATGTTTGAGGATGAAACCGTATTTTTTCCTTTTAATCAAGTAATGTAATCAAGGATCAGCGATATTACACTTTGGAAATTCAGCGATAAAGGCCCCTCTTTACCTCACTTGGTTACGTCCCCTTTCATATGTTTCGAGAGAAAATGTAGCTTCATAATTTCTTACATTAATATAAAGCGTTTATTTTACTAAGTCATTATTTAGCATAACGCTACGAAATGCTAAAACATTGCTGTGTATTTTAACACATTGTCAGTATTGCTTCATATATCATAATAATTTGATGTTATTGTTATTATAAGAGCATATTCATTTCAATTTAGTACGTATTGACATGATTTAGTACTTCCAATCGAAAATATGTTGTTATGTATTATAATATTGCTGTTGTTGAAAACATTTTATTACATTGTAGCACGTTGCGATTGCTAAGAATAAATACCTACTTACGATTTTATTTTGTTTTTTATAGCGCCATTTTTAGATGAATGTAACTGTATTTCATATTTATTCGAATCTGTTGATACTTTATATCGATACCCCCATATCTTAGGTGATGTAAGATGCCGCACCTATAACATTTTTCTCTATTTTATTAATTTTAAAAGTATCTCAGATTAGGATGACTGTTGAGAATTTCTAAAAATCTGTGATCAAAAAATATTTTATTGCTCTAAATGTCGTGTTGAATGTTTTATTGGCTTATATTCAGCGTCGGGACTTACTGTGTCAGAACTTATGGCAGAATACTCAGTATTATGTTGTACCCATGACCAGTCCGCCAACCCGCACTAGGCCAGCGTGGTGGACTATATACCCTAACCACTCTCAATTGCACTGTCGATTGTAGAGGAGGCCCGTGCCCTGCAGTGGGACGTATATGGGCTGATACAGATGTCGTACCAATTATGCAAGTCCCGCTTAAATGTATTGAGAAAGTGCAATATGCGTAGTATATTGTATCTCATAATTTGAGTATTCGAGTGATAGTAAAATTCACCGTCAGTGTCCTACTGCGTCTCTTATCTGCCGTTCAATTCCATGCAACAACATGCAATATTCGACCAGGGGTAAGTCATCATTTTTAAGGATTTGGTCTTTGAATTTGTAATCGTCTGTCTAATGGACGATACATTTATTTATACAAATGTCAATTTTAAAGGAATATAAATAGTCTGGGAATAGAATTTATACAATCGAGTTGATAATCCATTAAGATTTAAAGTGAACTAATGATGTGATGACCTCATACAATTAATAAACGAAAGTAAATTGAATATGTTTGCCGCAAACATTCATATTTGTATTGAAATATGCACAATACCATTCAATAACAACTGAATTCATGTTATCTGTGAATAACCACGCAAAATATTTGATTATGCTGAAATATATTCGAGTTATGGCACACAAAAAGCCAGTTATTGCCGCTATTTTCGATCACAAATTTCCAATTTAGGCGACACACACACATTTTATGACCACATAAAAATCTCTCTACGTACAGATCTGCACATGACATTTCTTTCTATTGAGTTGTAAATTGCGTAATTTTTGTTTATCATTACCGCTATTTACGGTAAATTAACGGCATGATTAATTTATTTCTTTGATAGAGTTATTTCTATAGTTACAAAATACATCTTTTATCGGTACGGTGTGTTAGATGTGATTTAGTTATTAATAAAGCTTATACGTTGTAACTTGATTTTCTATTGTAATTGGTGGCAATAAAGTTACCCTCATGTGCAATGCCGTCACTTTGCCGGACCAGAATAAAAAATGGATACCTTTGATTTGTACCCAACCTAAGCATTCCGTGACGATTATAGCTTGAACTAGATTTAAGGGTTAAAATTACTTAATTTTATAGGTGAAAAATAAGGTAAATGTAGTTGTAAAGACAATGAAACCTCTCATTTATGATTGTAGTAATGTGAAAAACTCTGGTATTATAGTATCTATTTCGGGCTAAGTCTCTTTGTCCAATAAATGTCACGGCAAAGATAGAGGGGGATTACATGTAGTCTGGCCTGCCGCCTATGGAATACTCTAAGCCTGGCGTTAAGAGATTTCCTTCAATGGTCGGATGATAATAATGAGTTCTATGTGGTTGAGAAGGTTTTTATTTTAAAAGAAGTTTTATGAAAATACATATAGTGGTATTTCTGCATTAAAACTTAAAGGAAACTCCAAAGGTAGTTTTGACAATTTGGACTTTTAATATCAGTTTTTAGTAATGAAGGACGGAACTACGGTAAAACCTACGATATCAAACCTTGTGGTAAAAATTATGAAATTTGCTGTGATTCACTTGTAATTTCTATAACTATAAACTACATAAAGCGTGGGATACAATTCAGACTTAAAGTAATATGTTCTCCAATTAAACTACCAAGTATACTACTCAATAACTGAATGAATAGTGATTATTCATTTCAATTTTTACTTGATCTTGATGTCGTTTGTTCATTATCTAATTTCAGAATTTGCTATTACAATTGGTTACAAATTAGGACATGAAAATGAAATTATGTATCTCTTTTGACAACAATTCTATGACATGTAAATATCCTGACCCCGTACTGATTTGCAAATCTCTGTTAATAAGGATTTTCGTTCAATCCCCAGTTAAGCCTGTAATCATTGGATGTTTACGAAAATCTCATTTGGCCACGGATATCGGCTTGTTATCTCCGCTAGCCTTTTGAATCAGCTTCGTTTCCGGAATGCGCCCATAGCTCAAGTAGGTACAATGTAATTTGGTTTCATTAAATGTTTGTATGACAACATTATGTAGAATGACATTTTGTAAATTAATAACGAGTTTCTGTATATTGTATTTTTATGTGTGCAATAAAGATTAATAAAAAAAAATAGAATGATTGTGCGAGATCCTGTACGTTTTTGTCAATAGTTCCCTACAAAATTAGTTAACTTTTAAGCGTAAACTAAAAATATTATAGTTGAACTTGATTTTGTCGGAAATTACATTGACAAACTTTTTATTATGTACTTTTTTTCAAAGTATTCCTAAAATTAATTTATCTTCAAATATTACAAAATAATTGCAGAAGTTTTGAATGGGGATAATGTACGTCTTATTATAATAATAATTATTAATATGATTAATTCCTCAAAGTTTACATGGAAACGTGGAGATGTGCTATGTAATGCATTATTGTCATTTGTTGTCTAGAGGTTAATCGTCCAGTATAGTAGAGCAGAGTTCAATATAACAAAGCTTTGTTTTTGAAAATGATGATGAAAAATGGTGTTTAGACAAAACGTAGGATTTTTATCAGCGTTAAATCTTTTAACACGCTTAAAGTTTGATTTGAATACGAAGTTTAAAAAAAAAATTATATTTTATTAGTATTTCAGATCATTGTGTATTTAAACTAATTTTGTATTTATTTTTCGAATATGGAGACTGTCCCGCCCTCACACCAAGCACTGTAACTCCTGTGAGCCAGGATCAACAGTGGCACGCAAAGTAATGACACCGAGCATTGAAGCTCGGCGAGTCTCCGGGAATGTCTAAAGTCTTTAACCCTCAACGAAATTAATCAGAAAGTTAAATTAATAGGAGGAGTTGGAAATAAATTATTGTCCACTTCCCTCCGTGCAAAGCGGGTGACAAAACATTGAACTGAAGAGGTAAATAACCTCGCAAAAAGACTTTTACAGCCGGAGAAGCCAGCTGTAAACCACCACGGATCAAATTATTATTACATTTAAATGGGACCTATTATGTGAACTGTTATGCTTGATTCCAGTAATAGGTATGGCAAAAACGCCGGAAAGCACGGAAGTTCTTTCTAGTCTCTACAAGGTCCATGTAGTATGAGAAAATACAACCTAAAGCCGTGGATTACTCCTGGACTTTTAAGATGCATGCGTCACCGCGATAATTTACATCTAAAGTCTCGCAGGGCTCCCGATGACAAAACAATTCGTTTAATATATACCCGGTATATAAATTTTTGCAATAATTTAGTATCTAAAATGAAAACAGAATACCATAGCCAGCAGATCCAAGGGAACCAAAAAGACCCAAAGAAACTGTGGAAAACCCTAAAAAATATATATGATCCAAATTCACAGAGGACGGATACTTCTAAATTAGTTGAAGGTACACAAGATCCTACTCAATCCTTAAATAATTGTAACGCATATTTTACCTCACTAGGAAAGTCACTATCCGATCAAATTTTAAGAAAATTCTCTGACACCGAGGAATCTTTAGCCAGGAAACATAAGTCTCATACAAATATTATATCATCTCTGTTTTTCCGTCCAACGAATGAGCTCGAAATTTCAAATTTAATTAGCGGTCTCAAAAATGACAGCTCGCAAGGTCCAGATGGACTCAAACCGAGCTTGATTAAGAAAATAAAATCATCTATAGTTAAGCCACTCACCCATATTATAAACTTCAGTCTAGAAACCGGAAGTTTTCCCGACTGTTGGAAGGTCGCGGCAATTAGCCCAATACACAAAGGCGGTGAAGTCAACTTACCGGAGAACTACAGACCCATAGCACTACTGAACATTTTCTCAAAAATTCTGGAGAAAGTGGTAAACTCACGCCTACTTAAATTTATAGAACACAATAAGTTAATTTTGCGATCGGCAATTTGGTTTTAGAAAAGGCAAATCAACCGAGGACGCAATCGCTTTGTTAACGAATTTGGTATCTTCCTATGTGGAAAATGGTGAACACGTTTTGGCTATATTCATTGACTTGGCGAAAGCCTTTGATACTGTTTCCACCACATTGCTACTAAAAAAATTGAAATCCGCGGGAATCAGAGGAGTCGTTCATAAATGGTTCCAAAGTTACCTAACAAACCGCACCCAATACATTAAAATAGGCGATCACAAGAGTGGCACACTCCCTATTACCTTCGGTGTACCACAAGGCAGTATTCTAGGCCCATCTCTTTTTACACTGTATATCAATGACATTCTTAATCTGCCTGTCCCCAATTCACACATAATGTCCTATGCTGATGATACCGCTATTGTGTTCCATGGCAAAACATGGACGCAAACGTATAACCAGGCAGAGACTGGCCTTCGGACTGTCTTAACCGGTCTAAACCTAAATTTATTAACTGTAAACGCCAAAAAAACGAAGTGCATAACATTCTTTAAAACACAAGCGTCGAGACCGCCTTATGATTTAACCATAAAACTCCATAGTTGTAACCCTAGTCCAAACGATATTCAAAATAAAATCTGTTCTTGTCCTCTTATTGACCAAACGTCCTCTCATGTCCACTTAGGTATTGCACTTGACCAAACCCTGTCGTATAAAACACATATCCACAATTTATCTGGCAGAGTCAGAAAGCTGATATACATTATGAAAAAACTGCGAGACTGTACACCACATGTAACCCTCAAAACAGTCTTCCACACCATCTGTCAATCTATCTTGCAGTACGGAATTTCCATATGGGATAGCGGCAGCAAAACCATTTTCTTGGAAATAGAAAGAGCACAAAGAGCAGTTATGAAAGTGATCCTAAAAATACCTATCCTCTTCCCAACTGACGTCTTCTATAAAGAGTTTCCCGTCCTTCGAGTAAGACATCTATTTATACTAAAAGCTGTCCTTAACGTACATAAAAATATAAAGTTCAGACCCGACTATCACTCTTTACTTTCAAAGCGTTTGTTTTCAATTCCCCTTCCTCGCACCAACTCGCGGATGGCCAGACATAGCTCAAATTATTCATATCTTCATATCTACAACGTTGTCAGCAAATACTGTAATGTAAAGTGTGCCTCAAAATACTCTTGCCAAAAATTAGTTAAAAAATGGCTCAACACTATTAATTACGAGGAGACCGAAAACCTTTTCCTTACCTAAACCCCACGCAATGTACTTAACATTCTACACACACACACCCTCACCCACACACACACACACCCACATACACAAACACACACACACACACACACACACACACACACACACACACACACACACACACACACACACACACACACACACGCACGCACGCACACACACACACACACACACACACACACACACACACACACACACACACACACACACACACAGACACACACACACATACATACAAACACACAAACGCTACATCACAATAACTGCAAAACAATTGTAGATCTTATGTAATAAACGCTAGTCCAACTCAGGCACCCAAAATACAAGCATTGTGCTTAGTTTGGGGCCACAGACTGTTAAATAAGTTATAGTGCTAAGTTACATTTGTAAATTGTTCTGATTAGCTATTAAGGCAAAATTTTGTAACGCAGTTTAAATAAACTTTATTATTATTATTATTATAGTATACAACTCCAGATGATATTTGCATACTATCTAGCATGGTTTTACGCTCATTATGCCAAAGACTACACTCCCAAAGTATATGATGCGCGGACTGCTATTTTGCCATTCATCTAATAGTTCGCTATATACCACTGAAACCGGTTTAAATAATCTGTCAACTTTTAAAAGTTCACGTGCGGTAAAAAAACTTTTATACATATTCTCCCTATTAGAGTAATACATCGCGGCGCGACGTTGCACCTCCAGGTCGACTGGAAGTACACCCGCTAGGACAGGCAAAGCTTCGGTACTAACAGTTCTATATGCCTTGCACAAGAATATCAACGCCAAACGTTGGCTCTGGAGCAGTTTTCTTCGCACAGCACCGATAGTAGCCCTATCTGCCCATACGGGAGATCCATAACAGATACATCCTAAGTAAGTTGCTCCATAGATGATTTTTAGTGTATTGAAGGTTAGCCCCCACGTTGATTTTAATATTCTTGTCAAAGCAAAAAAAAATCTTTTCGACTTTTCCCCGACGTTCTTAATATGTTCAAGAAAGGAAAAATTCCTTTCTAAAATTAAACCAAGATAACAAACCGATTCCTATTTTTTAACAGTGATATTATTAAATTTAATTCGCGGCTGTGATTTTAAAGTTCCTTTCAGAAGTAATTGGAACGTTTTTTGTGGTGCAAAGGTTAAGCGATTTCGATGACCCCAATCACATATTAGTTTTAAACACGCGTCCGACATAATTTCTAATCCTGACCTACTATTTGACTCTATAAGCAAGAGGCCGTCGTCCGCATATCCGGTCAAAGAACACCCTGACGGCAAGAAAATCGTCGAACCCTAAATTCCACAAATAAGGACCTAAGACCGAACCTTGTGGACAGCCCATCGTAAGTGGTTTCGACAGAGCATAGTGACCAAGCTTAAGTTTGTTGTTCCGTGCGAGAAATACGAGTAAATAAGTGAATATATATTTTTAAAGCAACCTCGTAATTTCAACTTAAGAAGCAGCATCGGCCACCCAGCGTTGTTGAAAGCACCGGATATGTCCAGGAAAATACCGAGTACATATTTGCGCGCCGATGTACTTACAACTCTTCTAACCGATATTGCCGCGTCAATAGTTGACTTACCGGTAGTAAATCCGAACTGTTTTTCGTGAAACTGGTCCACCCGGTAGCAATCGAGGGACGATAAGACGTTCTAAAAGTTTACCTAGCGACGGTAAGAGTGTAATAGGTCTATACGACTTAGGATCATGTGGAGATTTATCGCCACCCTTGGTTATTATACAAATGAAACCGGCACGCCATACCCGCGGAAATAGCCCTTCAGCAATACATCTGTTATAAACAGTGAGTAATGCATCGCCGGCCGATTTACACGCTTCTTTGATCATTTTATTAGTTATTTTATCGTCACCGGAAGCCTTGTTTAGGGGCAAAGCTCGTACAATTTCGCTAAATTCATCAAAGGACGAGAGATTTGAATCGGAAGAGTTCGGGACCTCCATGGCCCACATCCTAATCTGCTTGTGGTATTCTGTATCATTTTCAATATTATCATCCGAAATTAACGATTGTAACAGAGCCTCCGTTGTCTCCTCAATACCAGTTGTGAAGTTGTTGTCAATTTTTAAATTCTCAATATAAGCCAAATTGATTGACGCTTTAAATTCATGGTATAAAGGAGACCACGGACCCTCACTATCTAACCGGGCCACAATTTTACGTAACAAATTACCTTTCGATTTTTGGACGGCCGCTTTATAATGTGATCTGGCAACTCTCAGTTTATTTAAAGCAGATGTAATAGCTTCCCCTGTGACACAACGTCTCTTAAGCCCGTTGAAACGCCTACGTGCTCTGCGAAAAGTCCGACGTAGTTGGACCAATAAGTCATTCCACCAATCGCACCTCCGAGTGTTAGTGATGGAACCTCGACCGATGGTAATGTCTGCGCAATATGTAAAAGTGTCCGACATAATCTCGGCACAGGTTTCAGCTGATAGATCATTGCGAGTGAAGTCACCAGCATGCCGAGCAAATAGCGAACTAAATAAATCCCAGTAAGCGCCTCTAGATTTATATCTAAAATTAAAATTATTCTGTACCGGACCCTGTGTCAATCAATATTTGGCGAATAGAAACTAACAGTTCAAAAGAAAAACATTTTACGACGTCATATACCCAAATTATTGCGATCTTGGGCCTATCTTCAACAGTGGTCCACTACTGTCATAGGCCTGTGGCTGCGGTGGATAATTATGATGATGATGATAGTCAAAATTATACCAACATGTACGCAGCAATTTAAGCATATATCGACATCGATTGAATCACAACACTGAATCAAGCAACGAAACTGAAACACGAAGCACTAAATGGAATAATGAAAAATAAATCGATACGAGGATAGTTTTTATGAAAAAATAATTGATATTTTTAATAAAGTCTGTTCTTACTTTATTTTTAGTTGTTCAATTATATTATATAATATTCCGTGGCTTTTGGTTACATCACTTACGAGTACAAGGCCCCTTCTGTCACAAGCAGATTTACCCTTTTTAACTTAGAGATAAAAATAATATTATGCCTCCGAAATAGGCGCTATCTGCGAGATATTACGGTATTGTGTAATGTTCTGTAATTATGAAATATCTAAGTCTCTTCAACTGGCGTTATCCTACACTTTTAAAAGTAGTATAGTATTATTCGTCCAAGGCGGTATCACTGTCTCGCAGGAAATCGAAGTTGAGCGACAGCTTTGCTGTCGGGTTTCCTTTGGGGAGTCAGATTGCCAGATGGCCAATACCCTTTACTCTTGACATTCTTTTTGCTTCCACTACTCCTCTCAATTTCATGGGCTGACAGTTTATCTATAATCCAAGGGTTGTGTACGATCTTGGACGGCAGTGACTACTAAACAACAGGTGATTCGATTTGCAAAGAGGAAACGAAACAAAAAAAAAATAGTTTCTCTATTTGGTAATTGTTTAACCTAATATGGGAAGGGGCTTATTGTCTAGCGTACAGATTAACATTCTACCTACTATACAACTAAACACGTTTCATATTTTTCAAGATTAAGCAACTGTATAGGTGTTTCTCACACATATTCAATAACATTTTAAACTATGGATTGTGGCTCCTGAATTTGTGTGAGCTACGCCTGTACAGAGTTAAAACGTATGAAACGTCAAAATTTAGTTGGATTATAGTTGAGAAATCAGAGCCTTCTATTTAATTGCTTGAACAGATATTGAATTTATTTAAATTGCGTTACGTACACTGAGTTCCGCATGAAAATGGTTTGGTGGTTTCGTTCTATTAACATCGGATTACCTGTGTCTACAATGTGGCTGCCATGTTCCAGGGACTATCCGAGACTGCTCGTTGGGTTCCTGTAGGAATAAAAAAATATCTTATAAGTCATTGGCATATTGATTTTGAACATTGATTGAATATACCGTAAATATACACCAAAATTATAAAATTAAACATGACATACAATAGTGAGTAACATTTTAATGCTAAGGCTTATTAGATTAATTAATTTTATTTCAGCCCCCTGTAATTATCAAAATAAAAGTATATTTGATGTTAAAATACTTTTCCCATGGAATTTGCTTTCACGTCTAGATTCGTAGTATTACAATTCAAACCGTTCCATTGCATAGATATTGAATTGTAAACACTGTATTTTTTTTTAGTATAATGAATAACGTATGTACGTTAATGAAGTAATTTAAATCAAAGTCTGACTCATAAACTACCTTAATCTCAACTATGATTATTTCTTAGTTTAAAGAACGCCTAATGAATACACAGTAACATTTACGATATTGAGAAGCCATTAACATACAAATGTGTATAAGGACTTAATATTGCCTAATACTCTTCAGCAATTATCCTACAAGTCCGAAGCTCATGGAACCACAACGTGCTTGGAAATCTGTGTGCTTTGTACCAATTTGTTGAATATGGGATTACCGACGCATCCACAGACGTGGGATCCAATCAGGAACTAATTGATACACTAAGGCAAAGGATTTGCTAACTATCGCCATTCAATCGTCTGCCTTTAGTCACTTGGCATAACACGTCCAATTTAGGCTCGAGTGTATGGGATAAGCTGAGATGCTAATTGAAATCAATGATGTTTTAATAAAGATGACGCATATCCATATTGCGTGACGTTTAAAAACTGTACTGCTATGCATATACATGCTCATTTGTTAATACTTTATGACAATTTTAGTGAATGAAACAGATTATACAGAAAGTACGAGACGAAAAGAGATAGCATTGCGCTATCCAAACATAGAATCGAAGCGGTAAAAACAGAAGGGTGACGATAAATAAAACTACCTATTTGGTTTTATAAGTATATAATATATTAACTTTGAGGTTGCTACATGAGTATACATGTGGTACGCCGTCCTGAAACAAATATATTTTTATTTGCTTACAAAATTGAAAAAATAAATTGCCGTTTAGTATATTAGTTCATGGTAAGCAGGCACTGAAAAAACGATCTCTTAATAATATTATTATTTGTTGTAATGATGACAAGTGATATGACCGCTCGTGGACATAAGCGAAACCAAGACACCTTAAATTACAAAGCAATGCTTGGCTTTCACTGCGCTCGCCATCCCGAGACATAAGATCTTAAGTATAAGTACAGCGATTACTCGGGCGAGAATGTCCTTTGAACCGGAACATAACATGGCATTTAAACTGCCGTGTGGCGGGGGAAATAGACATTGCGGTGGTACCTACACATGGTGGTAACGTATGAGCGACCTGCCACTAGTAAACAACCGATACTACAACCGATGGTGCAGGTTTTGTTAGGTGGATATATATATTTTCGTAGTTGTATATTTTTAATCAAAATTAAATGTGCTAAACCAATATTAATCAGTTTTAAAGGCATTTACGTCTCAAAAGCTCATCACGTGGAAATCTGGAAACATTCAATGATATATGTAAATATTGTCTTTCAAAATATATGGGGAAGCTAATGTATTTTGTAATGTTCGTGGTTGGATTAAGTTATTTATTATGAAAATAATTCATAACAAATAACTTAATCGTTTTAAATATGATTGAATTAGAAACAAATATACAATTATCCAAATCCATTCCAACTTTCATCGTCAATTTTCTGTATGATCGGTTTCGCTTCTGACTTGTTAATCTATGACGTACGCTTTTTGTCCCTATCGCACTTCACAATCGTTGTATTAGGCGATCCTTCTTACACAATTGAAGGCGGTGTTTGCTAATTTAAAATAAAAATTAAATTTTGTGTGGTTTTTATATACTTACGTATGGTGTGTAGGTCCAATTTAGTTTCATATTTTTGCACCATTGTTTTAACACTTTTAAAACACACAATTCGACATTTTAGACAATATTTTCGAAATAAATTGTGTTGACAGCACTGAGGTCTTCCCTCTGTCGCCGTTCCTATGCGACTAGATGAAATTACACCAATTGCCCGAATTTGAACGCCTCACTTTTGAAGTGGTAGTGCGATATCTACGTCGTATGTGTATAATATATCATTGAATTGAAATGGTATTGGGTACTTGAATATGCATGTTCGAATTTCGAATAATTTTCGAAATAAAATATAAATAAATAAATAACGCCCAACAGTCACATACATAGTCCTGACTCCACACTAAGATCGAGTCTTGTGTCGTGGGTATCAGGAACTACAAGATACTTTTCGGTCTCACAAACACCCAGACCCGAAAGAAATATTTGTGGGCCGCACAAACATTTCTCTCGGTGCGGCCCGATCGAACCCGCGGCCTCTCGTTTCACAGGCGGCGTCTAACCAACTGCGCTACGGAGGCTGATATACTGGTATGCTTCGTTTTATTGAAATATTTTTTACGGATTTTATCGCGGATTCGGTTAATTTTTTGACTTCCCGACACTACGTGTTGATTACTTTATAGCTTACGCTTTATACCTACCTAGAGAGCGGCAATGTGTAACATTTAGGTAAATCTAAGAAATCATTATGCTTTAATGTAGGTTTACACAGTCCCTTTTGAAATTGAAAAATGTTGAATAATTTATACATAGAATTTTTACTCACTTTTCGCATAAACTACGCATTTAAAGAAAATTGAAATTTCATCAGCAACTCAAAAGTTTTAAAGAGTCAGTCGCAACTGTATGAAATTACTTTAAAAAGTTAATAATTCACAATAGAATTTCGACAACCCTGGATCAAATAGAATGTATGCTATAAGATGTTATTTTAAGCAGCTAATTATCATTTGCAAGTTACAGTACATTTTATATAAAAGTATTAAGCAGAGCTTAGTAAATAAGTTATGAGATTACTTTGGAAGTTGGCGAGATAAAATGTTCTCAAAGCTGACTTCGTTACGCGAAGAAGTTAGGAGTTAGTTGTAAAACTAAATTAGGAAGAAGTATATTACATTTGGTCAGTTACTATGGCGTAGATAATATTATGGCCTAAACTGTAGCAGCCCATACACGTCCCACTGCAGGCCCGAATCTCTTTTACAATTGAGAGAACTAGGTCATACAATCCTAACCCTAAGTCCTAATATGCCTTCTCATTAAACAAATATTGGAAATGTCGGTTATGAAGAAAAGAACAGATTTTCAGTACAGATTCCTTAATATATTCACGACAAAGTAAATACCACGTAACCATTTAACTGTAGTTCCAGGTACAGTGGTGGTAGGTCTCTTATAGAGAGGCCGCCTGGGAAGTTACTACAGCCATGTATATTTCTCCCGTGAAATACTAGAGTAAACGCACTGTTGTGTGCCAGTTTGAAGAACATTGTAGTCAGAGTAGCTGGACATATTGAGACTTAAGATCTTATGTCTTGGGTTGGCGAGCGCAGAGGAATGCCAAGCAATAAGCATTACTACAGTCTATGAGCTGTCGTATCGTTTACCATCAGGAAATGGCATGCTTGGTTCGCCATTCATAGCTATGAAACAATTCGCGATAAAACTCTTATAAAAATATTAAAAAAAAAGGTAATCTAGCACGTTATGCTAATTGATTCGCATTTAATTCATAAAATTTTACTCCAGCGCTACATACATATTATAGAAACGTTGAAACAATACAGAAATTTTGGGAGATACCTATTTAAATAACCCTAACTGGCGAACTAGTAGCACAAGTGACCGTGAGGAGAACTAATTTCTCGGGACACGGACCGTAGATAAGAAATAACTGGGGCTTTAGTAATCCCCGTCCGACACCGGAGATAACGTCATATCTTCTACCTTTTAGATTTAAATACGGACATATTAAAATTTATTTATTTTACAAAGCGTATGGAAAAGAAATCCCCCTTTCAGTCGTACTTTCGGTTGTGTGGAGAACCGTGCCCTGCAGTGGGACGTATATGCGCTGATGCTCATGGAATTGTTTACTTTATTTTAATTTTTTTTTTATTAGTACGATTACTAAAAATCAATTACACTATTCAATTAGTTAATTTTAACATTAAGTATACACACATCATTAAAAGAGACAAAATTGAACTTACACTGAACAAACAATAGTAAACGCATTTTCCCTGAAAATAATTTACCTATCTTTATGTTGATGGCATTCCTTCTCAATTGATATGTTCACAAGAGCTGATGATGGGCCAGTACCGTTAAATCAGTAAATTCGATATAACACGAAAACTCTTTATCGTGATTTAAGTGATTTTGTCTCGCTTAGGGTTAGCTGATATATTGTTTTGAACGAGCTTGAATCAGGGTCAACCCGTAGATAAAATGTTTGGTTTGGTGCATAGTAGTTGATAGTTGGGTCTTTTATTAAAGCGCGTATTTTTAATTTTATAAACGATTATTTAATGACTGAAACATCTATCTTAACAGAGGAAGATAGGTGCACGTATGTAACTACATCATAATTAAAAAATATATATTTCTGAATGTTCTAAATAAGGTAATGCCATATAATTTTTAAATAATTGTATTGTCATCGGTCCTGGATAAGTATAATAAAAGTCAAGTTAATCCGACTTTTTGAAGTGCTCCAAAATCGACTTCAAAGATTCCGTTACTTACATACATTCGAAGTGTGTTAAAAACATTGAAATAAAACTATTATTTACGGATTTTCTCGCGGATTTGGTTTAATTTTTACATTTTGTGTTAAAACACTTTGGATCACCAGTCAACTCCGTTATTATGTGTCTTTTATCTACTTCCGTGATTAATTGAGGGTAATAAAACCATTAGGTAAAACTCACGAAAAATTACTGTATGATAATAGGGAAACAAACAAAATAGGGTGTAGTTAGAACTTTTGCAAGCAAAGTGCGAAATTTTAATTCTGTTACATATTTAAATCTATTGAATGGTTCCAAAATTACAATACAATAATGTAGAAACTAACACAGTAATATTAGTTTTAGTAACGGTATTTAACGGTAACATGCAAGGTATTAATTCTAGTTTATATTTGAAATTATCGAATTTTACCACTACAAAAGAGGTCCATATCAACAAGTGGAAATTATGCTCATAAGAAATACAAATATTATAATTGGCACACATACATGGACGTCCAAATATAACACCCGAGTACGCCAAAGGAAACATAATAAATCTTCAAGCAGTTATTGAGGAAACAAATGCAGTGCCAGAAATGTTGAGAAGCAGAATATATTCATTTATTTACTATATTGGGCGAACTTGTACAAATTATGAAGGATTTCGAAATACAGAATTAAGATGTATTTTTTAATGCATAGGTCAAAAATTTAGGAAACGTCTCATGTGATCTCATTCCCATTGTGTGTGATTTTTTATTGCTTTTAATGGCGAGACAAGCATGCCATTGGCTTGATGGTAAGTGATACGACCGCTCAAGGATAGTAGAAAAACTAAACAGCACCGCGAGTTACAAAGCATTGCTTGGCGTTCTACTGCGCTCGCCATCCTGACACATGAGAAGTTAAGTCTTAATATGTCCATTAGTTACTCTGTCTACAATGTCCTTCAAACAAAAACAAAACAGTGCATTTACACTGCTGTTTGGCGGGAGAAATAGCTAATACCTACCCAGGCGGCCTCTCACCAGTAAATAATCAAATCATAACACACCGTCTTAGTGTGTTGGAGACTTGTAAATATGAGAGGAAACAGAAGAAAAAAAGATATGATGATTGAAGGTGTCCGATCTCAGGCAATCTAACTTAACAGTAGAAACTATCGCTTTTGTTTGATTTTCTGGGTCATATTGTGTTCTATCGCAATGGAATCGCCTGCCGCCCAATTCTTATATTTCAAGGTAATTATAGTGTGCCTACCAAAAAAAGTGTAGTAATACTATTTTTTACCAAATCTTTGTGAGCACATGCAAAGGTTGCATGCATGAAATAGTATTGAGACAATATATCTACTAGTATGATACAAATGGAAATTCGATGAGAAATAATTTTACTTTCAATCAGAAAATTGTAAGACAAGATGATACTACAATTGCGAATGAGATATGCAGTTGCTAAAAAAGAACACATGCGAAAAACCATAGGTCTAATAAAAAATAAAAAAACGAATACGATGGTTGGAGAATTATTGGTTAGTATCACTCACTCCGTCGTTTGCACGCCACGGCGAGTCAAGATGATCCAATAACTAGCCGAGCTTCCGCCATTGTGATACAGCATTCAGACCTTTCCATCAAGGGTGAATTTATGTGACTTTATTTGAGGAATGGGATTTTATCGACCCGTCTGGTGCGAAGCCTTTTGAGACTTTTTTGTTATATTATCGTGCCTGCCTCGGTCGATTAGTTGTATTACGGAACGATTACAATGCTAAGGTCTCCGGTTCAAATCCCAGGTTGGGCAAAGTGATATGTATTTATGTACTGGTATGTTTTCTTGATTTTTTTGTTTGAGATTATGGTGAGAAAGATGGTTTCAAGGAATATTCTTTATACCAAAAATAAGGATAAAAAACATTGTTTGACAGCATTAAATGGCAATAATCTAGTTTCATTTTGTTTTAAAAATAATATGATTTTGTTAATTAATATTGTGTTCGTTGTTGTAGAACATCTAAGATAGCATACCAGAATTATTTCATACCACTGTATTAGTTTGTCGTCATTCATAAAGTGGTTAAATACTGTATATTTCGAATATGAAGTTCAATGCGTGTTTAGTGATAACCCTATGAATCACGAATACTATTTTACAATAGTTTGTAAACCAAAGCCCACTGAAAAACATTTCAATCAAGTTGTATCCAAATGAAAGAAACACATTTTCTGTACTGCCATTATTAATGGAATAAGGTTCCTAGAAACATAATTATTCATTTTATTACATACAATTCTTTTTATTGTACGTTGTCATTGTCCGAGATGAAAGATACAGACATCCGTCAAGCTATTTGCGAATAGATTGTAGTAATATAAGTATGTAAACAATGTTTTTATGAGATATGAGAGGTCGAATTACGGCACATTGTCTAGATAGTAGGAAATAATTGTTTACTCCAAAACATATTAGTTTCGGTATTATTTGCTAGTCTTTTCAGCGTCGTATAGATGTTGCGTATCTAATGATAGAGCGCATATAAACTGCGTCTTGGCCTGTAGGTAAACGGACCAGACGCAGTTGTGAATATATTCACAGTGGTCGCGGGTTCGAATCCCAAGCCACAACTTTTACTTTTCAGAGTCATATGTGTATTGATAGTCAATCACCACACATTATAACGGTGAAGGAAACATGGTGAGGAAACCTGCATATCATAGCGATTTGTATGAATTTCTATGTTTTGTAAGTCTACCAACCCGCACTAGGCCAGCGTGTTGGACTATAAGGTCTAACCACTCCTAATCGTATTCTGGATTGTTGAGGAGACCCGTGCCCTATAGAGGGACGTATATGGGCTGATACAGCGTGAAATGATAGAGCGTTTTGAACCTTGGAAGTTGCTCTATAATCCAAACCAAAACTCGAATGCTCGAACGTTCGACGTCCGAAGTACGTTATAAGTCGCCATTTCTAAAAATCAATACTATGTACTATCTATGTACTTATCTTTGCACATTTATACAGTTAGTTATATGACGTTCGAAGCATTTGAGCACCGTTTCGCATTATAGAGTAATCCCCTTACTATGTGAACAGTATGATCGTAGGCAACGATTTTCCGCAAGTTTTTAAACAATTTATCAAAAGGATTATATTTGTTTATTATTTTTTGTATCAAAAACTTATACTTTGCATAATATTTTTTTAAACTCCGTTAAGTAAAAAACGGGTTATAAATGTATAAAAGTTACAAAAGTATACAATAGGTTTAATTCAAAATAGGAAATAAATTACTTGTTAAAAAAAATGCTTACTTGATCAATATGACATGATGGAAGGGTGTTTATAACTTTCAGCCAATCTAGTGGGTACCCAGTTAAAAATATTTTTGTAATTATGTATTTTCTTACATAATGTGATTATACTTAATGTCGTCATAATATGTCCTCCACGCGCTGTAAACCAGGCTTTGATATATCTAGCGTGCGTACAATCGTCGTCATTAGATAAGTACAGGTACTGTACTAAATACTTTCGCTATCAAGGGATTAACCGGCTCTTATCTTAATTACGTCATACCAATGGAAATTCTTGGTGACGTCACTTGTGTACTTAGGTTTATTTTCCATTACTATCACATGACTTTAAAGTACCGATGTAATGTATGGAAAAAAAATGTAATAGCCATATTATTTTTATTGACATTTGAACTAGAAATATAGTAACATCACGAATTGGACATAGTGCGTTAATCTTGTTTTTTTTTGTAGCTCTATTTGCTAGATCTTGTCCGTCTAGTTTATTCTGATATTCAGGTACAGTACTGTAAGATTTCATAGTTTCGATTAATTAGTTTTGCGTGAAAAAGTACTGGTAGTAGGTCTCTCATATGAGAGACAGCCTGGGTAGGTACCACCGCAATAATTATTTCTTGCGTAAAAAAAAGAGTTAACGCACTGTTGTTTTTCGACGTGAAGGGCATTGTTTGAGAGTGACTGTTGGACATATTGAGACTTAAAATCTCATGTCTCAGGAGCGCAATGGAATGCCAAGCATTGCAATTATCCATCAGACGAATGGCATGGTCTCGCCATTGATTATAAAAAAAACAAGCGACCTCAAAATTTTCCACATTTATATTTTTAGAAGACACCTGAACTTACAGTAAAAGTGTTCGAAGTTACTATAGTTAGTTACTGGTTTGTGCGAATGTTTAAAGTTCATATTGAGTAAATTCAAAAGACATATCTAAGCGATGTAACATTCAAAATATGTAGAGCACGCCCAAGATGTTTGTTCGTTCGCCGGAGTCTAGCTTGCAATTTCGCATAAAATGGGTTATGGACTCTTATCCGTCGGCAAAATTTCCATACACTCGTAACTTGCAGACTTTATTACTTTACAAACATTGTAAATACATTTAGCATAGGTGTGGCGATGCAAACACCTAATGGAAATCATTGTCGCCAGAGAGAAGCAGCGTGAGAGTTGTAGGTTGCTTGCAGGTCGGCTTGAAATGCGTGCGACGGTCTCAGAGGGCTTTTAGTAGGTATGCTGGCGTAGTATTTGATAGGGTACAGAAAGAGGAGGTTGAAAATCTTCCTCTTGGAGCAAAAAATTGCTTCGATAACTTTAAGCGCGAAGTATAGAAGAAAGGGAGATGGACGGTGCGAGTTAAAAAAGGAAATATATTCCGCCCCGTGACCACGGTAGCTGTCAAGTAATCGAAACGTCGGGAAGTTAAAATATGAATATTAAACCAAACCCGCAGTAAAATCCATATGAACAAAATACCTGAAGTCATTAAAACTACGGCTTCGTTTTCGGTAGCAGTTTATATATATCTGTATAAATAAAGGGACAATTCAAACTAGGTCATACAAAAAAAGCCGATGGCTAAACCAAACACGTTGAAGCCGTTGTTGACATCGGAACATCACGACACAATATTTACATTGTCCCACTTATCTTCCTTGGAAATATCGTATAATTCATACACAATTATATTATGTGTGTAATAAAAGTAGTAATGGCTGTATTATACCGTAGATGTTAATGAGTGATCAAGCGCATTTATCAGTACATTAATAGCGAGGATGCGTGTCTGCTAATGGCCCGGTCACGACTCTCGAACGACCGCCAAATATCTCACAATATATCACTCGCCATTCTGCGCTTCTTAGATATATTTTAGGTGATTTTATTTTAGCCATAAAATAAGTACTAGACGTATTACCTGTAGAAGAAGATAATATGACTGTAGAAATACTTTACTGGTAGCGGAATACTAGTATATGTACGTACATTGTCATGTACGATTGAGAGTGGTTAAGACTATATGGCCACTCTACCATATACCACTCTCAATAGTGCTCTTGATTGCAGAGAATGCTCGTACCCTATAGTGGGATGTATGTATATAGGCTGATACAGCATTAATCAAAATTTGAAATTAATTAAAATGAGCAATAGCTGTTTGTCAAAAAACTGATATTTTGTAAAATATATCGCCTTATTTTTATCTTTATTATTTATTTTATGCAGAAGTAATAAAACAATGTTACTAAGTTTCAACAAATACTGTGGAAATCATTGCGGCAGGTCTATGTTCAGCAGTTTGGCTTATCTTTTGGCTGATAGATGAATGAAAAGTAAGATTTAAAAGCGAAAATTTGTTTTAGTTCTTTACCATCAAATCCCACACTCTCAAAAATCATTTTTATTTCAAATTAATTGTAATAGCGCAGTTATAAATCTAAGTCTATACAATTCATGAATACATCACAGTAAAAAATCCAGACCAAAGAGTACCACAGAAAATGCGTGATAGTGAACAGTGTTCCAAGGCTTGGAATATTAAAACAGATAATAAAAAGCTTTTTGTTGTACTATAATGCCGTTCACAGTAATTTATTTCTTCTGATAGCTATAGGCTTTGTAGCCCTCTTTCCTTCCTCAAATTATTAAATAAATCCCCTAAATATTGGGTTTTGAATGTTGTTTATGACATTTGCGGTCAAAGTTAGAAAGCTAGATGATTACAATTTTTCTGTTCGGACTAATTTTGATACTGCAATTGAGTTTTCACGACATTTTTATTTTGTTGAACTGCTTTAAATTATGATAAAATATGCTTTGGCATATACTTTGGCCTCCACGTGATTTATGTTAAATATTTTAGCATTTCTTTTATCTGGGGGCACGGCAGTGCCCCCTTCAAGTCGAGCTAAAAAGCGGCACAGTCGTAACATCCTTTTCTCGAAGCAATTCAGACCATTTTCAACCCTCCATAACTTCGTTGTGTTTAAAGCAAGAAGCCTGAATTTTCAGCTACTAAGCAGGCATTGTGTAAACACGGTACATTTAAAATTTCATTCAATTTGAACCAGTAGTTTAAGAATTGTAACTAGTCAAACTTTCTTAATTTTGTCACTCACTGACTGACTGACCGATCATCAAAAGTCGAAGGCACTTCTAGCAGACATAGAACCTTCAAATTTAGAATATAATTAGTGTTTAGTATCTAAAGTAAGGGAAAATTCAAACATTTCATAATTTGTGTCTAGTATTCTAGATAGACCAACTGCGTGAATAACTTTGTAATCCCATATAAATGTATAGGATTACAAAGTTACATTTGCAGTTAATGTATCATTGTACCCGTATATAATGGAATAATAGTTGTAGATAGGTATTTATATATATGAGCCATAACAGGAGGAGGTATAGAGAAGGAAAGGGTGTATTCAGCCCATGAAACTGTACAACATTCCTCTCGAAAAATATGACGAAGAAAAACTTGCAAATAAATAGACTAAATAGCTCAAAAATATCAATTACCATGAAAGAAAGAACATTAATAATCAAATCCGCTATATTTGTGATAAAATGATACGTACAAAAATAAGAAAAATCCATAAGACAGAGGCTTTAAGAAAAATCGTTATTGATATTCTAGAAGTAAAAAGTACCAAAAAGGGAAAAGGTAGGACTCTACAAAAAGACGTGAGATCCCATCAAAAACATCCTGTAAAAAAAATCCAAGTCTCGCAGCTCAGGTTTTCTGCCGCAAAAAGTTATGAGATGCATGTAATACCAAGTCAATTAATTTATTTAGTTCTTGCTTAAGGGACCTTCTGTATAAAGTTATTACGTAAGTTATTATCATATCAATATTACAAATTCTTAACGTGTTAAATAAATAGATCGACTTGGCCAGGAGCATTATGTATAAATTGTACGATACATTATGTTTTCATGCGATGGCCATTAAACAAGGACTAAATAAATTAATCGACTTGGTATTACATGCATCTCATAACTTTTTGCGGCAGAAAGCCTGAGTTGCGAGACTTGGAATTTTTTTACAGGATGTTTTTGATGGGATAGATATTTCAGTAAAAAGTTACAATCTTTTAATTATCTCTTTAGACTTCAAATCACTTGACTGTTTTTTTATGGTTATGTTGTTCATTTTGGGTGTTGTTTTTAAGGTGACTATTTTTAATAAATTTCAATTTAATCCTTTGTCATAACTTTAAACATACATAAATACTTATACTCACATCTCTTTTCCCACACGGGGTAGGTAGAATTGCTACCAGGGCACCCAAGTTTCGCCTTGTGTGTTTCGTTACTCTTACTTTTAAACAGTATAGAGATAATGTCATTCACGTCCTCGCCTACTTTTTTAGTAATAAAGGCATTACGTTCTGAATATTAATTTTATATAAGATATTGTTTTAAATATTTAAAACCACTTTGTACCAGTTTTTAAGGTATAAAACTTACCTAATTATTTACTATACTGACCAATTTAATGAATTTGTAATTGCAATACGGAGGTAAAGAATTTATAAAATTGCTTTATATTCGAGACAAAATTTGATATATTATATTCGTATCACATAATTTTATATTATAAGTTAATTATAAGTCGCAAAATCCCTTGATACTTAATAAGACAGAAAAATTTGAAATGTCACTGACATTCAGAGGTCGTCGACGGACAGAGTTGCTGTAATTACTTATTCACAGGCTAAAGGTCGGTGGTTCTGTTTTTAGGCAACTCACTTACAATTTCATTGCGTTATTCATCTGTATTTTAATCCGATTTTATTACAGCAATCCTAAAATATTTTGCTATAAAAGTTTTCTTAATTAAGTTATGTAACGGTAAAGTATATTTATAAAGTAGTATTTTTATGTTGTTTCTTGTTTTTTTTTCAGATACTGTCTACGCGCATTCTCTTTCCCGCCTTGAAAGCTTGTTTCATTGTCTCTTACCAAGAACTTACCTTTAAATTAAAAAGAAAATATTATCTACAGTTGAAATAATCTCCATTGTTTTATTCTTTCGCACATACGTTCTATTCGCTATCATATAAGTCATTTGACATATAATTTAGCGGAGATTTCCCGAATACTAGTCTATTTACCCTGGCTTATAAATTCCGAACTATACTATTGTCAATGGAATTACGACTTACGAGCAAATGATCAGAAAACTTGTAGCACAAAGCCTGTATCAATCCGGGGTTTATGTCAATATTGCCTTAATGTCGGGATTCGGTCAGAGGCGCCTGAATAATAAATTTGTTGGAGATCACTTTGGTTTTCGCCTGTACCTTTGTAAGTTTAGAAATATTTTCCTAGACTTTCCAGCGAACTTGTCTTTGAGCGGACGGTTTTATTAAAGATCTTGTCTTTCAGATTACTTGTGAAATTTGTACTACGTACTGCACCTATATTTATTTTTATAAATTGCTTTGTTCTGATACAACATAACAGGTGTATGTTTCTAAAAAGTCCTTTATCCTACAAATAATATAAATGTGAAAATTTGTGTTTGTTTCTGCTTCACGCCCAAAAGCGTTACCCACTCCCAAAAGCCTAGACCAATTTTGATGAAATTTATGGTATGGAGATGGAGATAGCATATACCCGGGATTAACACATAGGCTACATTATATCCAGAAAAATGTATTATTTCCGTGGGATGAACAAGGAATTAAAATACGTATATTTGTTGTTGTTCAATATAGGGCGGGTGAAATAGGGTATGTAAAACAGTTAGTAAGTAGGCGATACATGTGTTTGATGTGGACTGGACTCCAAAAATATGTGCACCCGGGCAAATTCGGGTTGAGTCGCTAGTAATAATATAAGGATGACAAAAACGAATTATTTTTATTCCGTGCCTAAAATTAGTAATTTGCTTAGCAGTCGGTGAAGCGTAATATATTTAAAGACTATTAATAAAAACTACTGCTCGTACAATAATAAAACGAGAAATTTTCAATAAACGCTATTACCAGGAATTCTAGTATATGCTGTATTAATTTAATACTACGACTAAGCAGTGCAAATTGGATGCGTTTCTCGAAGAGTATTTTTATGTTGCTTATAAAACGACAAGAGAAATTGAATGGAGTTTCCTATAAACATTTATTGGATGTTGAGGAACGTATGAAGTATCTTATTTGCCAGTTATTGGAGTGTAATTTTATTTTTTGTACAATATTATACTTTATGTTATTACTGAAAATATTGCTTATTTACCTTATTGACATATTTTAAATGAATTATTATTAGTGTTTGATGAATCGTGATCGCTTTTGAATTTTGTACATATTATTAAATTGTACATTTTTACTGCCTCGGCGGCATAGTTGTATCACGGTACGGTGACCAAGCTGAGTTCTCGGGTTACAAATACAATCTCGGGTCGGGCAAAGTGATGTTGGATTATTCTATTAATTATCAGCTTGGAATCAGGAATTTGTGCCCGATATAGCGATAGGCTCGCCACCTCACATCATAGGTCGGACAATAAAAGGTGAAATGTGAGTGTTCTGGTTACTTCTGACAACTCCATTTGGGAAACAGCCGTGAGATTATGTGTGTATAAAATTCTCAATTATGTCCCTAACGTACAAAGTACGGACAATACGCTTAAGCCCATACATTTGTCTCTTTCGAATTTCTTTGAATTCAGTTTGAACTAAGAAGACACAACATTCTATAACTAAAATAAGTTTAAAAACTGTCTATGAATAGGCTCGTTTGTATGATGTATTTGAAACAACCGACGCTAAGCATTCGGAAAATATTATTGTTAAAACACTAGGAAAATATTTAAAATATGGGTGACCTCGCACCTCTGCCTACCCTTTCTGAAAAAAAGGCATGAGTGTATGAAATTATGTAAAATTATTAAATTGAAAATCATTTTATTGTTCAAATTCTATGAAAATATATAAATAAGATTTCAAGAAATCATTAGGTTTTGTTAAATATTATAATACAATGAGCGGAATATTTTTACAATTATAAAGCTTTTTCAGACTCTAATAGAATTTTTAGTATTTTGTGAGTTCTCTAGACCTACTCTTGATACTCGATTTCATTTCAAACGGATTAGGATCGACAACTTATCATTGGTACTACTGTGGCGCACAGTTTAATCCTGTTTTACTTAACCGCGATGGAAGTTGAGGAAACTAAATTAAATGGAGTGGACTAGGCCCAGGGGTCTTTGTGAATACAATTAGTACGGAAATAAAAATCGCTAACACTACTTATTTACATTCAATAATAGCGCGTTGTAAAGGCTTCCTATTGTATTACGCCCAAATACTGGAACGCAACTTAAATATAACTTGCGCTTAACTACGTTGATCCCGATTAAATGTACTGGCTAAGTGGGCCGTGCGCTGTTAAGGTCAACTTATTATTTGAATGGCGTTCTAGTATTCGGGCGTTATTGTGTTAGATATTAGTAAGATGTAGTAACGAATCGGTAAAAGATTTTTAGTCACTGCTATGCTAAAGAATTCAAACGAAACATATTCTTATTCTTAACTTAGTCTTATTTCTTCTACTTCGGCATTCTAAGTATTTGATTTTCAACAATGTTTATTTAGTTTTGTAAATGTCTGAAATAACACCACCACGAAGTAAATTTTAGGTCAAGATTACATTTATTTAGTAAACTGGCTACAATGGAAGTTTGTATTTGGTAATCGTTTTTTTATTTTAATGGCAGCGTTCACGAATGTATGAGTCGCAACGACGATCCAAATGGTTGGTTTCACTAAGCCTTTATGGAAACCATATTATAATCAAATTAACATAATAAAGATTTCTTTACACCAATCTGCTCATAGTCGTATAAAATATTCGATAATAATATCCGCGGCTTCTCGTTTCACAGCCGGCGTCTAACCAACTGCGCCACGGAGACTGTCATAATTTCTTTATAAATATAACCAGTAAAAATCTTAACATCTGCCATCCTTAATAACATGCCGTAGTTTTAAATGACAATATTGAGACTAACCCTACACACTAAGAGGATGAGCTCTGCACACAGGATAACAAATGTATTGATAGGGAGATGAGACTTCTGCGGATATCTATTACGGACGGCAGAGCTGTTTCCAATTGACCTTTCTGTTCATATATATAAGGAATTGAATTTATTGAGATACGATGCGGGTACAATTCCCGGGCAGTTGTCCAAGTTTTGTGTGGGACAGCTTATTCTATATAAACCTACGTGAAATAACAGCTTTGTTGCGTATCGTCGGTTGAGGTTGCGAGCGATTTCATCCGCCTTGATCCTCTCACCTCCAGTCTTCGTATTATATCGTCTTAGGTCGGTTATATTCATGATTTTTGAGGGATTGTGAGTGAAGTTAGAGTTACTATTGGACATAATGAGAATTCTTATGTCTGAGAATGATGAGTGCAATTAATGCCAAGCATTGCTTTGTAATTTATGGTGTTTTTTAGTTTTGTTGGATGATGCAATTAATCGCGATGGCTAAATGATGTATGGTTCGATTATAGTGATTAGTGACTAAGCATCATAAATCTATCAGCTTATTTAATAGATCAAATTTAGTCCTTCAAAGACTACAAAGAAGTCAAAACAATAGTATGTAATAAATACAGCTAAACAATAGAAACGTATTACAATGTAATTTCACTTTAAACTGCTGCGATTGAACTGAAAGAACTCCTTAGGGATAGCTTCAGCGAAACTATTTTTATATTGCCAATTGTTTTTGTTTATTTGCAATGTCGTCAAATTCGTGACGCCAGATTTATTAGCTTGCAATTAATGTTTTCCAAGCATACAAATGTATATGCGTATTGATGCTGTAATTGGTTAGCTGCTGGCTGAAAACGTGAGCCCACGGGTTCGATTCCCGCAGCGAGACAAAATGACGTGACATAAAGGTATTTGTGTCGGGTGTGGGTGTTAAGGAAATGAACAGTCTCTCATCTTTTCTGATACCCATGACAAAACTGAAGCTTAGTGTGGGGTCAGGACTATGTATATTGTGATTGTTATGCATATTTATTTATTGACTTAGTGGAGATGGAATGCTAAGTACCTTGCAGACCTTTGCTGGTGTTACCAGCTTATGCTGAGTGTGGTCCGTGTTTGTAACGAGCGCATTTTACAATACTATTATATTATGCTTTTTTCTGTTGCTTTTTTATGCAAGGATAGTTTTTGACTGTTTTAAGTGCTTTTTTTATTCCTATTTTTGTAATTTCGTCATTATTTTATACTTATTGATCTGTGTTTTTCTTTGTCTCATGATTGAATGTAAAACGTTATTAATATAATCTTGTTACAAAAAATGAAACTTTTCTTTAATGCTTTCTTTATAAATAATTCTGAACAAGGTTCCAGAAAAAAATCTTCATGAAAACCTAGGGCATATTAATGTAATATATTCGCTTATAGTAGGCTTAAGTCACATTTCTTAAAGTACCGGAGACTAAATTAAGTTTATTATTTATTTTCTTTTCTTTTTACCTCATTTTAAGTGAAATATATATCTCTTATGACAACGAAGTTTTTTAAACCTAACCTAAAGCTGCTGAGCATTGAATTTAAAAGTATGAAAACCATTGATACAACTTTCGCTCTAGTTCACTAAGTTGGGCTATAGCGAATTACTGGTCTTCTTGTTATATATCCTTTAATAGCTTGTGATTATTAATGTAGATAAATATCTAGACTCGCTTTTGTCTGATGTCATTACTATCTATTTATCATAAAGTCATCTGTTCGTCTGCGACGTGACGTAAGCAAATTCGACTTTGATCCCTCCAATAATAACATTCATATTTAACGCTTCATTACTTCGGTTCGCTCTTGATTGATTAACTTGAGAAAATTTGACACTTTTATTAAAATAATAATTTGGTTGAAATCTAACATAGGGTTTATTTGGAGGAGCAGGGAAGTTATGTTAAGTTGATAATTGCGTTGATAAAAGCTGTATAAATAACCCATGCCGGGCATGGGTTATATCAATATTCTGTATCAGCCCATATACGTCCCACTGCAGGGCACGGGCCTCCTCTACAATCGAGAGTACGATTGAGAGTGGTTAGGCCATATAGTCCACCACGCTGGCCTAGTGCGGGTTGGCAAGTATATCAATATACTTGTGTAGAATTGACAGTATTAATAAATAATATTATAACTTAATTTATAGCTTCTTCCCACTAGCCATTCATGGAGCTTATAGTACAGTGTTATCTTAGTATAAGCTCCAGCAGTATCGTATTACACATGTTACCTAGCCTAGTTTAGGTGAAAGGAACCTTTATTAAAAATGTTTTATTATTATTGTATGTTAATGATGTTTTAAACATCTAATACGATAGCGGTAAACTCCATTGTAGCTATAAGAAACCTTAATACCGAATCTGAAACAGAACTGTAGGACGATTCACGTAATTTCTTGACGCGCCGATCAAGTTGCGGTGCGGTTACAATTAAGTTTACGTTTTGGTAAAAAATGGTATTCTTGTAAATGTTTAGCTGCGCGTGAGCTGCGCGTCAACTGTAAGTCAAACGTATGAAATTTGTTTGACATTGACAAGTACGCGCAGCAGTAGAATACACTAAAGCGCTCGCGTGACGCGAACTTTACGCGAGCGTATTACGAGAATACGAAGAGGGCTGTTTTGATCGAAACGTAACTGCAACTGCGCCGCAACTGAACTTATTTAATTACGTGAATCGCCCTACTGAACTAAATCATACTAATAAACAGAAAGGAGAATACCCATTCATACTATCTGTAAAAAATATCCTAGATCCCGATATCGATAGTGCTTATAATTTAATATAGCATTTTTAAAATTTATCCTCAAATCTTTTCCTGTTTTATTCTGGGTGACTTTTATAAAATAAATTTATTATCCTATTTTACGTTTTATTTATTCATTATTTACACATAGTCGAAGGCAAAAAAAGGAAAGTTCGCAAATATGTTCATTGAAAATATATATACTTTTCATCGGGGGACAAAAATCTTCGCACCGATACTAAGTTTCGTAGTAAAATGGGCATTCTTTTAATTAATTAAAACACATATCGGCTTCAAATTATCATTTTGTATAACTTAATCTCCATTACAGTTTCCAGTGAACAAACAATAAAGTACGGACAAGCGGTGGAGTCGATGCAAATTATTTTCAACCACTCGGGCACATGTCGGTTCTATTTACCGTTTTATAGCCGTGTGCTCTGGATTAGACGTAAATTGATGCTTCACCGATACGATACACACTTGAACGTGACGTGGTCTGCCAGGGGTTTTATTTTCTTCCCAACTTAATGGACTTCCACATTATTTTTTTACGGAAGAGCAAATCAACAGCGAGCGTAATTCT
Organism: Hyles vespertilio; assembly: GCA_009982885.2. Taxonomy (NCBI): domain Eukaryota; kingdom Metazoa; phylum Arthropoda; class Insecta; order Lepidoptera; family Sphingidae; genus Hyles; species Hyles vespertilio. The sequence continues at coordinate 10,004,908 of CM042822.1, read as the reverse complement.
AAAGAATCTGATTGACGTATATATCGTGTATTTAAAAAAGAACCATGAAATATTAATTAGGTTCTAATAAAATACTTATAGGAAATTAATATAAATAACATCGTTACAGATATTTTGAGTTAAGAAATTAAGTATGATGTGTAGACTTGTCAAAAGAACTATTTAATTGTCAACATCACAGATCAGATGAATATGGTGTCAATATGACCAGTGAACAAACAAATTTCATTTTAATTGGGATTTTAACACTGTTTAATTTTGAAGAGTATTTTATTATTTAGTGTAGTGGGGATATTTGCTATCTCTATAACTAACTATATTTATATTTATATTTATATATATATATATATATATATATATATATATATATAAGTGCGTGATGGCCTGTTGGTAAACGGACTAGACGCGACTGCCAACATGTTCACGGTGGTCGCGGGTTCGAATCCCAGGGCACACCTCTGACTTTTCGGAGTCATGTGTGTATTGATAGTCAATCACCACGCACTAAAACGGTGAAGGAAAACATCGTGAGGAAACCTGCATGCCATAGTGATTTATAAAAATTCTATGGTATGTAAATTCACCAACCCGCACTAGGCCAGCGTGGTGGACTATATGGCCTAACCACTCTCAATCGGTAGTCGATTGTAGAGGAGGCCCGTGCCCTGCAGTGGGACGTATATTTTGGTTGATACAGATAATACAGATATATACACATATTTATTTCAATGAATGGCGAGACGAGCACGCCGTTCGCCTGATAGTAAGCGATACGACAGCTCATAAATAGTAGCAGAACCAAACAACACCTCGAATCACAAAGCAATGCTTGGCATTCCACTGAGTTCGCCATCCTGAGACATAAGATGTTAAGTCTCAATATGTCCAGTAGTTACTCTGGCTACAATGTCCTTCAATACGAAACACAACAGTGCTTCTACACTGCTGTTTGAAGGGGGAAAAACAGACAATGCGGTGCAATCCACCTAGGCGGCCTCTCACATATGAGAGACCTACCACCAGTGATCCACTGAATGATGACTTCGCAGCACGATAGTTGCATTCTTTTCTGTTCATCCTACCACCGAATTTGAAATAAATATATCTGTTTACGATTTCAAAAAACGCAGCCGTTTGATGTAAAATTATAACTAACAGCCCGGTCTGGCTTCGTCCGGATCAAGACACTTTTTGTGTCCAGACCACATCAGACACATACCATCTGGCATATTCACTGCCTTCCCTTATACCTTATTTTAAGGGATAAAAAGTAGCCTATGCATTGTTCCTGGATATCAGCTACTTCTTTACTAAATTTAATTAATACTAATGCTGCCGTGTGAGCGGAAAACTATTTGATCATCCCACGAGAACACTACATTTTTTTCGGGATAACAATTAGTCACTGTTCATAGAATAGTTCATTGAAATTGATCCAGCCTTTTAAGCGCGAAGAAGTAACAAACACACAAATTTTCTCATTTATTATACTAGTAGGATAAAATTGAGTCAACATCACAAGTGTGTCGATCTGTAGAGGCTGTCTAGACAGCACAGCACTTATTATCAAGAGTTATTTGGATTGTCTTGCCAGTAAAAAAAAAATACCGCCATGAATTTTAAAGGGATTTCTGAGAAATGATCATTGCCGTTTAGACGAGACAATAGCACGGTACGTACATTTCGGTTGCACGAAGCAGTTTATTACGTTTAGACATGACAATACCCAATACTACATTTTGCAGTGACATTTCAGTTTACTTGTAGTAGTAGTTCATGTTGCATGTAAATTGTTACTAGATTTGAGAATTTCTGAAAGGAATTTATAATATAAAATGACTAATTATTTCGCTGAATTCGGTTACATTTTTGCAATACGCGAACCAGACTCTTGCAACGATACATTCTGTAAACAGCATTCCCGAATATCTGGCAAATACTTGCTTTCATTTTGTACATTAATGAGCAATATTTTAAAAATGTCATTATCGATGTTGTAGGCTGTGATGAAAATTAACCATTTATTAAATTCAGTAGTATAAATGGAAAAAACTACTTCTATTTTTTGTAGGTCTATTGTAAATGAGAGGCCGCCTGGGTAAGTACCACTGCAATGTCTATTTCTTCCAAAGTAGCAAATCCAAACAAAATCTTGAATTAAAAAGCAATATTTAGCATTCCAATGCGCTCGCTATCCTGAGACAAAAGACAAGTCTCTATATTATGACCAGTAGGTACTCTGGCTACAATTTCCTTCAATCCGAAACACAGCATTTTATTTATACTGCTGATTGGCGGAAGAAGTAGATAATGTGGTGATAGCTACCCGGGCGGTCTCTCACATAAGAGAGACCAACCACCATTGAAATCTTGTATAATATCTTGTCTACTTTCGATCTTTATGTATCTTAAATCACACTATAATCCAGTTCCCCTAGTCTTCTATTCAAGATAAACGAAATACGTATAATGCGTGTGTTGATACTGATAGGGGAAGGGGATAAATGGGGGTTAATAGGTGTTGCGGCCGAGCATCGTTTGTCTTTACGACTTTTTCCTTGAGTAAGTTCTTGGCGACAACGCTTTGGTTAATGATTTGTGTGATACGAATGGGATGGGTTTTCTTTTATTAAGGGTTAATTTGGTTTGTTTATTTAGTTTTATTTATTCCGGAAGAAACGTATTTAACAGCCACACGCCTTTGAGTGTGTTATCTGCATTTAATAGCCCATTTACATGGAGACTGTTTCTCGCCTGATTCCGGGCGAGAATTTTATGCCATTTTAATATGTGGTAATTACATACATACACAGACACTCAATAGTCACATACGTAATCGTGAATCCACACTAAGATTGAGTCTTGTGGCATGAGGAACTAACTACAAGTGTCTTTTTGGTGACACAAAGACCCAGACTCGAAACAAATATCTATGGATCACACAATATTTCTTTTGGTGCGGGGATCGATTACGCTGTTTCTAATTCCAGCCGGCGTATAATCAACTGCGCCGAAGCTTATCAAAAATTGCTATAAGAGTATCGTTGGCAAGTGTTTGTATCATGCAACTTTTTTATATCCTCACAATAATCGTGTCTTCGAGAAACTATCCTGAATAAATTAGGCTTATTGTAAATTCAAATAATCCTTACTCAATATATTCTCCAAAAAAGCTAAAGTAAGTAATGATTTAATTGAACTATTAACTGGTGTCGAACCCTTGTGACAATTACTGAACCCATTGAAAAACGGAATTGCCCTACCTCATTTTCGAAACAAAACCGCACTTTTACAGCCAATTTGCGTTGCTAGAATGCTAAGGCGTTGAAAACACTAAACTGATTCTTGAAAATCGTATCAAAATAAAAGAGTCAGACTGGGTTTATTATTGTTTCAAAAATAGAGGAGCAAGAAATTGAAACAAGTCTTATTATTTTAGGAAAATTAGTTTTGACTGTATTTTTATTGTTGTTAAAGTTAGACTTTTAGTGGGTGGAAATATAGATGATTGCTGCTGTCGTATAAGTGTCGAAAAAGTATGAAAATATATTGACAAGACAATCTGTAATATTTTTGAAAGAAACATTATATCATCTCGCTTACACCATTTTTATTTGTTTAGATAAACATGTTTTGCACATTCCTCGGTTGATGTCATGGATTTTCAGGCTCACTGGCTGAAATTCCTAAAGTCTACATCATAATGGTGGGATTTTCGGAATATTGACAAGCAGTAAACAAAACCGTGTATTGTTTCTCAATCTCGTTCCGAAGGGGCGTAAGATTCATTTGGCATTTCTTTTTCAATTCCTGTGTTTTATGTGGATATTAATCTTTGGTGTTACTTGTAGTTTCACCTATCACAGAATATTTATAAAGTATATTAAGATAAATGATGTTATATTATTTTTTTGGTATTTTTACTAAAGATGCAAAGACATATTCTACGTGCATAATGCTACAATAATTATCTTCAATCCAAGCCTCTTTCCTTATTTATGTTCCTTATTATACTTACATGATATAGTGTCCAAATTACTACCATGGGTAAATATAATACACTCTGTATCGGTATCAGCCCATTTGCGTTCCAATGTATAGCACGGACCTCCTTTCCGATTGAAAGTACGATTGAGAGGCGATAGGCCATATAGTCCCCGGTGGTCTAGTGCGGATTGACGGTCTTTACATACCATTTTTTTACAAATTGCTATGACATGCAGGTTTCGTCACGACTTTTCAATTCACTGTTATAATGCGTGGTGATTGACTATCATCCGTGGGATTTAAATAATATATTCTAGAGTAACAGAATAGAATAGTAGCAATAGTATTACTTAACTCTAGAGCGGAGCGCTCCAGTATTACAGGACGGAGCGAATACAGGACCCACTTAATTATTCCAAGGCTTACTGGTATGGCACAAATATGAACTGGAGATTCTTTTGATTCAGAACAAGATGGGCTATGCATTCGACAAGGCTGTGAGTTGTGACTACGTGATCTACAAACATTGATCGTATAAGTAAAGTAGGGGACTAGAAAAATTATAATATAAAAAACTATTTAATATTGAAAAGCTTTGTTCTTTCAAATAACTCGGTAAATGTTGATCTTGGTCAGTATTTCATGCGTGGGTTTCGATGTTCAGCTTGTAGGCGTTAGCAAAAAATACATGAACAATATTTATTATTAACAACTTTTCAACATGCCTCATAAATGCCTTTGAGGCACAAATTAGTCCCGCCCACACAGCAAATCCTGATGTTTTTGATTTAAATGAAAGTTAAAATCAACAAAACCTTAAATTGTTGTTCAAAGCCCGTGTTGGTGTTAAAGTAAGCATCACTAATATATAGGAAACTTTGTATAAACATTCCAAACTGTACCCTATGTAAATGAGAAATTATTTCCGTGGAAAAAATATACATGATAATATTTATCTTGGATGATATTGTGGTAAAATACGCGTAACAAAATATTTAAATTTTACCAATACTTATATTGATTATGTTTGTTATCCGTAAAATGTTAATTGCCAAGAAAATGATGAATCAATCGCATTGATTACTGTATAATAATCTCAAGGAAATATACAAAAATAATTAATAAAAATGTTGAGAAATTACTTTGCAGCTATACAGTATAATCGAGACTGAACAATAGGATCAATAAATCTCCACCACTTTTAGATGTTTTGCAGTTTCAGTGCACAAGTTTTCAACTTTTAATATTAGTTAAACATTTTCAAATATCTTGGTGAAATAGTACGATCAATTAAATGTCGCTTTTCACCCCATTAGCGTCGCAAAATGTTATCGAATTTCTCAATTTCACGCTTTCAATACCTCTGAGTTGCGCCCTAGTTATGCCTGTCATACTACATCAAGATAAAGTGGGTATCGTTAAATTTCACCACCAAAAAATTGTCCCGATTTTGCAAATGTAATTTTCCATATTGCTAAAGATAAATCAGCCTTGATTGAGAAGCGGGTAGTCGGGTTGTGAGGGGAATTTTATGCTCATATTATGGAATTATTAGACTTGGCTTTATGATATTCATATATGCAAAATAATCAGTACAATTTATTTAAAGCAGCGGACCAGGCTCTTTGGTATACCTTGGGAGAGGCAATGTCCAGCAGTGGACTGCAATGGGTAATGATGATGATTTATTTCTTTGTCGAATGAAAATATTATATGAAAATATTAATGATTCCTAAAAATCTTCAGGACGGCCAAATGAATAAATCAGCCTATATTTACCCCACCGCAGCACAGTACTCATTGTTTGTATTACGATTATGAGAGCCTGGGCCACAGTCCCCCCAGTTGTGGGTAGGTGAATATTGCATCCTCCTCCTCGCATCGTTTTCCTCATTGCTAAGGGTCGTGATCGCCTGAACATGGAGTAACCTTTGTTTTGAGTATGCCACGTCACCTTTTCCTATCCTTGACATAGTGGAGTGCAGCGTGAAGATTCGTGTTAAGGGTCGAGCTGATTTGGTCCGACTTTCTGATGGGACATCGGCCTCTTTTACGTCTGCTGTTGACCTTACTATTTGAATATAACATACAATAGAAATATTTGTTAATATCTTCATGGCATGCTTATTTCCGCATGATCTTTTCCTTTGCCGTAAAAATGCATGATAAACATGAGCAAAAGATTGAAGAGATTCAATACCCTGGTATCTATTACTCAATATGTTTTGCTTGGCAAAACCTTAATGCATTTTTCACAGTACCACTCTCAGCGTGCTTACAGATAGTATGAAAATATATAACGGTTTGAATTTCCATCACGCAAAATGACTGATGACATCTGTGACCAATGGACTGATATGCACTTCAACAAACTCTACTGGAAAATTCTGTGTATAAAACCACATGGAATTATTTATTTGTTTATTCTTTACTGCAAACGAAAAAGAACAAAAGGCATACAATATTTTACAAATGAAATTAAAGAGTAGCGTTGGCGGTGTTATCGCCCTAGGCGATTTCTTACAGACAGCCTTTGGATGGATATAAGAAAAGGATAAGAAGAGAGGGCAGTATAGAATTTAAAGAAAACATGCTCTTATAAGGAATAGATAAACAAATTATTTATAACAATTAAAACACATTATACTATATGAAACATAATTTTATTATACACTTAATATAGTCGTATATACATATATGAATATTTCTATAGATAAACATACGTATAAATATAAATTACCTATTGAGACAAAAAGATGAAATAAAAACTTCTTAATGCTTAGAGAGAAAGATAATAGAAAGAAATAGGAATTATATTCAAGATCGCATTATAATGACAGCAAACATTGTTAGTAAATATATCCAACCTTTCTGTGCTATTGTAAATATTTAATCAGTTTATTTAGATATCATTGTAGAAGGAACCTTGAACTATCAGATGTGTTGCGGAAACTTCCATTATGTGAAATGTATACAACTGTTTTCAAATAAATTGTTGATATCAAACGTAATCCTAGTAATACCATGTTTCAGAAATGTCTGAAATTGTAATTCTCATTTAACACAAAAGCGAAAACGGGATTTTGATATCATAAATTGTGGCTGATCATTTGCAGTATATTTCTGCTAAGTTCTGTTAAAGGCTTCTTAAGAGCGTTTATACCCTGCACGCGCTTTTTGGCTTAAAAACAGGACTTTTCAAATGAGTTAATAGCCACCAATGAACAATTTCAAGGTAAAATAATTAGTACTAATTTTAGAAAAGGTTGTCATCTAGGGATTTTGGTGGAAAACATTATAGATTGATGGATAATTTGTGAGTACTATAAGGATTACTGAACACAAGTTTCGTTATTTAGGCTTTAAATGGCAATTTAGAAGCTTAAGATATCCGAAACCACTAAATATAAGATGAAAATAAAAATATTATCAGACTAATAAGACCCTTATGGAGGGATTTTGCTGAGAAAAATAATCTTTTTGTGTTTAATTCCTGAAAAATAAAAATTTAAACAATGCGAAATTATTCAGAAACTCTCGTCAAGAACATATTTTTTTTCACCAACTTATCGTACATAATTTTTTATAGCAATTGCATATTACAATAGAAGAACATCTTATCAATAAATAACCATTTTTATATTTCAACAAAATTAGTTTTCATGTTTTCTACAAATATTTTAAAAACCACTATAAAACACGCTGTCCGACGTGGATCAAATCAGACCGCCGCAAGGCCTTCTAGAGGGAGGACGTATCGCTCGTCGCTCCGGCCTGGCTGCAGTCGATTATGCCGCGCGTGATAAAAATAGCCACGCGCGGAATGCGATTACCACATCTTAGTACTTGGTAGTAAAATATTTAATTATTTTTATTACCTACAATGATTTTGTAGTGAGTATAAATTATGTTTCAGGTAATATAATGGGATGTAATTCCGAGGCTAAATTATGTTATGTATTGTACTATAAAATTAAATATATTTCGTAATTGTAAGGGGTTGTAAGGCCCCTAACACTATTTATGTGTTCGAACACGAAATGATTAATAAAACGTCCGTAGTGTATACTGATTGAACACTGATTTGAATGCAACTTAACAATGTAATAATAACGAAAATATGGTTAGTATCCAAAATTTGTATTATTCTTTGCTTCCACAGTAATATTTGTCTACTTATAATGCAAATAAAACATTTTTATGATATTATATTACAGTTACATTTCAATTGAATATTTGAAGCGCACGGATCAAAGTTGTTTGAGCCGATTGTATAGCGAGCCGACGCGGGAGCTCTACGCACATAGCTTTGGTCGCTTATGTGTGCGTGAAATTAACGAAGAAATACCTATAGTTGACTTTGCGCGCAAGGTGTATACGCTCTTAAGCTTCACATTTTTAATATTGATACGGCATAGTAACTAAAAAAAACTGGTGGTATGCCCATTGTATACTAACTAAAGCTTTAAGCGGCGGGATATGGTTATCCCTCATCGATCAAAACTAAACCAGCCATATATAATAATAAAAAAAGTTGAGTGGTGTCAAGGGACACCGGGATGGAACAAAGTTCCTTTCGATTAATTAGTGAAGGAATTGTAATAATTTTTTTTTAGGTTATAATAATATATTTTTTATTATTAACAAATATAATGTGATATAAATTTAATCAGTTGGCTCAATTTTAGTAATAATTGGCTTGTGGTAACTGAAGTAGGGAACATATGTTTGGGATTCTATTTTATTTAAATGTCTTGAAAAAACTGCATCAATGGTAGTATTATATTTTGTTGTTGATTCTGCTGGATTATTGTTAATTCTTAAATCAAATTCTTCCTCTAGAAACTGTAGCAATGGTTTTGATTTTTCATTACTGAAGTTGATGTTAAAATCACCGGCTAAAATGAGGGAAATTTTTGTTGTATCTGCTAAGCGTTCGAGATACATCTTTAGAATACTCTAGTAGTGCAGTGCTGCGCGGCTATTCCTCCAATGACGTGAGCGCTGCGTCACGTTATCGCGTGTCTGACCAATAGGGGCGCGTGGCCTGCAACTTCCGCGAATTGTGTGCCTTCGCGGTGCGCTACGAATTCACGCTGGACAGCCATCTTCAAAATTAATTACGACACATTGTGGTTAACGGCATTTTTTTGTAAAATAATAAATACAATGTAATATAAACTTAATCAGTAGGCTCAATTTTAATAATAGTTGACTATGTAAGTCAAATCTAGGGTTGATGATTGACAGCAGGGTAACAAACTAAAATTGTAAATAATAATAAATTTATTAAGGAGGATCGAAAATCAATGTATTACGGTTTTATTATGTAATTTTAATCATATGTCACCATCAAAAGAATAATTTGGGTATCACCATCATTATGTTTTTTACTTCACATATTTATGGAATTTATGTTTCTTTTGTACCAATTTGATTTATGACATTTGATGAAAATTAGAAATTGTCGCAATGTTTCCCACTTAATTTTGGGCTTCAGCGTATTCTTAGTTTTTACTATAGCCTTTAACATATTAATATCTATTTGGATATTTTATTGCCTCTATTAGAGTTAAATAAAATGTATAACATCATTTTCAAATAAAGAAATAAAAAACGATTGTCAAATGTTTTAAAGTGTCGTTATAACTTTTCGTGAGAATTTTTTCCGTCTAGCCCCCTTTCACACCGCGCGATAAGGAACTTCGTTCCAAAAATAACACGCAGCAGTCACATACAGAATCTATTCACTCTCAATCGTACTCTAGGGTGTAGACGAGGCCCGTGTCCTACAGTGCGACGTATATGAGGTGATATAGACTCACACACATCGTTCTGACTCTACACTAAGAATCGAGTCGTGTGTCGTGGGTATCGGGAACTACGAGAAACTTTTCGGTTCTTATATGTGTGCCGCACAAACATTTCTCTTGGTGCGGGGATCAAACCCGCGGCCTCTCTGTTCACAAGCGGCGTTTTATTGCCTGCGCCCCGGAGGCTGTCTATTGCTTGTATCCGGAAGTACACAGTATGTACCCGAATCACGAGACACTTATATAACTCCCTATTACAGGTCCTTAACCGTACAGTGGTCACTTTCCGGGACCGGTAGGATACAATTCTTCATCCACCCGCAAATGTCATACACGTTGTCTTCATAAATTTTGTCACTACCATAGTCATTACCGTCATCTTAATACGTCTTATTAAATATTTTAACGTGATTTTATTAGTTAACAGTGCAATTCTCATGTCATGTATAATAGCTCTATTTATATTGCTTCGTTACACAAATTACACGCGTATCAAAGATAACGGCTGACTGACCGATTGTGAGTTTAAAATAGAACGTAACAAACATAAACATTGTTATGTAGAGTTGAGACTACAGTGTTTTATAGGGACATATTTGAAATAGGCTATGTTAATAGTAGTGAAGGATATTCTAATTTTACTGGTCGTAGGTCTCTCATATATGAGAGGCCGCCAGGGTAGGTACCACCGCAATGTCTATTTCTCCCGCCAAATAGCAGTGTACATGCACTGTTGTAGTTCGGATTGAATGTCGTTGTAGCCAGAGTAACTGATGGACATATCGAGACATAATGTCTTATGTCGTAGGATGTCGAGCGCAGTGAAATACGATGCATTGCTTTGTAATTCGAAGTGTTGTTTGGTATTGCTACTAGTCAGGAGCGAGCGGTTGTATCACATATCATCATCTAACCTTTTATTATATTAAAAAAAATATATGAGAAGGAATTCTTCTTATCCTTTTCTTTTATCCATCTAAATGTTATCTGTAAGAAATCGCGTAGTGCGATAAAGCCGCCAACTGTGCTCTTTAATTTTATTTGTAATATATTGTATGTTTGTTTTTTTTTTGCCCAGTTAAGAATAAAAAATTACGTGTCGTTTATACGGTCGGGCTTAGTGTATATAGCTTGTAAGTTGTAAGAGTTAGTAATAAGTTATCAGAACTTACAAGGAGAACAAAAGACCCATAGGCAATGAAAGTTGCAGGAAGTTGCTGGAGGCAGTCCACATCTCAACAGTTCACTATGGAAATCCTAAGAGAACTTGTAAGTCTTCACGGGAAGTCACAGTCAAAGTTACAAGTTGTAAGTTTCTTGCTCAATATAGGACACTAAAATATTTCCAGACTTTTTGGAAGCGACAGACGTCCTGTGCCTCTGATTAAGAGATTTATTTAATAAACCTTGTTAGACCCAAACTTCATTATTCCTTATTAAAATTCTCATCTAATTGAAGATTTTTAAGGTTTGATATTTTTATTTTACTTTTTAATTAAAAATAATATAATAGTTATACTGAAGTCTAGGTTTCGGGTCGCTTACTAACTACTATTTTACTATTATTGTAATTGTGGAAAGTTCACTGGATCATGTGTCAGTAATTGTATTGTGCTTATATGTTTAATTCTTATGTATACTTCCTAAATATATTTATAATGAAATAAAAAAAAATAATCACACGAGTTGTAGTCGACTAAAGACAAATATTCCTAGCACTTGATAAGCATTGCGTGCAACAACAGTGCGTGGTGGCCTGTTGGTAAACGGACTAGACGCGACCGCCAACATGTTCACGGTGGTCGCGGGTTCGAATCCCAGGGCAAACCTCTGACTTTTCGGAGTCATGTGTGTATTGATAGTCAATCACCACGCACTAAAACGGTGAAGGAAAACATCGTGAGGAAACCTGCATACCATAGCGATTTATAAAAAAATCCATGGTATGTAAGTCCGCCAACCCGCAATAGGCGAGCGTGGTGGACTATATGGCCTAACCACTCTCAATCGTACTCTCGATTGTAGAGGAGGCCCGTGCCCTGCAGTGGGACGTATATGGGCTGATACAGATACAGACAGATAAGCATTGTTTATGAATTTTAATGTTTTATTTTTGCTAAATTCTGCTGGAACTAAAAAAGAGTAGTGACGATTCTATGTAGTGATTCCTATAACCATCCGTATGCATACTGTCGCAAAGCAAGATTATTTAAGGAATTATAAGAATAGCTTCCTTATTCTTCAAACTTCTTGATCCATTATCCATCGATCGACATTAGATTGTATTTATTCTTTGTAAGACTTTTTTGAGATTAAAGTGCTAAACACTCATTGAAAAAGATATGAATCTAATCGATTGAGATATATATCATGATGTTAGAGTAGGTAGTAGTTGAAATATGAACTACCAAGCGATTTCCGTGTCTGTGAATGATACTACATAATATATTCACAACGCCCTTTAAACCGTTGGATACAGAACCAGATTGAGAAACCTCATTGTTGTAATAATAATTAGAAAGTGTTAAAATGCTTTGTGGATGAAGATTGAAAATAAAAAGTTGTTGACTGACACGAGTTAATTGAAGTACAGTAATTAAAGCTAGAAGCGAAAATATATCAAAATTAGAAGACAAAAACTTTTCTACTCTCAAAGACAGCGGAGGTAAAATTTCACCAACAATAAGTAATGCAAAAGGACGTCACAACCTTCAAAACCGATGAATGCGACCCAAGCAATGATACCAAACGTACAGCTTTGACATTATCAAAAAAGTTACTGTCTACACTTCCCGCAACCGTAAGTAATAAATTGTTTTCGATATTAAACTTCAACGACTTCAAGACCCACAATCTATAAGTACAATCCTGTTGATAGCTCGTCAAGTGGTATTCAATTGATGGGCTGGGCGTAGCTCAAGTGTTCACGTTTCCGTTCTACATGCTATTAGGTACAAGTACTCTGTTCGAGATTAATTCTTTATAACGTGTGGTGTGAACTGAAGAGCGACACTGTTGTGGACACGAATAAGAGGGTTACTCTGTACTTTTGACGAATGTTCGAACATCGGACGTAAAACTGTACGAATATGCTTAAATACTTCACGAAATTTTCAATTCCTGCATCGAAGTCGTAATCTTAGACTAAGTTTGAAGTGAATAATAAGTTTCATAGATAATACCTTAGGATAATACTATTGATTTTTAGAACCTTTTATGTCATATGTAGACTTCAACGTTCAAACATTCGAACTTGGTGTCGGAGTATAAAGTAATCCCCCACATGTAGATAGATACATATTGACTGTTTCTTTATTTTATGTTTGGTATAATCTTGCCTACCTTCTTAGCGCAAGTGTTGTACTACGATATGTTTGCAAAGCTAAAGTCTCGGGTTAGAATCCCGGGTCGTGCAAAGTGAATTTGGATATTTCTGGATATTATTAGTCCGGAGTCAGTTTGTGAACTAAATCTTCTGGGAAAAAGAATGAGTTGATGTATGTATGTATAAGAATGTATGGACTTAATATATATATATGTATTTTTTAATGAAAACTAACGTCCATAATAATTGGTATTTCCTCGTCTTACTTGTTTAATTGGAGATTGCACTTAGCGATGAGATCTTAATTGTCAGAGCTAATTATTGAAGACTAACGATCGCCTGGTGCACCGACTAAGAAATAAGCTTTCTTCGTTGGACTTTGCTAGTATGTATAAATCATGTTCGTATTAATTTTTGTATGAGATTGTATACATTTTTTGCTTGAAAACTTCCACCTTGGTAATTACGGAAGTCTTACTAATAAATAAGTAACAAATACACCCAAAAGTTACATACATAGTTCTCAAATTAAGAACAATAAGTCTTGTGTTGTAGGTATCAGAAACAACGAGAGACTATTCGGTGTCTCAAATACCCAGACCTTAAAGAAATACTTATGAGCCTCACAAATATTTGTTTCGGTGGGGGGATCGAACCCGCGGCCTCTTGTTTCGCAGTCTGGGTCCAACCAACTGGGCCATCGAGGCTGTCTACTACTAAAACGCTTTCATCTTTATCATCAACCTGTTCCTTTACTGACCATAGGCTTTTCTCAAGGTACACCACAGAGCTGGGACTGCTGCTTTAAGATACTCGTCGCTGCCGACCCTATTGTGCAAGTCGGGCAATAGTTTATTTATTTATTTTATTCTTTACTGCACACAAAATAACAAAAGCATACAATATTTAAAAAGTAAAATTAAAGAGTACAGTTGGCGGTCTTATCGCCCTAGGCGATTTCTTACATTCAATTTCGTATTTATTTATTATATTTTTATTATTCTCAATAAATAATTTCTTTATTAAACACCACATACATAAAAAGGCAAATAAATATGACAAAACGTTTAAATAAAATTGACAATTGCCGCTCTTAACGCTTAATGCGATTTTTTCTGGAAACCATTATTATTATTCTTTATTTTTTACCAAATAAATCTTAAACTAAACCAATATTAACATAAGAGAACAATGATTTCTTAGATGTACGTGAATGTTACACATTAGATGGACATAAGCGGAGGAAAAAAAGAGAGGGCGGTCTAAGTGTACTTTTAGTTTAAATAAATTAATAATGATACCGTTTATGGCCATTCCTCATCAGTTCCCTGTGGTCCTTATTTTCATAACTAAGCTATGAACTGTTAACGAAGCATCCAGTAATCTCATTGGTAACGGCTTGTAACCCGGTCCGCCGAATGTTTGCTATCAAACAAGCCTTGACCAAGGGTGCGACTACATTATGTCATATCGACTTATCGCTTGTATATTCGTATGATATTACCTATTAGATGTATTATTTTATGACTTCAGAGTAACTATTAGGTAATTGTGAAGTATCAAGGCGGATAGGCAATTTTTAATTAATGTAGGAACATACTATTGTAAATCTTTGGAGGAAGAATATGTTTACCATGAATTACTCAATGTAAATATGATTAAGTTGTTTTTATTGGAATATATGGCCAGATAACCATGCCATTCGCATGGTGGTAAGCGATACGATTGGTCATGAACACTGAACAGTAGCAAAACCAAACAATACTGTGCGATACATAGCAATGCTTGAAATTCCACTGCGCTCGCCATCCTAATATACATGGTGTTAAGTCTCAATATGTCGAGTAGTTACTATTAATTATAATTTTATTTGATATGATAAAATATATGAAGATATGATAAATAAATGCAAACTAAATGCAAAGATTACCCAATTAGCTTTATTAGCACTATTACTCCCGTATGCATCAAGATATACAACTGGAAAGTTATCCCAAACAGTCCCATAAATAGTCTTGACTTTTTGCTAAGATGAAGTGTTGTGTGGTGGTTATAAGCAACTACAAGAGACTTGTCAGTCTCACATACATCCACCCCCAAAACAAATACTTGTGGCTCTCACAAATATTTGTCTAGGTAATGGGATCGAACCCGCGGTCTGTCAGTTCATAGTTCGGCATCTAACCTATCACATAGGCTGTCTTAGTCAAAATACTACGAACAAATATTTATAAGGGCCTTATAGAAGCCTCAAGTAATCTATACTTATATTATAAAGCTGCAGAGTTTGTTTGTTTGTTTGAACGCGCTAATCTCTGGAACTTACTGGTCCGATTTGAATGGTTGTTTCAGTGTTGGGTAGTCCATTTATCGAGGAAGGCTATAGGCTATATATCATCACGCTATGACCTACAGTAGGAAAGCAGTAGTCATATTTCTAGCAAATACGAGGAAATTTTGTTCGTTTTTCATGGTCCGATTGGTCGATATTCTAAACTGATAGTCAGATTTAAACATTTTGACCGCCATTTTAAAACGTGTATGCACTCGGGCGGAGCCGGGCCCGACCGCTAGTATATGACATAAACGTCGAAATGTTCATAAATTATTCCTAGACTACTCGATCCGTATAATATGCGAGACGTTATTTACATATTGCTTAATATAATTTCGAGTTCATCGGACTAGAGATCGTGCTCCCAAAGGATAATATTTTGATCTGCGGTTAGTATTCGCATTTAAACGCAAAACATTGCCATACCGAGAGATACAACTTAAATGAAAATAGCTATACTTAATATATTAACAGATGTTAAAACTAGTTAAGTCAGAACCACTTGTAGCTTTGCATTGTGGTAGCAGTGTTAAAGGAAACCCCTATTTCGAACTTTCTCGCCCGTATCTCCCAAAAATAAAGTTTTTCATACAAAGCAATTCTGCTTTATACAAAAAATACATTCCCAAAAAATCTATTTTGTTTTTTTTTTAGTTCTTTCTACTGGATTAGTTTAAATATTGTAGTGTTCTTTTACATTTAAACTTTTCCTGCCTTAAAAGAAAATCCAGTGCAGATGAATTTAAAAAAAATAGAAACGCAAGTGATATATTTTTTACAAATTAAATACCTATGCGATTGATAACTAGGCAAAATGAAACAACATGAAATAAATGATATAGATGACACGTGAATTCTGACACATATTTACCCCTTAAAGACTCAACATGAACAATGCTAAAATAATGCACAGAATAAACCAAAACCACTGCAGGGACCTAAAAGCGAAATATTATGATTGAGAAACTTTAACGCGGTGATACCGACTAATTCCGCTTTAGAATTCCGTTTGAAGTCCATAGGGACACTGGCTAATAGCAATTTAGTATTCAAAGTTATTTATAACTTGCTTTACACAGATATTACTGAAGCTTTCTGCATCAGCACTTGGCAATTAACTTTAATATTACTGTTTTATTTAAAATTAATTGCATTTTACTTTCTAAGGTCGAGAGAGTTACGTTTCTATTATTTGAATTTCTTTTGAGATAAGTAAGTTGGCTGAAAAATATTTATAAAATCGGTTTGTTTCATCATTTTAAAGAGATTTGAGTTGGAATGTTTCTCAAATATTTGCTTTGGATATAAGACTGTTTGAGAAATAAAAGGGTTATTACGTGTTTCTTTACAAAATATAAAATGATCCAAAAAGATAATTCAGTAAAACTCGTAGAGTACAGATAGTGTCTTGACGAGAGGTAGGTAAACGCCTCCGAACATAATGCTTCGGAAGAACTATTATGCCGAATTCACTGCACAATATTGCGGTTCCATTCAGAGATACATTTTGTATGAAATTGTACTCGGAACAGTATTTTCGAAATTATGAAACTTTAAGAAAAATATATATTAATTTTTAAAAAGATACTGAAATGACTACTCTAATTTTTTGAGTTTATTCCAAAGAATTTCATTTGTCTGTTCATGTAAACAATACAACTCCGGTGCTTTGTATTTCTGCTTATTGGTTCAAAAATAGTTTTGTAGAGACTGTTTAAAGAGTTGGTTTCTTCGTCGTTGTTTGTGAATGAAACTCACTTCTGAAAACTACTGTCGGTAGCATACACAATGAGCTATATTCTAATAACATTACAACAGTGACAGACAACTGCTGTATCTCGTGTTTTTTTTTTCTTAAAGTTACGTCTTTATAAGGACACTGCAAAGTGAATATATTAAACAAGATAATAATACACAAAATAATCTTACTAGGTAATTTTGGTAGGTCTCTCATATGTAAGAAGCTGCCCGGGTAGATATCACCGCAATGTCTATTTTTCCCGCCAAACAGTAGTGAAAATGCACTATTGTGTTCCGCTTTGAAGGTAATTGTAGCCATAGTAACTATTGGACATAATGAGAGTTAAAATTTAATGTGTCAGAATCTAGAGCGCAATAAAAAATATAGATGCTTACTCCTTACTTTATTGTATTTTATAGTCATCATATCAGCTACAGGAAGTCCACTGCTGAACATAGGCCTCCCAAGGATCTCGACAATGACCTGTTGGAAGCGGCCTGCATCCAGCGACTTCCTGCAACCTTAGTCTGATCGTCCGTCCACCTTGTAGACGGGCGTCCGACCTTTCGCTTGCCTGTACGTGGCCTCCACTCAAGAACCTTTCGGCCCCAACGGCCATCGGTTCTACAAGCTATGTGCCCGGCCCACTGCCACTTCAACTTGCCAATCCTATGGGCTATGTCGGTGATCTTGGTTCTCCCACGCATCTCCTCATTTCTGATTCGATCTCGTAGGGAAACACCGAGCATAGCCCGCTCCATGGCTCGTTGAGTGACTTTGAGCCTTTTAATGAGGCCCACAGTGAGAGGCCACGTCTCAGTATTTTTTGTATTGTATCAGCCCATATACGTCCCACTGCAGGGCACGGGCCTACTCTACAATCGAAAGTACGATTGAGAGTGTGACGTCTCAGTGCCGTATGTCATCACTGGTACTGGTGTATTTTATAGTGTATTGTAATAAATATAAATTAGAAATACTGCGTTGGTCTTATCATGTCGATTAATCGCCACTTCCAGGCAAAGGCGCCCAAGAAAATTTGTTGAATCATATTATTTTAATAACTTGCTACAAATTATTGGCAACAATAAGGCACTTTGATAGAAAATTTAAGAATCAGGACCATGAATTTCTGAGAGTGTCGTCAGCTTTGTTGTATTTACACACTCTACGCCCTGCGGTGTTACAAACTAGGAACATAAAATCAATAATTCTATATAATAAGTACAGACTGGCACACTGGCTACCTAATTATATCAATGATTTATTTATTTATTTATTTATTTATGCTTTATATACATAGTTGTATACAGGCGGACTTAATGCCCGAGGCATTCTCTACCAGTCGACCTTTGGATGGTGCAGAGAGTGAAATAGTAGGCGCATAAATTCAAGTATTTAGCATTATGAAAATGAACGATGTGCATATGGAAGGTTTAAATTTCACAAGATAATTATTAGAGGTTGATAAAGCATTTGCAGTAGCATTTCATGGTAAAAAAGCAGCGGCAACTACTAATTACAAAGTAGAATAAAACGGTATTTAGATATTTTAAGTAATGAAAATTAAACAATGAAGCGTTTTATTTTGAGTAGTATTATTTACATTTTATTTTACGAAAATAAAAGGATATATTTTAATTTGTGCATTGTGCCACAAAAGTAGTGGGAGTCACTAAAACTACCACCTGGCTTCGTTTTCAATCACAGGCTGGATGTACCCTGTATAAACGGAATTTCCTTATTATTCCAATTCTATTTGTATTTGACTAATCTATGTATATATGCATTAAAGTAATCCTATCAAACAGCAAACAATAACACCTAACAATTAGACAAGCATAGAGAGTTTAATCTTCAGATTGAGCGTGAGCCAGCCGGATTACACTCGGCAACAGCGCGAGATTATGATCTGGGATCAGTTTCAGCTAGCGGCCGAATTCCAATTCTGCGGTGACGTCATCTGTTATCGAAACACAAACAATCTTTTCAAAAGATTTCCTTCTAAAAATCTGAATCAAAAATCTTTGAGGTTAAACGCATATCCAATGTAAATATTTTTGCGAGACTTTCACACCGTAGGAGTGAGACTGTACATTATGTAAATGGGTTTTGATGATTCACGTATTACTTTTGCTAGATGGATTGGCGTGTTAAATTGTGGTATGTAGGCCAGATATTGACGATAGCAACACAAATGGTTTTGGGTTCAATCAATCATGACGTGTCGATTACTCGGTGGATTCGTACTTTAGAGAGCATTAGTAAAGGAAGGATTAATCGTGTTAATATTTTGAGGTCATTGAATATCCAAACATTATTGAAGAAGCATAGATGGCAGCGATATAACATATTAACGTGTAGGATTTAAATAAGAGAATAAAGACACAACGCCTAACATATTTTATTTTCGATAGCATATTATAAATGTAAAATAAAAACAAATAATTACATAATATTCACTCTATAACCGTTACTTCATAATAATATGACATTACAATAATACTAGATGTTGAACGAGTAAAAATAAACCTTAAAGTTACATAAAATAACTTTCCAAGAATTTTTGAAGTTCAATAATCACATTTGATACAAACTTATCGATAGTTATTTGAATACTTTATTACAGTAACTTCGGAGAAATAGAATATGTACTTCATCTATAAATATGAAAATATCCTATTTAAATAGAAAAGCTGATGTAATAAAGAGTCTTTTGACAATTTTTTTTAACTAGTCGTAGGTTTTTCATATGTGAGAGGCCGCCTGTGTAGGTACCACCGTAATGTCTATTTCTCAAAACAGTAGTGTAAATGCACTGTTTTGTTTCAGTTTGAAGGATTTTGTAGCCTTAGTAACTACTGGCTATATTGAGACTTAATATCTTATGTCTCAGGTGGGCGAGTGTAGTAGAATGCCAAGCATGGCTTTGTAATTCAAGGTGTTGTTTGCATTGCTACTGTTTATGAGCAGTCGTATCGCTTACTATCAGACGAACGGCATGCTCGTGTCGCCATTCATTTCAATAAGAAAAATCTTGTTATAAAGTCGATGTGAGCTCAAATGACAATTTTCTAGATTTTATTCCTAGAAGTTCTAATATTTCGACCTTTAAGTTAATCCATTTCGATAACTTATCTTCTCCTGATGATTGTGAAGTTTTGTGTCGTTATCTGATATCGGCTTTGCCTATATCAAACCCCAGTCTCATATCCAATTTATACCGTAAGAATATTTTGTACCTATTTTATGTATAAGAAAAAAAGTTATTATTGTAGTTAAACTTAATATGTAGTTTAGTAACTATTGTGTATAAATATTTTCTAAGAATCAATTGCTCGATCGGAACAACACGTTCTTGTTAGGTATTTTATAAATGTAGTTTATTCTTGAGCTCAAATAGCTGAGTCACTTCTTCCAATACCAGTTAAATTAGGAGATTGATAGCCTCCGTGACGCAGTGGGTTAAATGCCGGCTGTAGAATGGGAAGCCGATGGTTCAATTCCCTCTTCGAGTATTGATAATCAAATATTAGTGTGTTACGGTTCTGTATGTTTGTGAGACCGAAAAGTTTCTAGTAGATCCTGATAATTATGAAACAAGAACCGATCTTAGCGTTGGGCCAGTAATATGTATGAGTGTTGGGTGTATTAAGTTTTATATACTACATTGTATATATTGTAAACAAACTATAATCAAAGATCAAAGTTTATTGAGGCTTTTACTACAACAAACTTCTAGAATATAAATATTCAATCATGATCTCAAGTTTCAGATGAAGTTCTATTAAAAGCGTTTGAAATTTATATAGAGTTTGAGGTGTGCGCTAGCAACCCTTTGTTTCTGTTTGTCTAAGCAAGTTTCCATTCTAATAAGCCAGATGTTTGCAGAAGTCGTAAGATTGTAAATATTTGTTGAGCTGTTTAGTTTCGCCCGTGACTTGGTATCGGTTTTCGTCTTTATTTCAAGTTTACTTTCCTCACCACCAATTATGTTTGCGCTCATCAAATTTAACCCACGCTTTGATTGGTATATTTTTTAGTTTGACTTTCCAATATTTACATTAATTAAAATCTTGCATATGAAAACCCTATCTCCCCAGTACTCAATGTCAATTTTGGTGCTGTTACCAATAATAAGTTGCCTTCTTACCATATTAGGTACAGAACTAAGCTTGGAAATCTTTGGTGAAACAATTGTCTCTTCTGCCTGACCCTTTTGATATTATGCAGCCTCCGTGGCGCAGATGGTTAGAAGCCGCCTGTGAAACGTGAGGCCGCGGGTTCGATCCCCGCACCGAGAGAAATGTTTGTGCGGCCCACAAATATTTCTTCCGGGTCTGGGTGTTTGTGAGACCGAAAAGTCTCGTAGTTCCTGATACTCACGACACAAGACTCGATCTTAGTGTGGGGTCAGGACTATGTATGTGACTGTTGGGTGTTATTTATTTATTTATTATGTGTGTAAATTTCTGAGTTCTAATATTTGTTGAGTAAAATTCATTATATTAAGAAATATATGTGGTCATACACCAAGTATAGAGAACAACAACTTTGACAGATAAATATTATCAACACGGTACTATTTACGTTTGTTCTACGGTACGATTACAAAGCTGAGGTCTCGCGTTCCGATCCCGGGTCGGGCAAAGTAATATTCGATTTTTGTATTCATTATCAGCCCGGGGTCGGACTTTGTGTCCAGTATGGCGATAGGTTTGTCCTCTATCAGATCGTGGGACGGAAAATATACGGCGAAACTTTGGTTTCCTGATTGCATCTCTGCTTACCCCTTCTGGGAAAAAAGGCGTGAGCTTATGAATTTGTATGTATGTATGAAAATACTAACAAAAATGGTCCTGAGAAAACGCGACTAACAATTTTCACAACTTAAAATTAAGACCCAAACTACGAGTATAATCTTTTTAGTTATAATCCATTTCATTCAATTGAAGTAGTAAGCCCACACATATTCCTAAGAGCTTATCTAGATGTCTAGAGCTGAACCGTTTGTCTCCTGTCACTTTGGACAGGGGTTACAATGTACTAGACGAAATGTATTTATATACACTGTGACAAACCAATGAAGGATGAGAAACTCCTTACTACATATTGCTACAAATCTCTCAGACGCGACATATGTAACTTTATGTACAGTATGTTGAATTACATACGTTGTTTTATTGTTGTTTTTTATTACGTTCTTACTGGTAGCAGACCTCATATGTGAAAAGCTGTTTGGGTAGGTCCGCAATGTCTATTTTTCCTGTCAAATATAACATCTTATGTCTCAGGATGACGAGCGCAGTGGAATGTTGCTACTGTTTATGAGCAGTCGTATCGCTTACCATCAGGCGAACGGCTTGCTCGTCTCGTCATTCATTGCAATAAAAAAAAACAGCACTGTAAATGCACCGATGTGTTTCGGTTGAAAGGACATTATAGCCAGGGTAACTACTAGTTATATTGAGACTTAACTTCTTATGTCTTAGGATGACGAGTGGAATGCGAAGCATTGCTTTGTAACTCAAGGTATTATTTAATTTTGCTGTTCATGAGCGGTCGTATCGCTTACCATCAGGCGGCATGCTCGTCACGCCATTAAATGCAAAAAATAAAACTTAAAGTGCTTTTAAAGTTCATTATTTGAAACATGTACGATTTTCAAAATAATTTTCCGTTATTTTTTAGTTTACACACATATTTTAAGCTTGTGGAATGTTACGTTTTTTTATTAAATGAACTTATTTTATTCACATTGGAAATCAATTTGTTACAAACTCAACTTAATACTCAATATTTGAAATACATTTGGAATAAAAATACATAATGATAAAAGATAGTTTTTACATTACAATGTTCCCCATCCGTCTGCAAGAATATGATGATGTAATAGTCACATCTGATATAGGCAACAAGGAAATTGTGACAAGATATAAGATGAAATGGGATCCTGACTTTTCCAGAAGACATCGAAAGAAATGTACATTATACACAAAACAGACTGACACAATGAGAACAAACAGGCTTCGCTTTCTTTAACAATTATTTAATAGGAATTGTTACGTAATATTCAATTGTTATTTTACTAATACGATAAAATTTGATGTTTGTGGACGAATTCACGCAGTAACTTGAATAGAACATTACGAATGATAAAAATTATATGCACATTCTATCGTGAACTATTTTTAAATCAATCGTAAACTCGCATTACAACTTCTGTACCTGAGAAATAAAACCTAGATACTTTTTGTTCCTTACTTTTTTTATCCTTTTTACAATTATGTAAAATATCTTGCGCTGCAGGTCAATGACTTGTGATGCCGTAAAATGCATTCTATTGCGTTTATATAAAATTATTAAATTCACTAAAACAAATGAATATTGCAGTTTGTCTATGTTATTGCAATTTTAGCTTTGGGCCATATTATCTTCGCATATTTTTTTTCATTCGCCATCTTCGACCGCTGATTCTAGAACAAAAATCCGTGAGACGAGTATGGTAAACAAACAGATAATTTTATTAAATTTAAATTTATTATACCTGTTACTAAGTGTTCGATAAGTTTCAATATAAACACACTTACCTACTTAAATTGAAATAAGTTGTTTATAGTTGTTTTATAACTTGATAACGAATAGGTGCGACATAATAAAAAGAACTCGTCGTGGATATTAATTAAAACGAATTATCTACCAGTTATTATCCCACAGTTATGTGTGCTCTGACAAAATGAGTTTATCAATCACTTTTTATTACTATCGCATCAAATAGTCTTTATTGTCTTTTCTGTAGTGCCTGGTTGCTAGTTGGTAAACGGGTTGGTAAGATGCGGCTATCACTATGTTCACGGTGCTCGCGGGTTCAATCCCACGGCACACCTCAGACTTTTCGGAGTCATGTGTGTATATATAGTCAATCACCACGCACTCTGAAGATGGAGGAAAACATTGTACGAATTTCTATGGTATGTAAAGTCCACTAACACGCACTAGGCCAGCGTGGTAAACCACATGGCCCAGTTAATCTCAATCGTACTCTCGGTTGTAATGGAGTCTCGTGTCCTGCAATGGGATTTATATATACGCTGATACAGAACTTCAACTCTACTTCACTAAATAGCGGCAGAAATAAACTCCCGACAGAAAAATATGTCGCAAAAGCCATCTGTCTTTACGGTAATTAAACCGATTCGAGGAAATTATGTTTTCAAATTGAAAAATGTACGTAAAATGGGTTGTAAGACTACAATACATAAACTAAACTTCTGATTTCTAAGCCCGATCCGCCAACTAGGGTATCTTTCACTCGATGTACATGCTCCCATATTTTAAAGGAAATCCATTAATCTTCATTTATCCATCTAAAGATAAACCTTGTTTAATACCTTTTCAGTCATGAGACTATGAAATCATGAAGATTTACCGTGAACGTCATGCGCCAATTTTAGATAATCTGAGAATAATATGTAAACCCTGTTGTGGCACAATTACTTAGAGGATATGGGTTCGATTCTCGCTCCGAAACAAATGTTACAAGTCAAGTTACAAATCTTGACTTGTGTATATATACCACAAATACCGGGTATCTCAAGACTGCTACCGAAAACGAAGCCGGGTGGTAGTTTTAGTGACTACAAACACAATGCAACTAAAAATTTCGCAAAGAAACGCGACAGTTATTTTTTATGATTTTTTAATTATCGTCATTTTTGGGTGGTAAATCCATAGTTTTTGCTAAAATAATATTTTAAACACGTTTCTACCTTAGATTATTTATAAATAAAAGGGTATACACTATTATTTTAGGAAAAAATGTATTTACCACCCAAATATGGTCCAAGGAAAAAAATAACAAAAAAAATTGTCGCTTTTTTCTGCAACTTTTTCTGTTGCATTGTGTCTGAAGTCGCTTAAACTACCACCCGGCTTCGTTTTCGGTAGCAGTCTTGATATACCCTGTATGTAGTTAAGTATATTTTATCATTAAAAGTGTTGACGTAACGTTGTGTTTGGGTACCAAATACATTCTTTTCCCTTTATTTTTAAAGACGCAACAGTACGCAATGGGGTATTTTATGGGGTGAATTTTTTAGTTTCATTGTGTTTTTAGTCATTAAAACATTATTATTTTATGGACGCTTTATTGCGAAGTTTTTAGTTGCATTGTTTGTAGTCACTTAAACTACCAACTGACTTCCTTTTCGATCGCAATCTTGATACACCGGTATAACAAATACCACATTGTATTGAAATACAATTTATTACTTTTTGATTGAGGGAAACACTTACAGCCGCTGCCAATAAATAAACCCAATCCAAAATTTGCCGTTTTAGATTGACAGCTCAATCTTTTTTCTGATACTATATTGCCAATAATCAATCTCAGTAGTGAAAAAACTATGGCAACATGACAAGAGCCCAAACAAAAAGTAGACAATCCAGATTGACTTCAATCTAATTTTTTCGATTGATTATTGGCATCGGCCGTGAGAAAAAAAAGAGAAAATGTAAACTTGAATCTCCCCGGTTGCTTTCTAAAACACCTTTGGGATTATTTAGGAATTATATCGATATTCTTATCGTCGATTGAATAGCTAATAGAATGTGTGTTCAAATACAAAGGTAAGTTTCCCATTGGTAACCTTTTGTACGCGCAATCTTATTTCCTTCAATATAGGCGATGTACCGTGAGTTTATGTTACATCAAAATTCTTTCCCTTTAAATAAGAGTTTTTAATGTAAAGAGGGAATCTTTTTTGCGTTTGTACGACAATTATATTAACTGTTTTTGGTTGGAAATTTAAATTTATAGATATTTTTCTAATACTTATCAAAAATATTCATTTTAAACAAAAATTTTTCTATACATCGTCTGCGCTCTTTTGGCGTACGAATGTATTGTAGTAATGCTGTTTCAAAAATATTAGGTTTTTCTCTCTTCATCTCATTTTATTATATTGGACATGTAAAGAGCATTAAATTCAGCCTCCGAGGCGCAGGCGGTAAGACGCCGCCTGTGAATCGAGAGGCCGCGGGTTCGATCCCCGCACCGAGAGAAATGTTTGTGCGGCCCACAAATATTTCTCTCGGGTCTGGGTGTTTGTGAGACCGAAAAGTCTCTCGTAGTTCCTGATACCCACGACACAAGACTCGATCTTAATGTGGGGTCAGGACTATGTATGTGACTGTTGGGTGTTATTTATTATTATTGATTATTTAATTAATATATACTCGTACAAATACAAAAAATATTATAAATAATACTAAGTATACAAAATATTTTATATAATAGAGATTAAGTGCACATAGCACTTAACTTAACTTCAGTATTGACTTATCGTAAGAGCTCTTTAATCGCCTACATGGCCTATAAATGCATTTCATTTCACTTCATAAATACAAGTGTAAAATCTTTTAGTTCATATTATAAAACACATCTCGCACAATGCAGTAATAGATCATTTTAACATTTTATTTGTAGTTGCAAACTTCGTTACACGACAATAAAAGATCGATGACAAAAAAATATAAAAAAAAACAATATAAAAAATAAAATAAATTCACAATAAAAATAAAATATAAATGACATAATAAAATCCCACTCACGCCTCTTTCTATAATATATGACCTGATTCCTAATTTTATCAGTGTCAATATTATGTCACTACCTAAATATACATCAATATAAAAGTCAATCAGTAACATAAGATAAATACAACTCTTAATGTTTTATAGGCCAATTACATATTGTTTGAGGTCACAGCGTGATTTTATAATGGAGGGCCATTTATAATCTCTATACTAGCGGTCAACGCATCCGATAGCCCCATGACATTCACAACAATGACATAACAGATAAAAATTATCTACTCGTAAATAGCTTTTGCTTTTCTATATTAATACTGGCGTTTAAATTGGTTTAATTAAAAATAGACTATTTAGTCGCGCGTGTCCTTTGGCGATAAATACGACATGATCTGATGAACTGATATGGTAGTCCATGTTCAAATAATAAAGTATTGATTTTGTTAATGACCACGTTTTTTACGACAAAAAATATAGAAAATCTATATATCATACTGATGTTTGCATGAATTTGTATATTTGCAATCCTCCAACCTGCAAGAGACCAGCCTGGTTAATCCGGCTTCACCTTCACCTCGGAATCCAGTTTTAGTAGGTTTACGTAATGGAAAATATTGGGTTATGGATTCTAAAAAAATCTCATATAAATTAAATATTTTTTCTAATTTCCTTACTTTGGAGCTAAGCTTGGAAGCTGGGAAGACATAGAATCAAACATGGCAGGCAATGTCATACGGTAATTCGAACTAAGAATTAAGATTAATATTCTTTTTTATATATTTGTGCTTTCAAATACTTGACATTGGCGAAATTGTCAAATCTGCGACAGATCCATAAAAAATAAAAACTGAACTGAACTAAGAATTAAGAAAAGCTGAGGTAGCCAGCTCTGTACTCAAGAAGTCATAAATATTATTTTATTCCATTTCAAATTGATTATTTGATAATCGTTACAACGTGTTTCGCCGTGATAGATCCTCAACTCTTACTTATAAAACTAAAAAAGACGGTGGTGGCGTGCTAATTGGTGTACTTAAACAACATGAAGTCGTACGACGTTATAAATGGGAAACACCTTGTGAAGATCTTTGGCTCTCGTTAAAGGTAGGCAAATCACTTATTAATATTTGCGCAGTCTACATTCCTCCTCCAATAAGTCATGATTGCGTTGACATATTCTGTAAAAACATGATACAAATAATTGACAGCACTAAACGTAGCATGAAAAATAATGCCACAGAACCTCTTTTCCTTATGGTGGGAGACTTTAATATGGGAAATATCGTATGGGACAGATACTCTAACGCTCCCTCCCTAGGCTCATTCAGAAGTATCCTCGAAAGTTTGTTTATAGATACAGTAGCATATTGTGATCTTAAACAATGCAATCACATATCAAATAAAAATATGAGAATACTTGATTTAGCTTTAAGTAGCAGCCCAAATAATATCTCAGTAGCACCCGCTGTCAATTTCTTCGTTACTCCTGATCCACATCATCCCCCCCTATATATCGCCTTTGAAAACTCCACGAGGACTACAATTAAACCTTCATCTGACAAGTTGCCGAACTTCTACAAAACTAATTACGAGGCTGCTAATGCGGACTTGGAGTTGGTTGATTGGTCGATGATATTAGATAAATCTCGTCCTGTTGATATTATGGTAGATAGTTTTTATAAAACTCTAAAGACTATAATTGGTCATCATACTCCGCTCCGTAAACCGCGCAATGATTGCTACCCAATTTGGTTTTCACGCCCATTATTGAAAGCTCTAAGGGATAAGGCCAAATATCACGCCAAATTTAAAAAGTATGGCAACTTAATGGATAAGTTGCAATTTGATATTACTCGGAAACGATGTGATTCCATGATTTTACAATGCTACACTAATTTCAAGAAGCATGCAGTCGAAGATTTAAAAAGCTGTCCAAAATATTTTTGGAATATTTTCAAAAATAGATCCAAAAACAGTTCTACTTTGCCGAACCTAATGACTTTAAACGATACAAAAGCTAAAGGGGGCTTACAAATTTGCGAATTATTTTCAAAACATTTTCAGAGTATTTATCTAAATAGTAACAATTTTACTCCAGCTAAAACTTATTCGACTTATTACAATAATCTTTCTTACGGTGCACCATTTAGTTCTTGTCAAGTTAAAGAAAGCGAGGTGCTCCGAAAATTGAAATACTTAGACATACATAAAGCTCCTGGGCCCGATTTGATCCCACCTGTTATATTGAAGAACTGCGCACGTACCTTAAGCAATCCATTGATGATTATTTTTAATCAATCCTTAAGAACCGGGATATTTCCCCACCAGTGGAAAACGGCGCATTTAACACCGATACATAAAGGCGGTAAATTGGATAATATTGCCCATTATCGCCCAATATCAATTTTGTCTGCATTCGGCAAAGTGTTGGAATCAATTGTTAATGAAAAATTACTCTCTCATTTGCAACCATATCTGAACCCAAATCAACATGGTTTCCTGCCCCGAAAATCTACTACTACAAACTTAATCGAATATACATCCGATATCTTGGACGCGATCGATAGAGACGGTGAAGTTCATGCGATTTACACCGACTTTAAAAAGGCGTTTGACTTGGTCAATCATGACCGCCTTTTAAAGAAATTAGCTGATATGGGTATTCACGGCTCCCTGCTAAGATGGTGCGGATCATATATACGTAATCGTTCTCAATTAGTTTGTATTCGTGGCTTTAAATCACAGATTTGCACAGTTCCGTCAGGAGTGCCTCAAGGCTCCCATCTTGGTCCCTTATTTTTCCTAGTTTATATAAATGATATTCAGCATGTAATCAAATCTAAGTTTAAGTTGTACGCCGATGATTTAAAGATTTATCGAACTGTTAATAGTCAATCTGATGTAGTATCTCTTCAGTCTGATCTAAACAGTGTTCAAGATTGGTGCATTGAAAATGATATGTGTTTTAATTTGGATAAATGTTATTTTATTAATTTTACAAGAAAAAAACAGCCCTATTTGACTAGTTATTCCTTAAATAACATTTCTTTAACTGAAGTTCACACTATACGAGACCTCGGGGTCACCTTCGATAGTGGGATGAGCTTCAGATTTCACATAAATGACATTATCGCTCGATCTTCTCGTCTTTCCGGTTTTATATATCGACAAATGAAAGTATTTGGTCAGTCCAAAATTACAATTTTAATTTTTAACACAATAGTTCGTTCAATCTTGGAATATTGCAGTAGCGTGTGGTGCCCCATTTATCAAGTTCACATCGACCGCATCGAACGCATACAAAAACGCTTTTTATACCAGCTGACATATAGCGATAACAGATGTTTGCAATTCCATTCATACAAACAACGTCTTACTTTTTATAAAATACAAACCTTAAGCACACGTCGCAAAATAGCCGACATTATATTTTTGTACAAACTCCTTCACAACCATGTTGATGTACCTAAATATCTTGAACGCGTAAATCTTTTCGTACCCCGTTGTAGCAGTCGTTTGATTAACCGTAAAACCTTTTACCTTCCAAATGCGAGAACGAATCTTGGCCAGCATTCTCCTATGTACCGAATGAACTCTTTATGCAATAACATTCGCGGAAATATTGACATCTTCCGTCACGATTCTTTAGCCTCTTTTAGGAAAAAAAATACATGTAATGTACGGTCTTTAAGACAAATCATTTTTATATCTGAGTACCTAATCAATTTAATTATAAGTAACAACGATAATTTAAAAATTTAATAATTTATTC
Source organism: Hyles vespertilio (assembly GCA_009982885.2). NCBI lineage: Eukaryota > Metazoa > Arthropoda > Insecta > Lepidoptera > Sphingidae > Hyles > Hyles vespertilio. The sequence goes on along the minus strand of CM042822.1, from coordinate 9,974,344 downwards.
TTTTGTACCCTTAACATTGCCCCACATTGCATGCTGTGTTTGCATCTAGCAGGATGTAATCTTATCACAACATATTCTATTATCGCATGTATATTACATATAAGTTTAAGATTGTATCCAGTTTTGTAAACCAAATAAATGAAAAAAAAATAAAAAAAATAGATAACACCGACAGAATATAATAAAAGTTTTATCAAGAATATTTTTGATTCAAAAGAGTCTAATAATATCCAGTTGCATATATGTATGAGCATATAATATATTTTATATCATAAAGAATTTGATCGCAATTCCGAACGAATGGTTCTCGTATTTGTGTAGGTCGCTGACGATGAAATATTTTGTTGCATGGATCCCTGGAATTTTTAATACATGAATGTCGATTTTACGCAATAAAGCCATAGGAAACATGGATGAAATCTATAGTTTTTTAAATTGGTTTCTCCGATGGTTTAACCTATTCAATCCTTATTTTCAGTTTAAATCTTTTGACATTTGGAATTACAATCTAATAATCATTTAATATTCTTAATGAATCATATATTGAGTTCTTATGTTACTTTAAGACAAATACAGATTTCATTCAAGAATTTATTTTTTATTTTTTATATTATAGAGAAAAAAAATTTTTGTTTGCATTGAATAGGCTCTCAAACTACAGTACCGATTTGAAAAATTATTACCATTTTAATGGTAAATAGGATTCTTCCTACATCATCCCTGATCAAAACAGCCAGTAGGGTATTTTAAAAAGTGTATTTGCACACGGGCGGAGCCGGCGCGGTGGGCCGCTAGTTGATACTAGCGGCCCGCCGATTAATTGGTATTAATGATAGTTACTTTTATATCGGACAAATATCGTGGATAGAATAGTCGATATCATAAAAGGACATTGGATGCGCTTTAATTCGATTCGCAGTGTTCCAGATTTAAACACCCACACTCTCGTATCTAATAAGACACGGAAAGAGACAGGTCACTTATCTGGATTAATTCTACTCTATGAATCATGCGGTATGGATGTCCGTACCGATATTGGTTTGATGTGAAAAATTCCATTGCGTTCGTCCTTAATGAACTTACATAGCATAAGTTCTTGCCTGTCCCCCTCAGCGGGTAGGCAGAAGTGTCACATAACCATAGTTCAATAAGTCAATTTTTCTTCTAGGATTTTATGGTAAGCCCATCTCAATCAACTATTGGGTATAGGAAACTTCTAGGTGATACTATTCTAACGTCGTACGTAACTTCTACCAAGTCGGGAAAAATTCATAAGAGTGAGATATTTCATAAGGCAAACGTGGGTGTTTTGCCTTGTGAATGCTATGCATGGCCCGAACATCGAACCCAAGCTATTACTGTTCAAAATCTACATACGGTGCTACTAAATTAATTTTGCCGCTAATAAATAATACACACATACATAGTTCTGACCCCACACTAAGATTGAGATTTTTTTGCCGTCGGAATCATCAACACCCAGTCTCACCAACACCTACATCTGAAATAAATGACTGCGGATCACACAATTTTTTTATACTTATCTCGGTGCGGGTTTCGAACCTGCAGCCTCTCATTTCACATTCGTCTAAACAGCTGCGCCAGGAGGGCCGTCTCTAGACCAGGGAGGACGAAACGGCTAATGGTACACGTGCCATTGACGGCACGTGACATCATAATTTGGGTATAACCGTGGTATATGGAAGGACATTGTAGCCAGAGTAACTACTGGACATATTGAGACTTAACATCTTATGTCTCAGGATGGCGAGCGCAGGAGAATGCCAAGCATTGCTTTGCAATTCAAGGTGTTGTTTGGTTTTGCTTCTGCGCACGGCATGTTCGTCTCGCCATTCAATGCAATAAAAAAAATGTATGACCTAGTGCTTATTTTCTCTATGATTTTGGCGCGTCACCGATAATTTTATAAAATGAGCACTTAAACCTTTATTTATAAAATTCTCAAAACCAGAAACATATTCGGTGCTGGTTTATAGTATAGGTAATTTTTTCCAATAATATTGAAATATAAAAAAATTGACGTCACGTCTATGGCCATATTAAACAATTTTCTTATAAAAAGGGCACGTTCATAGATAAAGGTTCGCCGTGCCTTCTTGGAGTCTAGACGGTGGACATAATAATATGTATATTTGAAGGTGTCACTTATAGTATTTAGATTTCTAAATTAGTAATTTTCTCAGTTCAGTTTATTAAATTATTTCGGTGATGAGACCTTTGGTGGGTATAAGTGTAGGTATTAGAATAAGCACTTACTTCCAGGAACTAACTATAGTATATTTTATAAATTAACACTTAATACATTCACAGACAGAGTAAAATTATAATTATGTGACTCGGAGCGAGATGTGCTCGTGACGAGAGATGGCAGACTGTCTTCTTTCATCCAAATAAACCGACCCTTTTATAGGACTACCCGAATGAGGATCGGTGGGGATAAATCTTCCAGAAAATATATTTAAGCCATAAAATAGGGTATATCCTTTCAACTAAAAAATTAAGGTCGGCCCAAACATCTGGGCTATTGTCCAAACAGAAAGGTTTACCCAAACATGTGTACTATTGTCTAAAAAACATAAATTTGTTGCAAAGGATTACCGCCACTAAAGAACTTAACTATAACAATACAGTTTTATTGCCCCGGCATGAACGGGTCATTACAATAAGGAAACAATAATTTAGAACAGCATCTTTTTAACTAATATTATACAATAGGGTACACAAAAATTCTTATTTTAATAAAACGACTCGCAGATGTTTTATGGTTAAACATCTGCAGTCATATTTAAAAAATGAAATGCGTGTTTAAATAATGTTCAAATTACAAATAATAAGCGTGTTATTTTAAAAGCTAAATATAAGTTGGCGTATTGCAACCGCTTTAAAAGCTTAATCTAAGTTAGCGTATTGCAACCGCCACAGACCGATGTTTGAATAATTATGTTCGGTAAATATCCTATTTTAGAACTTCGTTAAAATTTGAGAAATTTTTAAGGATTATAAGTAAATACAGATACGATGATGTTAAGGCGTTTTATGCAGTTTGAGTTATTTTTTGATCGTTTTTGAATCAAAATGTAGCAATAACATTGTACTGAATAAACTGATGACATTTCCTTTTATCATAGTAGTAAAAATGTGCGTGGTGGCCTGTTGGTAAACGGACTAGACGCGACTGCCAACATGTTCACGGTGGTCGCGGGTTCGAATCCCAGGGCACACCTCTGACTTTTCGGAGTCATGTGTGTATTGATAGTCAATCACCACGCACTAAAACGGTGAAGGAAAACATCGTGAGGAAACCTGCATACCATAGCGATTTATAAAAATTCTATGGTATGTAAGTCCACCAACCCGCACTAGGCCAGCGTGGTGGACTATATGGCTTAACCACTCAATCGGTAGTCGATTGTAGAGGAGGCCCGTGCCCTGCAGTGGGACGTATATGGGCTGATACAGAACAGTAAAAATGTACATTTATTTTGTCTGAAATATAAATAAATGATAATGAAATGTATGTATATTGTTTTAATTTATTGAAGCAAATACTGAATATCTTTCTTTGACTTTGAGATAAAAAAGAGAATTTAGCATATCATATCAAAAGGATATATGTATTTCAACATAGTATGTATTTTTACAACTCAAGTATAATATGGGCTGGTGTTCTCAAATTTTATTATTATTTATATGTTTTATACAAGGTTAAGTTATGCATAATTATAATCAGGAAGATTTTTGAAAATCCGTTTAGTAATAAGCAAGTTACAAATAGGTATATATTATGTATAAATAAATTGGTGGTAGGAGTTGAGATGAAAAAGAAGAAAAGGATGCAACATGCATGACTTAGCAGTATCTTCGATAAGGTGCATGTGTGCGAAAGAGAAAACGAGTGTCCCCGTCGCAGTATTGATAATCGAAGCAAATAATCGAGCTCACTATCTCACCATTTATAGCCCACACATACAACCACTAAACCAATCAGTCATTAGTAGACAATAATTATTAGCATAACATGTCTTATAAATAATATATCAAATAAAGATAGATCCATTGCAAATGTTGGACGAATATGTATGAATGCAGAGAGAATGCTTTGTTGTGTAACACGAGGGACAGCCCTATGTTTGAGCAAATGTCATTGAACAAACAATATGTAGGAGATTTCTCAGTGACAGTGGTAATAGTGCTAAGATCATATGACCAGATATAATATAAGGCCTAAATAGAATAAGGACAGCGGAGTCTTATACAGTCAGCAACATAAGTCGCTACACATTTATGAAATTTCGAATGGTCTTATCATCCAAAATAATAATAATTTCCAATACCGTACAGCACTTATCGACAAAGAAGACATTACTTGATTATATTTTAATTCATAAAAAGGTTATCAAAAAATGTGAAGTATTCAGCGACTTATGTTGCTGACTGTACAATATTTCTAAGAGGATTAAATGATATATACGTAGATACATTGTTATTAAAACTTTTACAGTATCACGGCCCAGTAGGTCGCTACCTCAATTGCAGATAGGGCACAGTGGACACAAACCTTAGAGGTGTTCTTTTGGGTCCTTTGGATTATTTATTAGATTTGTCATCAACAATAGTACGCATTTTAATGAAACCGAGCAACGAGTCTCCGGGAATGTCTTACTTGTCTTCAACCCGCAACGAAATCAATCACAAAGTTTAATTAATAGGAGTTGGAAATAAATTATTGTCCACTCATGGACATAAATACAGGGTATATACCCTGTATTTATCTCGACGAACAGAAAAAGTTGCAAAAAAAAGCGACAATTTTTTTTTTGTTATTTTTTTATGGGTGGTAAATACATTTTTTCCTAAAATAATAGTATATACCCTTTTATTTATAAATAATCTAAGGTATAAAAGTGTTTAAATTATTATTTTAGCAAAAACTATGGATTTACCACCCAAAAATGACGATGTTTAAAAAATAATTGTCGCGTTTCTATACGAAATTTTTAGTTGCATTGTGTGTGTAGTCACTAAAACTACCACCCGGCTTTGTTTTCGGTAGCAGTCTTGAGATATCCGGTATATAGATAGGGCGGAACGCGCGTAAAGTGTTCCGATGTAAGTAGTGCGCGCGCTCCATCTCTATTGGAGCGTTACTGAAATTAGTCGTCGTTCGCAACGATTTTGGAAATGCTTGCTTGTATTATGAGAGAAAGTTTAATAAAATGAAGATAAAAATTTTCATCGTTTAGACGAAATCTATTAAATTGGGTGTATTAAATATTTATATTAGCGCGATTTCCACGGTCATCTTTTAAAAATTCCAAATGTACTGAAGGGCCTATTCTTAGTTTTTAAACCAATGTGTCCACTACCCTCAATAATAAAGTGACTGTCTAACGGCCGATGCCAATAATCAATCGAAAAAATTAGATTAAAGTCAATCTGGATTGTTTTCTACTTTTCGATTTGTCATTTACCATGTTGCCATAGTTTTTTCACTACTGAGATTGATTATTGGCAATATAGTATCAGAAAAAAGATTGAGCTGTCAATCTCAAACGGCAAATTTTGGATTGGGATTGTTTATTGGCAGTGGCTGTAAGACGATAATGCAAATCTGGCATAGTGACCCATGCAAATATGTTGCAGTCCTAGTTTAGCCTGTTAACAACCAGTTATGACAACAAGGCCGGCATAATTTTGCATACAATACTTTGTCATGCCTTCATAGAAAATATATTATTTGGTTTCCATTCTTTATTATTATTTTTTTACACGTTTCGTTCTTTCTACTTCTGTTAAATCTATTCTATGTGTCTGACATTGCTTTAAGCGATAAGACCGCCATTTATCCTTTTTCTTTCTGTATATTGTAATTTTTTATATTTACAATAAAGATTTAAATAATAAATATAAAATAATATTACGAAATGCGAGACATCATCTCGTATAAATAATTTATGAAGCAGAACATAAGAATAACAGGAAAGGAAAACCGGCATATCATAGCGATTTGTATGAATTTCCATGTAAAGTCCACCAGCCATCTCCATCAACTGCTAGGCCAGCTGTCCTTCAATCCATCAGACTATATGGCATCCACTCTCAATCATACTCTCGATTGTGGAGGAGCCCCGTGCCCTGCAGTGGGACATAAACTATACTGTACATAAAAATGACAATGTTTTAAACACATAAAGTGAGGTGTGGATATATCAATAAGTAACTTTATTGTATCGTAGAGGACGGGAAGTGCCTTAACGAGGTCTCAGCGGATTTTATGACTATTTTTATGGTGTGCGGTTCACTAGCCGAGTTACTCATGCTGTTATCTTTAGGTGCTTTCGTGCCATATAGTATTAACATCAGACAGTTTGACGTTTTCGGCGATTTATTGCCAATTTAATTATTGGATGTGCGGATTTTGCGGCTTGGAGTGATGCAATGAGAAATACCTGTATGTGTTGCTGTACTTTTTTAGCAAGTCTACAGTCTGGTTTTAAATTTCTTGACGAAATTTCAAAGGTATGTAAAGTTTACTAAGCAATTTGGCGGTCTAAGAGCACAACCCGGTTAAGTAAGAACGTTTTGATTCAAGGCCTGATGGTAAAACTAAAAAAGAAGTTTAGGTCATAAAAAAACTTTTACACAATATTTACTTAAGTAAGATATGCCAATAATTTACAATCGAGTATGCCACCAGGGAAAATATATTGAGGGGGGAAAGCCGACGTTGATACATCCAGACAATGCTACATACATAGACTGAAATAAATTAAATGTTGTAGAGTCACACTTTTGATAGTCATGACTCAGCATGAATGGGCAGGCTCGTCCTGGACGGTACCACTCTCTCACAGGAGATCTACATAAAGCGACAGCTTCGCTGGGGAGTTTGGTTCGGTCAGTAAGATTGCCGGATGCTCAATACCCCTTCCCTCTTCCCATCGTTTCGTTGGATCCATGATCCAAGTATTATGGGTGTCCATGGACAGTGCCAGTGATTCCTTATCTTCAGACCTGCTTGCTCGTTTGCCATATATGTGTAATATAAAAAAAACTCATGGTAAAATCGTCTTTTTACCACTTTACAAGGCTATACTACGATCGTCTTTTTACCATTTTTTTTATTGCAAGGAATGGCGAGACGAGCAAGCCGTTCGCCTGATGGTAAGCGATACGACCGCTCATAAACAGAAGCAAAACCAAACAACACCTTGATTTACAAAGCAATGCTTGGCATTCCACTGCGCTCGCCATCCTGAGACATAAGATGTTAAGTCTCAATATGTCCAGTAGTTACTCTGGCTACAATGTCCTTCAATCCGAAACACAACAATGCATTTAAACTGCTGTTTGACGGGAGAAATAGACATTGCGGTGGTACCCACCCAGGCAGCCTCTCACATATGAGAGACCTACCACCAGTAAATCCATCTTACAAGACTGTACCACGACTAAGACTATGACTAAGACTAGATCTATGATCTTAATAAAAGACCGGTTTTAAGACATGACAATCAGACAGAATGACACAAAGGCATGCAATACAACTGGGATGATGCATCAATCTGCATTAGGAGTGAAGAATAGCTGAACGCCACAATGAACTACAAAGATCAGTTGGTAATTGCACGCAACGGCCCACACCGATCTGAGCTATCTCAATGGTTTAAGATTACGTGCGAGCCATATCTTTTGCTAAATGCATTGGAGATGTTGGTAAATCATTGTGCGTTTTTATGTAGGAGATATGTATATGCAGAGTAAATCAAGACTGCCGAAAACAAAGCCGCGAGGTAGTTTCTGTGACTAAAAAGACAATGCAATCACTAAAAATTTCGCAAAGAAACGCGACGAGTTTTTGTATTTTTTTATCTTTTATCCTGTTTAAGTGGTAAGTCCTATGTTATTTTTGTTAAAATAATAATCTAAACCTTTGAATACCATATCGTTTCTAAAATTATAAAGGTGTACAATATTATTTAAAAAGAACTATGTATTGAACACCCAAATACGACGATAGGAAAAAACCAAAAATATATTGGCTTTGTGTCTGAAGTCACCCGGCTTCGTTTTCAGCAGTAGGCTTGACATAACCTATTTATTTCTATTTCTATTCTTCTTCTATGACTTAACATTCTAACTCAAACACTAGAACTTCAGGTCTTGAATTAGTCTTTATAACACCATTATTAGGAGGCACGTGTCATCTCGACGATTGAGGAAAGCTAGACTTTAATCTGGTGCTATATTTACGCTTGTTCCACGTGTGAGTTGGCAGAATTCATATTACTTTGAAATACTTAAAAATAACTCTTAGCGCCTTTTTCTTTTACTTGGTAAATAAACCAAAATTAAAACAGAATTTCTATAATTACTATTATCATAGAGTGAATATGGTGTCCGCGAAGTGGAAAATTAAAACCATTTTTTTTTATTTATTAGTATTAGAATTTAAGTATTAGTTGGTATCACAGAACAGATGAATATAGTTAGAAGGGAAATAAACGCGTTTGACGCGTCGCAAGGTGGTGCATAAAAAGCATCACTGCCGCGGAACGGATGATTTGTCAAATTAGTCGCTGTCGAAATGCCTTGGAGAGAGGTGCTCCGGCGAAATAGAGTAAAAATGCAGATTTGTGCTATTTTATCTTGCAGCTCCAATAGTAAAGCATCAAATATCAATAGAGGAGGAATTCCATACCAATATTCAACCCGATTTTATTGATTTTCACCTGTATTTTCCAAAATTGCGGTTATTAATTACGACATTTTGAAGAATTCGATAATATGATAGACGATAAATCAAAAATATACATTGCTGATTACGCGTACATACAATGCTCGCGAATGCCAAGTTCCTACGCAATGCATACGACTCATTTTTGTTATGTCAACAGCGAAAATTGGCACATGTCACGTAGTGTTGTAGTCTTGTACATAGTAACTATATCGATGTAGTTATAGATTTCCTATACTCGTAAATCAGTTTTTAGTCATTTTAAATTGTAGTAACGTTTGATAACGTTGACGACCTATCCTTATGTTCTGATTTCATACCTCTGCCAACATGAGAACAACATATTTTTGTGTGAAAATACATTATAATATAGTAACTTATTCATTTATACGTTTCCAAGAGTGAGTCGATAAAGGCAATAGGTAGAGACAACTGGATTCCTACAAAATCCAGTACGATTTGTTCTAAGTATTCATTTTCGTGAAACGGAAGACAATAAAAAAATCTGGATCATAAGTAATATACAAACCAAAAATAATTACGTGCAACGCTTATGGAAAAACAGTATCATGGCGATGAAATAATTAAATATTGTATGAAAAATCAAAACCACTGAATCTATTGACGTAAAAAATCGTAATTTGATTATAATAATTGCTTATATGTATGCCTTTCCAATAGTAAAAATGTTAATACCTCACACACAGCTAAAAATCTTAAAAATCCTGTACATATAGATTTGTAAAATAGTATACAAATTAAAATGAATTTTTAATACTCGTCTCATTTATTTTCCGCCTATTGACATAATACTAATGAAATAACTGTATCAGAAAAAACTATTAAGCATATCTATAAAATAAATTCCGGTCTTATAACAAAGACATATTTCCATAATTTTATCGATACTTTAAATCGACTATTGCAAGCTTTATGTATTGGATTTTGTTGAGGTTTTGTGTTCCGAAAACGACGACGCTGGTTTTCATACAATTTGACGGCTATTGCCTTTCTAACCATATTCAACTGTTCTGTGGTTGGTATGGATGGGATGAGAGAGAAATGGCTTGGACCATCTCAAGCGAACTTCCTGGAGTTAGGATATGACTATTTATATGCTAAGAAAGCCACAGGAGTACGTCGGCAATGTGTGCCTAAGCCTCAATAGCCAAGACCTCGACCGAGGGGTAGAACAAAGAAGCGCTGGCTTGGGTCGTCAAGGAAGACATGAGAGCCAACTTTGTTATTATTGAGGATGCCGAATACCGGGTGAAATGGAACAGACTCAGCTGGAAGGCGGACACTAGCAGCGGCCAGGATAACGCCTAAGAAAAATGAATGAATGAATAAATAAATAAATGAATAGAGGGATTATCACTCTGTGATTCCGTTCTATAATGAGTATATCCCTTAATGTGGATGGATATGACTCCATATTTTGTGATTTTCAAATAAAGCATGGCAAGGGTGCTTCTTGTTCTAAGCTTGTGATGCGGGTGTTTTATATTTCCTGGAGATTATCGTGAGAAAGGGCGATGGTTCGTTTTATTTTTTCAGGCAGAATAGTTTTTTAAATTATTAAATTTGGTGCCCAGCGGACTGTGTAATTTTATGAATATTTATGCTAAGTAGATTTCAAGGAGTAAAATATAAATATGAAATACTAAAAATAATTTTAATATTTTTAAAATTTAAATGTCCAGGCGTTGAGCTCCTTGTCTTGTGTTTTAAGAATTCTTAAAATATTCCAAACATCTGTTATTGAATACAGTTGCTTCATTTTCTATTTTTAAACAGTTATATAAACTTTTCTGTTACTGGTTAGTAATTAAAAAACTGAATTTGCGAGTTTTGGGTTGAGTATGATTTATTTTATTGCATCTATTAAGGTGGGGAAAATAGCTAGAATTTTTAACAATAATTAATAATCATGTCTCTAGTATCGTGGGTATTCCACAAAAATATAATTTGATGATAAGTTTTTACGGCAAGCCACTGCAATGTCTGTTTCGGTACCACCCTTTGAGATGTAAGGATTATTGGGCTCCAATAATGTACCCCAATATGTAAATATAATAAGTAGGTACGGAAATGTTAAGAGGTCTAGGTATTTTGAGTGAAATTGCAAAGATCGGGTGGTACCACCGCAATGTCTATTTCTCCCGTGAAACAACACTGCGTAAATGCACTGTTGTGTTTCGGATTGAAGGACATTGTAGCCAGAGTAACTACTGGACATATTGAGACTTAACATCTTATGTCTCAGGATGACGAGCGCAGTGGAATGTTGCCACTGTTTATGAGCGGTCGTATCGCTTACCATCAGGCGAACGGCTTGCTCGTCTCGTCATTCATTGCAATAAAAAAAAAAAAAAAAGGTCGAATGAAACGCAAGAAGTAACCTAATACTCGTATATGCTTTTAAAATAATTGTACAGCAGTCCAAATGTATATAAAAGTAGATACGAATATTCAATTGAAATACTCGCCATTTCAAAATCGTATAGATATTTGCAGAGAGTTATATTAACGCATAGTAAAAGTAGGCGCGTTTAATGCTCCGATAATAATATTAACGGCCCGATTAACGATGTTATGATAGTAAAATTTCGGTCATATCTCGTGTTATGTCTATACCATCGATCTTTCCGCGAAAAATATTGGCATAGGGAAGCCTGGAGAAATATCCAAAAATACTGATACCTAAATAATCGCCGAAAACATTGTCACCATCGAATTTATAAATACAAGGAAAACTTAAAGGAAATGTATTTATGAAACATGTCGATATGCGTTAATTCTTCTTAAAAATTATAAAAGTTAATTTGCTTAATTATTTATTTGATATTATTTTTTAATATTACACGAATATTATTCATTAAAACAAAACTATTTTTACCATTTATTTTCGCGACCTTTTTTTGTCTCATTGTAAAAAGTAAGATAACCACAAACGCATCATTTTATAATATTGATTTGACAATTAAATTAATTCAAACTAATCGCCACCTTAATTATAATCATGTTGAATCGTTATTAATTAATTTTGAAGTTATGGAACGCAAATGAACTTTAAATTTTATTGTTCATAACATTTGAAGCTTTGCGTTCTATTTTTGGACGCGTATTAATTTTCATAAATGGGTGATTTAATGCGGTTTCTTCAAAATTGACGTAAGGGGGTGGCTTCCGCATATCGATTGCAAACGCAAAGTCCAGCCCATGTTTACAATACCATAATCATTATCCACCCTGTTTCGCCCACACGCCATTATTTTTCGGTGTCGACAGCTACTTCAAAACAAACGACAATCGCTTGTTTTATTGAGGCAACTTGTCATCTGGTCAGCAACCGCGGAAGAGTTAAGAAATAACATCAACACGCAATTTTGATCTTTAACACTAATATATAAGATATAATACAGAATAATACAATAAACATGACTTTTCCGCAATTTTCCGCTCAATCTGTTTGTTGGACATTGCGAAAGTACCGTTAGCAGTGGATTAATATTTTATTTGGTCATCGCCTTCATATATAACCAGACACAATAGTTTATTGTCTCATTTCGCACGCCTTATACATAATAATAGTTGAATTGATTGCACAATATTAGTATTTATATAATGTTAATAAGATTATAAACTATGCAAATAGCAATGTTTTAGCAAGTCCATCCGCATAGTATAAATTGTGGCATTAACAAATTGAACAAACAACATTCAATGCCGGGGTCATTTGATAACAAGATCAATTCCTACGCACGACTCCTTCATATCCTCTTAATGGTGTTAAAAAGGAAAATTACCTTAGATTTTGAGGTTGAAAAATATCAGCAAAATTCACTTTAAACTTTTGTATAAACTTTCCACTGAACTTCGCGATCACACCGATATTTGATAGTTGTTTAATATATTTACGTATTACTATTACGATGCCGATAACTTATAGTAGTGTCGACTCGTGAAGTGTGCGGAGCGCGCGGCCGCTTGCTAAGAACGGCCCGGTTACACTGACTGTCTCTGCCTTTCGATGGGGGAATATTTCAGAATGCCCTCGATGCTTTCAAGGGGTGCGCTTACAGGTATCTATGCTTAGAATTTTCATGGCATACTGCAAATCAATTTAATAATTTATATTTTAATTTATTTTTCTTTTTTGTAATGGAGGTATGCTTAAAATTTGAAATTGAATTTGAGAGTAAGATTGAGGAATCAAGTCACACTTGGTTAGGTGTCCACAGTGGTAAAAATATAAGTCTTTATTCATTAGAACATACAATTTGTTACGTAAGAATGATAAATAATCTATACATATAAATAAAATTAAAGTGTCTGTTTGTAAAGTGAAAATAAAAAAAAATGTCCAACTACATATCGTCTACAACTATAACGAAAATGACCTTAGATTTTTTTTGTCTGTCTGTCTGTCTGTTGGTTCCGGCTAATCTCTAAAATGGCTGGACCGATTTTGACGGGACTTTTATTATCAGGTAGCTGATATAATAAGGAGAAACGAAGGCTACATTTATTTTATAAAGCCCAAGTACTGTCCAGTACCGCGCGCAGCTCACGCGCATGGCCGTCACGTCGGGCGCCTCCTACCACTTCTCCCACCAACGAATCAATATCACAAAGGCTGCCTTCAGGTGTGGAGTGGAGTGAAAGAATATCTCCACCCAGGCGAAGCTGAGCCGTGCCGCTAGTTAGATATATAATTAATAAGCCCATGAGTCAACGGTCACTTACAGACCCGTCCCGACCTCTTATTAGTAAGACGTACGTCTTATATTAGTAATAAGGCATATTGAGTCCTAACTACCATCACGCCCAGGCAAATACTTCTGAATTGAACAAATTTTACTGTTGGCGCGGAATTAAAACTGTGGCTTCTAGTTTTACAGCTATTTGCTTGCTCATTTTGCTATAGTCTGCCTGACTAGCTATTATTGATATTCGTTGTTAATGTTTCGAATCTTTTTATCTAATTAGGTATGATCAATGTAATATCGCAAAATAGTTTAGGATTTATTATTTTTCGGATCTATAGTATGACCCGGAAGACGGACGGAAGACGAAGAACAGATCAGCTGATGGTAAGTGATTACTGCCACCCATGAATATCCAAAACGCCGAATCATAGACGTGTTGTCGGCCTTATTCAATCGGAAGACCGGGAAGGAAAACTGAAAGAAAGAGGAAAGGGGTATTGGGCAATCCCATTCACTGAACAAACCGCGACAACAAAGTTGTCTTTGCATATTTCGGGTGATATTGACATATTATGGAATTTAATTTTTCCCACAAGTTTCTCATCACCCCAGGTGACATTGAATGCAATTTGAAAAATTAATGGTGATTTAGTTTTCACATTTTTGTCCACCTTATATAAATACGACTATTTTTACCACTTATCTGAACTTCAGTTCAGTTCGGGAACTTACCTGACCGGTATAAATACTCAATGATTCGCACCAGTACGGTTTGATCAAAATACTTGAAAACTAAAATCACGATTTTGCCAAAAATACCAGGCAGTTGTTTTTCAAACTTGGTACAAAGCTACATCGGATGGTGAGGAACACGTGGTCTACATTTAATAGCATAATTTAGGCAATTAACAAAGCAGATACATGAGGTGAGTGTAAATGGAAGAGGCGGTATGGGTCGACCCTGTCAGACCTACTTCAACCAACCAAATCGATGTGACATTTCGCAAGGGTCAAGTTAAAAGTACCCTGAACCGACATGAACGCATGAAGACACTAATGAAAGTAAAAGCGAAAGTAGTATATCAGTATCGAGCAAAGTGGAGATCAATAGTATCTGCCTACCTCTTGGGGGTTGAAGGCGTGAAGTTTATATATGTATTATTTATTGCAATTAATGGCAAGACGAGTATTTGGTTCACCTGATGGCAAGCCCGCTAATGAACAGTAGGAAAACCAAATACGCGTACAGCGCCTTGAATTACAAAACAATGCTTGGTATTCCACTGCGCTCGCCAGCCTGAATCATAAGGTGTTAAGTGTTAAAATATCCAGTAGTTACCCTGGCTACAAAGTCCTTCATACTGAAACACAACATTTACAGTACATTTACATAACTATGTTGCGGGAGAAATAAAAAGCGGCCTCTCACATATGAGATTCCTACAATCAGTATCATGTATGTAGGTATAATTTAGACAACATCACTCAGAATAGATCGTATCTACAGCAATTTAATTCGTTTTATAATATTTTATGCTTCGCTCAATTTAACGTAACCCCTGAAGTTAAACAAACTCCTGACGATTCAATTTGCGATAATAACCTTTCGAAGCTCATGGAGATAATTTGCTCTTATGGATTTTTTAGCATATTTATATGAACTTTGAGATTTTCTATATTCAAACGAACACGTTTGTTTACGGTATTACTGGACTTATCTACATTAAACCCTCGTTATCTTATACCTAGGTTGATGCACTTAATTATAAATTATAAACGTTGCGATATTTTATGAGATTGTCTAGTAGTTGGCTTTGAGGTGACGTAAAGATGTGCTTAAATACAAAATATCATAGTTAACGTTATTAAAATAAGTTACTAATTAGCTGTAATGATATTTCATTACTTTATCTCTAATTGAGTATACAAAAATTATAATGCACCAGATATGTAGCTAAACAACTCATGATACTGCTATCCAATAAAGCATCTTTGACAATGCGTAAGCAATTTTCTTATTGAGCATTTCCTTTAAATCTGATTCGTGAATAAACGCTTGTCACTTATTATTTATTTTCTTTAAAAATGTTAATAGTATTACGGAAAAAAAATCTTTGTACTGTTCTTTTTACTATTGCAATGAATGTCGAGAGGAGTATGCAATTTGCCTAATGGTAAGCAATACAACCGCTCATGGACAGTAGCAAAACCAAACAATACCATGAATTGCAAAGCAATGCTTGGTATTCCTGAGGTGTAGGAGTACTGCGCTCGCCATCCTGAGACATATGGTTTTGGATGGTACCTACCCAGGTGGCCTCTTACATATGAGAGACCTACCACCAGTAAATTTTACTAAATGTACGAGAAGTTAAAATCAAATATTGATTCTTGGATTCAAATAGTGAGTCGGTATTCAATGTGATACAGCTTTCATTTTATTTATTGCATAGGTTGAGCAAATCAGTTAACAGGTCACCTGATGGCTAAAGATCCCTGCTGCCCATGACCATCCTCATCACTTGGATCATAGATGTGTGGTCAGCGCATCAAATCGGGAAGAGCGGAAATGAAAAATTATGAGAAGAGGAAGGATTATTGTGCATCCGGCAATTTCACTAATCGAACGAAAGGCGACACAGAAACTGTCGCTTCACGTCTTCACATTTTTTCTGTGACAGTGGTACATTCCTGGACGAGCCTGCCTTTTCATTCTTTCATGATTGACAACACCGTGGCCTCCATATAAGAATGTACTCAGTGACCGTGGCTCTACTATGTGTTATGCAAACTGTCATGATCATGATTTTAAGACAAATGACACACATGGCATAAATAAAGAAACAAATTTATAGGCATAATTTATTGTTTACCATGATTATACAAATTAATTCAAGAAAAAATTTATGCTTATTATTTTACTAGTTTTAAAATAAAGAAACGCTGTCCGTTTCTTTGCCTTTCCAGGTAACCTTAGGATGGACAGGAACTATAAATAGACCATTCCACTAATAAATCTCTTCAATTAATAAAAAGGGGAAATTGCTAGTAGTTACTGAAGTGAAAACTAATTATCCTGCGTTTGTACGATGCGTTTAAAAATACAGCAAAGTTCTTACAAAGAATACTCCCAGCTTTGCCTTTGTAGAAATAAGAACGTTATTCTAAGATATGGAAATTATGAGCGTGAAAGGTGGTTTTTTTACTTACAAAGGGATGTTCATTGCTTTGTAATTCATGGTGTATTGGTTTTGCTACTATCCATAAGCGGTTGTATCGCTTGCCATCAGGTGAACTGCATGATAGTCTCGCCCCTCATTGCAATAAAAAAATACAAATTATTTTTATAACAAGCAAACATCTGATGGTATGTGATCGCTGCTGCTCATGAACATCCAACACGATCATAGATGTCTTGCTGGCCCATGAGAGAGGAGCAGGAAGGAAAATGGACGGGTAGATGAAATGGGTAATGTTATAATGTAGCACTTTGGTGGAAGTATCAAATTTTCACATGGTGTTGCCTAACTTTACGAAACTTGTCTGGACGTATAAAATTATGCATACTTGTATCCTACATACAGTTGTTCTTTCGTAATGAACATACATGCATAAACTCACGCCTATGTCCCATTGGGGTAGGCAGAGACTATTGTGTGCCAAGTGCTACGGTCCAGAGATATCTCTTTCTCTTCTTCAACAGTCATTAATCTCTTCATACACGCTCGTCGTTAATTGTATCGTCGTCATTAATTGTAGACTACAGTTAATTCGTAATTGCATCATTTATTGCAGATTCCAATTAATTTGTAATTTCCTCATGAGTTGCATCTGCAATTCATTCGGCACTAAGTGCGTCTTATTTATTCGTCATTAGTTTTATATTGAAATCCATTAGACATTTTGACATTCTTTGTATTTAAAAAGACCACGATGCATAATGCATTCTGCTATTTTTACACGCTTTATATTAGCTTCACTTGTATGTTTGTTTGTAACCGACTCCTTAAGACGCGATTTTGACCCACTTTAAACGGACAGATTTCATTCAAATTTTGCACACCTGTCAAAGACCGATGACAATACAATAATTAAAAAAAAATAGATTTTTTGAAAAAAAAATGGATATTTTGCACGCCGCTAACTTCCTCTGGAAATACAGCCGTAGATGGATGTTTTTAGTCAAAACAATTAAATAATAGTTAAAAAAAACTAAAATACACGCTTTAATAAGATATACAACTAAAAAAGTAAAAATAATTGATACTGAATTTAAGATAAGAGAATGGAGTAAAATACATATATTATTTTATTGTTACAAAGCGTGGGGTGCAGGAGGATAAGTAATTGTTGTAAACACCCCACGCTTTGTAACAATAAATATATGTATTTTACTCCATTCTCTTATCTTAAATTCAGTATCAATTATTTTTACTTTTTTAGTTGTATATCTTATTAAAGCGCGTATTTTAGTTTTTTTTAACTATTATTTAATTTAATCTGATTTTCTATAGAGAATCAATGGTCCTAATTAACTATAATATAATGTTGCAAATGTTTGATAATCTTGTGATAATGGGATGAAAAATTAATCGCATATTGCATGCTTTCAGAAACATGTTATATTTACCAGATATCATTCAAAAGTAGGAATAACATTAACAGAGCTGTGTTTTCATTACAACCCTTCACTAACATTCGGTAGAAACAATAACTAAATTAATTGAGCTTCCACTAATTTTGAAACGTATTAGGGCTTCTGCCTACTACAACATAACATGCTATGAGCGATATTCAGCTGGATTACAAAGAAATGCTTGGCATTCCACTATGCCAGCCATCCTGAGACGTAAGATGTTAGGTCTCAATATGTCCAGTAGTTACTCCGGCTAGAATATCCTTCTCATCGAAACGCAATAGCGCATTTACACTCCTGTTTGGCGACAGAAATAGCGATGGTAACTACCCAGGTGGCCTATCACATATGAGAGACTTACCACCAGTAGCCTTGCTCATAGATAGGCTTAAAATCCATCTTAGCTATCAAATGTTGTGTCCCGTTCGATCGAAATTTTAAAATAGGTTTTAAAATTGTCTATGAATAAGGCCATTTATACGTATATATATAAAATATTCAAAGAATTGTATATATACTAAACTAGTCCGCTCCGTAAAAAGCCGTTGAGTAGTCTTGTTATTAATAATCTATTTATAAATTATTTATTAAATAACACACACATCAATAATAAAACAAAATACAAAAAAATACTGGTTTAACTATGGGTAAAAATTGATAGTCTTATCACTTACCGTATTTAATTAATTTAATAAATTATCATTAATTCATAAAAAATCTTATGTTTGAGTGATATTTTTGTACCTAGTTTATATTATGTTGTGATGGATAGGACCCTTAAAACGTGACTAAATTCTGTCATTTTCCGTCACAAAGTTGTCGCGTACCGGCCTGTAGATTCGCAAGGAGCTCTTGTACTTGCTTTGATGTTTTCGATGGCACTCTTTGTCTCAATAATAATACTTGTACAAATATTCTTGGAGTCCGTTTACACAGCTCGGGGTTCTAAAAGTAATAGATACTGAAAAATACAGAGTATATCAATACTTCTATGGACAACGAAACCGGGTGGTAGTTTTAGTGACTAGAATACAAAATAACTAACAATTTAGCAAGAAATGTGGCAGTTTTTATTGTGATATTAGAAAAATTATCTTGTTTGAGTGATTATTTCAATAGGGTAAATCCACACTGTTTGCTAAAATAATTATTAATACCCTTACGTACGATAGTACTTAAGTAATTTATGACCTGACTAGGTACATATTTTTTATGAATCCTACTTCTGTAGGATTCATAAAAAATATGTACCTAGTCAGGTTATAAATTCTGTCACATGTTTAATATAAAATAATTGAAACAAGTTTATTCATTATGTAACCATTTATATACCAAAATTAACTTAACAAAACATAGATTCTTATGACACTAAAGTTTATTCAAAATGACCTCCGTGATTTTGAATACAGGCCTTCAATCTGCGCGGCCAGTTGTCTATCGCAGCACGAACGAGGTCCATGTCAATATCGGCGGCTGCCTTAATCAAGGATGTCTTGAGTGACTCCAAATGGGGATGAGGCTTTGAGCACGCCTTTTCCTCCAAGTGTTGCCATATCTTGTAATCTAACGGATTCATATCTGGACTGGAGGAGGGCCAGTCTTCGTGCTGGATAAAGTCGATTTCACGCGCCGCCAGCCAGTCTTGTGTGCTCTTCGCTTTATGAGCTGGCGCCGAATCTTGTTGGAATACCCAGTGCCTGTTATTGGACGAATGTATCTATTCTGTAAAAGTTTGAATTTGTCTAACGTACACCGTAACTATAAGTCTATGGTTACGACCATAAATCAATAACGACCATAAGTTTTATGTAGGTACATTCGTATCGTATAAAAAACTTCGTTTGTCCGAAGTTTCGAACTTCGTTCGTTCGTTCGTTCGTTCGGATGAATATAGTAGGGCCCTAGATACGGCGTCTTTCGCGTAATTTGTTAAATGTAAAATAAAATGATGTCCATATCTACAAAAATAGCCCATAGTTTTTGAGAGTATTGCAACAGTTTTAAACAAGATATACTCTATCGAAGCGTTTTGCCGGAGTACACCAAAATATATCTAATTATATTTTTTCGTTTTCATAAAGGACATTGTTTTTTGAATTGATACCTTTAGATGCGTTGGGGGACAAATTTAAATTCCGCGTACGTTGATGCCGCATCTAGCCATTATAATGAAACGATATGCAGTTTTATGTTTTTAAATATTTGTTTTATTACTTACGTCACCTGGTAAGGCAGTAAGTAAGTATGAAGGTTTTATTAATTTTTATATGTATAGATAGTCTTCTCAAATAAATAAAAGTAATTCACAGAAGCGCGTGGTTGCCCGTTGGTAACGTACCAAACGCGACTGCCAACAAGTTTATGATGGTCACGGGTTCAAGTCCCAGGGCACACCTCTGACTTTTCGGAGTAATTTCTACATTAAATAAAATCCTTCAACCCGCACTAAGCCAGCGGGGTGGACTATATGACCTAATATAATAACAGCACTATTTGTTTTCTCTCTGGAAGGAAAAACGAAAAATCTTGTTCATTATAATGCAAGAAATTAATTAGGTATTAAAAACTTGGACTTTAGACAGTATTGATGGCAAAAAATGTAGCGATACGAAGTTCGCCGGGTCAGCTATCATATATATTAATTGATTTCAATGAATATCGTCGGAGTAGTGACAGTGTTATAATATCTCCGTAGCAAAATAATGATTTAAATCTGGAGAGATGGGATAGAATAGAATGTAAGGTGGATAAAATGGGACAGAAGAATAGGTATAGGATGGGATTGGATAAGCAGTTTAGACAACGGCAGTCATGTTGATTTTAAATAAAATATGGACTGGAATCTGTATTTGCACCCAGGCGAAGCCGGGCCGGGCCGCTAGTCATATACTATACTGTTGAAGATAAACTTGATTCCTAGTAAAGGATAATTACTTTAGAAATAGTATGAATACATTGAAATAAAATGATTATTTACGGATTTCACGGCCGACAGTCCGCCCCGTTACCACGAAAGCTGTAAAGTAATCGAAACGTCGGGAAGTCAAAAATGTAAAAATTAAACCAAATCCACGATAACATCCGTAAATAATCATTTTATTTCAATGAGTAACATTCGCGTAAACCTAAGAAATCATTAAGTATGAAAACATGACAGTGGAAAACCCGTTGTAGAGATTTATGTATGTCACGTTTCTGATATGAAATATGTGTTGTGATAACATAATCAAGTGACCAATTTTGTCGATTTTTGGTTTGAAAATGATTATATTCGGTGTTACCTTGCCTACAACATTTTAGAGAGGGTAATATACTTTGATTTAACTGCGTTAAACATAAACTGGTTTCAGCTTGTGGCGCCAGTATAAACATAGAAAATAAAAAAAATATTGTAATATAGTAATTTAGGGTAATATTCTTGGAATTTCCTTTCCTGTTGTCATTAATTTGCAATGAACCATAATAAATTTATCAACTTCGGTTTCAATTCAAAACATATACTCGTCATAGTTTTACGTATATTTTTCCTCTTATTTACTTTCCTGAATAAATCCTTCTAGGGCTAATTAGTGTTGTACCGCCATTTATCCCTCATGTCGTATTCTGACCTATCCCCGGGTTCATTTATAAGGCATATGATCTTCATAAATCTCGCAGGATCCTTCTTCGTGTTGTGTATCACGTGTTCTTTGTTTTATAAAATATGAAGAAAACGGGAGAACCTTTTGTCATTTGACTATAGTGTTAGAAATCAGGGCACTCAGTCAACGTACATTAAATAAAAATGAAAATTATTATTATTTAACCAAGTTGTAAAATAACTCATACTGACAATTTTGAATACCCATTTATTTGGTACTTTATTATAAAAAAAAGAAAGAAAAAATACTAAATAAAAACAGTGCATACTGCATACCAATTTCGCTCACCTTTTGTTTTTGTTATCAAAACAGGCGTTGGGTTTTCACCAAAACTTACGCGATCTGGTGTTATTCTGTTTCGGACTTCTATCAATAGTGAAGATCTTACATTCAGCCTAAGACTGTAATTAGTACTTACAATGACGGTGAGCATGCTTCCTATTTATATTTGACACTGGAATAGTTTCGGAAAGCTGAAGCTGAAGCGGGACAATTAATATCATCCCTGCTGACTCCAGGGATAGCACGAGCTTATGTATGAATAAGAATAAGATGTGCAAGTTGCTCCTGTATCATTTTATATTTGTGTCCTTTCATAGGCATCTTTAAATTTCATTTTACAGTAATGCAGTTATATTTATAGCTATTGAGTTGCAATTTATTTGTGATCATAAAATATGTTCTTTACGATCAAACACATTGCAAACGCGTTTAAAATGTGACATTTAATATGTAATGCAGAAAAATGTCAAAGAGCAACCAATATGAATGATATAATACTCGTTTTATAATACAAAGTATTTTTACATACACTTATTTATGTAATAATATATGATGATCGTATAATTGGCTATTTATATAAAAATATGGTGAGACTCGCGCGCGCTCTTGAACTTTGGTGTTAGTGATAAAGATTATTGTTTTGTTAATGGATAAATTATATATCTTGTAGTTATGTACATAATCAGTATATATGTACATACGTTATCTCACGCTGTATCTCCAAAGATGTGCCATTTGTTTCAGTATCAATTTGCGAAACTTCTTTATTTTACCAAACGTGATAGAGTGAATTTGATCTGTGAAAATTGCGTTTAGAGTATGAGGGTAGATTGGGATAAATTGTGTCGAACACCATGAGGCATCGCGTGATAGACGACAGAATAACTGTCTCTAGTTGTTGAATATTGTTTTTAATCGAATCCAAAACATTTTTTTGAGATCCGTGAAAGTCTTAGTGTTTGAGACCAGCTATTCCCCGCGGATTTACACGCATAATTCATACCGAGATGATATAACCTTACATTCGTATAGCTGGAATTGCTGGAATCTTGGACGATCAAGGTATTTTAGATTTATTAAAACTTTATTTTTATTTCTCTCTTTATTACAGTTTTGAAGGTGGTTTAATTATTACTATTATTTTTTGTTGGATACACACAGAACTTAATATTATTAAATTCATTGTACTTACTTTACAAAGCCAAGAGAAAAAATATTTTGCTAGACTAACCTACAAATTGCACACCAGATAAAACCACTTTTCGAACAAAAGCAAAAGAATTAAAAGAAAAGTATTTGGTATACTAACCTACACATTCCACACGCCAGGTGAAACTGCGTTCGAAAATAGAGTAAAAGAATTTTAATTTGCCCATTCCGTAAATTTCTTTAGAGAGATAATATTACGGCATTTCCTGTTTCAGACTTATCTTTAATATAAACGACTTGTTGAATAGAAAGTGCCTCGGGAACGTAATCCATCTGAGATGTTTAATGAAAGAAGCCTGATCTGCACGGGTAAGTAGATTTCATCTTTTAATGTTCATTTTTCAGTAGCCTGCCTAGTGATGGAATCTTTGAGCTATCTTTAGAGATGATAACATGTATGAGTAATTATTTTAAATTTTCAACAAAAGGATTATTGTGCGTTTGAGGTATGGTGGGATTTTAATACGAAAAGTTGTTTGTTGTTGATTGGATTATATTTAGAGTCAGCATCGTTAATATTTAGTCGTTGAAAGATGTGATGAAATTTGAAAAATCCTTTTGTGAATTATAATTTTGACTGGGAAAAAGCCTTTTATTAAAAGTTACAGACATTTCTTTCGAGAAGAGTGTCGCAATATTGAAATCAAAAATTACGACACTTGGATAAACCACCTTTTCTCTTTCTTCTGCCAAACAGCAATGTTATTGCACTGCTATGTTCTGTTTTTAAAAACATTGTAGCAAGTGTAACTATTGGACATAGTCTGACATATTAAATATTGAGAGACTTATGATGTTGTGTCTCAATAGACTCAATAACTTATCTCTCATGATGGCGAGCGCAGTGTAATGCCAAGTATTGTTTTGTTATTCATGGTATTGTTTAGTTTTGCTAGTGTCCAAGAAGGTCGTATTACAATCATGGCATCAGGCGAATGCCTCGCGCATATCACCTGTCGCTGCAATAAAAGAAAACAATTGTAACCTTTATCGCCAGTCGTTAATTTTTATTAAACGGTTTTTTTAGCTCACCCCGTTTGTTTGGGTCAAATTTAGTAATTGAAATTTAACCCTCTTCCCGTTAACCGATTGATCTGAAATTTGATATACGCCTTTGATTCTGGTGACAATACAATTATCCATATTAAATGTTATTGTGAATCCAAGATGGCCGCCGCTACAAGATGGCGGACAACTTAGTTTTTTTTCAATCCCATCAATATGGGTATCAAATGAAAGGGCTTGTCAAGTAGAATTCAGTGCACTATACAAAATCAAAATCAAAGATGGCCACTGCTACAAAATGGCGGATAATGTATTTTTCAATCCCATCAATATGGGTATCAAAATATTATACTTACCAAGTATAATACAGTATACTTTACAAAATTACAATATGAATCTCCCACCCAAGTCAAGAACTCAACGAATTGAATAGAATGAGAAATAAAAACTAAAAACTTAAAAATAAAAAAGTAAAAAAAAAATTTTAAGTTAAACGGTTTTATATTGCAGATAAATGTACTAAAAGCTAAAAAATAATTTTAAACATATGCATTGATTAAACTAAAATAATTTCGTGGGGCACGTCCACTTTAAATGAATTTTAACCACTTTAAATATTGGACGTGCCCCACGATTTTATTTTAGTTCAATCAATGCATATGTTTAAAATTATTTTTTAACTTTTAGTACATTTATCTGCAATATAAAACCGTTTAACTTAAAAAAAATTTTTACTTTTTTAATTTTTCCCACTAATAGTTAATTTTATCCAATTAGCCTTCATATATCCCAGAGCACAAACTCGTTCAAACCCTAAAAATAAATGACCGGGGTCATTAATTTGTGTCTACCTTCGTACCAGATTTAGATCGGGGTGCCAACCAAAGGTTTAAAAAGGTAGGCCCACCGTGCCGCATGCGGGTCGAAAGGGAAGCTTGCATTCTTTACGCAAATGCCGCGGAAAACAATAGAGTATACATTTGCTTGGAGAATTTTAAAAATGTTTTTGTACAATGAAATAAATTCAAGGCATTTCGAGTTTACAGGCGTGTAGAGTGTGGACGAGGTTTTTCTCTCTCTCACCTCATGTTTTTTTTGTCTGCAGTATTTTCAGACAATAATTTGACCAATCATTCCTGAAAAGTAGGCGTTGCATGTTCTTGCAGTCCTCGCTTCATAAGTCTTAGCCGTTGTCTTGTCGTTTGCGTGATGGTAAGCGAAACGAATGCTCATGAACAGCAGGAAAAGCAAACAACACCTTGAATTATAAAGCAAAGCTTGATATTCGCTACGCTTGCCATAAGATGTAAAGTCTCACTATGTCCAGTAGTTACTCTGACTGCAATGTCCTTCAATCCGAAACATAACAGTGCATTCACACTGCTGTTTAACTGGAGAAATAGACATAAGACATATAAGAGACCTACCAGTTCTGTATCAGCCCATACCTATATGTCCCACTGCAGGGCACGGGCCTCCCCTACAATCGACAGTACGATTGAGAGTGGTTAGGCCATATAGTCTACCACGCTGGCCTAGTGCGTGTTGGCGGACTTACATACCATAGATTTTTTTATAAATCGCTATGGTATGCAGGTTTTCTCACGATGTTTTCCTTCACCGTTTTAGTGCGTGGTCATTGACTATCAATACACACATGACTCCGAAAAGTCAGAGGTGTGCCCTGGGATTCGAACCCGCGACCATCGTGAACATGTTGGCAGTCGAGTCTAGTCCGTTTACCAACAGGCCACCACGCACGCACCTACCCGTTACCACCAGTAAATTTCTTGGCATTGACTCTTTTATAATGTAAAAACTTTAAAATGGTACCCGTATAGGTATGTTTTTTTGGTGCGGGGAATCCGGGCAACCACTAACGCCCCACCTCGGGGAAAAGTGGAGCGATTATGTGGGTTCACCAATTGGCATACCAACCAAAACTCCGCGGTGCCCTCTTCAGCGCAATTGCAACGGCCCCGGGAACCCAAAGCAAGGCTGCCACAGCTTCTACCGTGACCATTCCTGCACCTTGCCGCTAAATTTTATCTCATATGTTGGAGGCCAAGAAGCCTCCCCATTCCTGGGTAGTATGCAGTTTTTCCTCTTCCTCCTGCTGCCGAACGTATCGTGGAAACATTGTACTCAAATACAAAGGGCGCTACAACAGTCCCCACTGCGCGCTCACGACCTTCACTTTCCCATTAATCGCCTCCTATGACAGGCAGGATATACCGTGGTAGGACTCTCTCAACGCTCCCATACTACAGGGCGAACCCGTATAGTTCTAGTAAAACGTATGATATGGAATGCAAATCGAGGAAATTGCAATGAATAACAGATTTTGTACACTTTGTGTTCATTTTGAAATCACAATTGTCGATTTTAAGGAAATTGCTTGCTTAGGCATATGTATTTAATTAAAAATTTTACATCACGGTGGCAGATACTTGTAAAATCTTGAATATATATTTTTTATTGCATAGGTCCGGCAAACGATCAAACAGGTAACCGGATGGTAAGTGATCACTGTCGCCAGTAAATCCACAACGCTTGGATCTTGAATGTGGCCCATTAAATCAGGAGGGATGCGGGAACGAAAAAGGAAAGACGAAAGGGGTATTATTCAAATTCAAATCTTCCTGGAGCATCAGTAAAAATAAATTTAAACTTATATATATCTACTACTAACTATTAAACTTATAAAAATAACAAAGGCTACAATACAATAAGCTAAATGGCTCAATTATCTAAAGATGACTGTGAAATGTCGTCGAGCTGTTTGCTCAGAATCAGAGACTGCCGAGGGAATGCCTCGCTAATTTGTTTATTTACCCACAATTTAGCAATATTATTGTGGACTACGCAACAAGTGACACCCGTTGAAGTTTAACTCAATTTTGAGAGTTTAATAAGTTTAATTTATTTCCATGCTTTAAAAATAAGGTGGAATTTGGAATTATGTTATGGAGTGTTTAATTAATTGCACGTTGTTGAGAATCATTAATGTATTTATTTTGATTCCTTATCCATTCATTTTAGCTGTATGACACTGTAAATGGGTATCGTTTTTAGGAGGCATATATAGGTATCTTAGACGTGGGTCTGGGTCTCCTTCACAATTGCGATGTTTAAGAATTCGTCCATTAAGTGTGGATAGTTGAACTTTATATATTGTATAGGGTGATTTTTATGAGCGATGAGTCAAGCAACCTATTGGTAATCTAGTATGACAATGGTGGTCACAGTTATATTAAGAAGAATATGATAAGGATTTGAATACAGAACGTACTTTTCAACTATTGAGTTCGAGGGATTTCGCTGTGATTGCTCAAGAGCAAACATTTGAGCCATTTAAATATGCAAGTTGCATGTTATTTGTAAAACAAAAAAAAAACTAAAAAGCTTTGTGATAATGTACAGCCGGCATGTTATTTGGAGTTTTTATATTATATTTAAATTTTTTTAAAATTTCTGCAGGCGCTCTTAGGTGTTTAGATTTCCAACAAGGCGGTAATTGAAGTTTAAAGGTGCGATAGTTAGGTTTTAAAATAACCCACGCTACTACGAAATCTCGAAGGCTATTGATCCGGAATTGTATTCTAGATTCTATTTCTATCTTAGTAATTCCTTTTACGCCTACATAGGGTTTTCGTACTTCCCAATACTTTAATATTACCTATCGCATTATGAGATGGAAATAAAATCGAAAAACTGTGGGCGGTACTGGTTGCGTTTCTGCTAATATATTTGGACATGATCATGAGTGTATATATCTACTATATTCATAACCAAAATTAAAACAAGACAGTGAAATGATCACCGCCTCTCAAAGCTGAGAATCTCTCAGTTTTAAAATATCGCAAAATTTCCTTCAACATTTTGTGATAGGAAAGCGAAAACAAATTCCGAAATCATGTAAGCGTGGATATTTTTCCTCCAATTATTTGTGAAGTTGCCACACTTGAACGACGTAAGGATGTGTCTTGAGACCGGTTATTATTGTTTGTAGGCTTTGTATTTGTAACGCTGTGTTAACAGACATCAAAGGTTTTTGAAGTATCTTTAAGGTCTCTGACGCTCATTTTTCCGTTTTTTGCCCATAAGTGTCATTTTATGTATTGAAATGTTTTTATTTATATGAAAAATTGAGTTTCAGTTTACCTTTATCAAATAAATATTCGTGTCCTGGTACTTTACTTATTTAGGTCTTATATGGAGTGGACTATTTTTTATTTTTTTATTTTAGTGAATGGCGAGACGAGCATGCCGTTCGCCTGATGGTAAGCGATGCGACCGCTCATGAACAGTAGTAAAACCAAACAACACCTTGAATTACAAAGCGATGCTTGGCATTCCAATGCGCTCGCCATCCTCAGACATAAGATGTTAAGTCTCAATATGTCCAGTAATTACTCTGGCTACAATGTTCTTCAATCCGAAACATAACAGTGCATTTAAACTGCTGTTTGACGGGAGAGATAGACATTGCGGTGGTACCCACCCAGGCAGCCTCTCACATATGAGAGACCTACCACCCATATACTTCCCAATGCAGGGCACAGGCATTCTCTAAAATTGAAAGTGCGATGGAGAGTGGTAGGGCCATGTAGTCCACCACGCTGGTCTAGTGTGGTTTGACGGACTTACATACCATATAAATTCTTATAAATCTCTATGGTATGCAGGTGTCCTTACGGTGTATTCTTTCACCGTTTTACCCAATGTCAATGAACCCATGTCTATATTTAAAAAAAATAGAGTCCCCTGCATCAGTAGAAGAAATGACAACCGCTGGGGTAAAATATTCTTAAGTGGAGACTGCGTCTTTCTTTTCTTTCTTTCTTTGCCTTCTTAGTTTCACAACTTAGTTACTCATTTCGACCGCTTCTGTGAAGTTCGTTCAGAAACTAAAAAGATGGCAAATGATTAAAAATCTGCAGCATTTAAAATCTTCGTAAAAGTTGATCTCTCG
Source organism: Hyles vespertilio (assembly GCA_009982885.2). NCBI lineage: Eukaryota > Metazoa > Arthropoda > Insecta > Lepidoptera > Sphingidae > Hyles > Hyles vespertilio. The sequence continues at coordinate 9,945,126 of CM042822.1, read as the reverse complement.
GAGTGAATTATTATTATTTTTTTTTTTTATTGCATTGAATGGCGAGACGAGCAAGCCGTTCGCCTGATGGTAAGCGATACGACCGCTCATGAACAGTAGCAATATTCCACTGCGCTCGCCATCCTGAGACATAAGATGTTAAGTCTCAATATGTCCAGTAGTTGCTCTGGCTACAATGTCCTTCAATCCGAAACACAACAGTGCATTTAAGCAGTGTTGTTTCACGGGAGAAATAGACATTGCGGCATTGCATTAAAAAAAACTTGATGTAAAGCTGTGACATTTATGAAATCGTTTTGTATTTTAAATTATAAAATGATTGTTCTAAGTAATATACAATCCAGCTATGTTTAATTTTGTAATTCGCATCATAAAATTCCTCCGTGGCGCAGTCAGCTACACGCCGCCTGTGAAACAAGAGGCCGCGGGTTCGATACCCGCACAGAGAGAAATGTTTGTGCGACCCACAAATATTTCTTTCGGTTCTGGGTGTTTGTAAGACTGAAAAGTCTCTCGTAGTTACCTGCGACATAAGACTCGATCTTACTGTAGGGTCAGGACTATAATATATACTAAATAAAAATATTGACTGTTGGGTGTTATTGATTATTTATTAATTAAGCCAACCCGCACTCAGGCCAGCGTGATGGACTATGCGGCCTAACCCGTCAGTCGTATTCTCGATTGAAGAGGAGGCCCGTGCCCTGCAGTGGGACCTACATGGGCTAATATAGAATATTAAACAAAATGTTAGAATACATCTCTAACAAAGGCATATTAGTTACAAGTATTCCGTGAATGTACATAAGTGAATATTTTGAATAATATAACACCTTTATCAAGGGTATTTTAAAAAAACGTGTCATAGGTACTAAAATGACTTATAACAAATTCCAAATTCGTTGCTGATTCTTCACGGTAATAACCAACGTCATTGAATAGTTGGTGTATTTTAATAAATACATTTAAATTTCTACACTCAACAGACATTGATGTGATCCCATACTAAAATCGAGTCTTTTGTGGTGGATATCAGGAATCAAGAGAGACTTTTCGGCCACACAAATACTCAGATCCGAAACAAATAACACAATCACACGAATATTTGTCTATTTGAAAATTCATAAAATCTTTAAAGACATCAATAGCAAAAAACAAAGCCTACGTTATTTCATTATTGTAAGCTTTTTAAATAATTATTGTACTGTTAATGTAATTAATGAAATAAATATATTTATTTTCTTAACAATATTTAAACTCTCGTTATACGTATTTCTCTTTTTGGGTACCTACTCAACCGTTTTTTAGTAGACTGATTAAAAATAAATAATTTCTTACCATTGAGGAATGTTCTTACATTTAATTATTTTAACACTGAATTCATAATATGCAGATCGGCGTCATCCACACTAAAGGTGTCTCGTTTTCGATAACCGCTAACCACATGTGCATCAAGCCACTTTACCAGTTTATCAGAATTGTGGATGCCTGCTAAAATCATTTATGAAGCTTTCATTATGCGCCCACAGATATAAATCTATGTACATGTCAAAAGTATACCCATCTTTTTTTTAAGCGTATGCTCACGGGCCTAAAATTATTATTAGTTTAACATACCTATTACTTCGGTTATGTCTGTGAACTCGCATAATTAATTAAAAATGGTAATTTCAACAATGTTTGACTTTGGATTTATTTATTGATTTTATTCTTTACTGCACACCAGAAGAACAAAAAACACTAAAGGTATTACAAATTAAAATAAAGAGCACAGATCGCGGTCTTATTGCATTTGGTGATTTATTGCAGAAAACCGTTGGATAGATAGATAGAGGTTACGGATTCATATTCATATGAACCATAGCGGTGTGTTCGTGAGACCGAAAAGTCTCGTGGTTCCTGGTACCCATGACACAAGACACTCTATCTTAGTATAGGGTCAGGGCTATGTATGTAAATATTGGGTCTATTTATTTATACATTGGAAGGAACTTGCGTCATCTGCTTAAGTAAGGTTAATGTCGTTGCGCCCTTCTACTTGAATGTCTCTGAACACTCTGAGTAAGAAAGTTTACTGTTTTGATTAGTGTCGAAGTACCCAATTAAGTCTGAGACGCGAAGGGTGCTAATGTGTTTACGTAGCAGTAATTTGATACTTTGCAAAGCTGGTAATGTTTGTTTATTATAAAACTTTGTGCACATCCCTAAATGTTGATAAGTGGGAAAATTTAGTTGTGAATTTAGAGATTTTTATAAACCCTGAGGTAGTTACTAGATAGTCTTTTGATGTTAAGTTACAGTCGTCACTGGAGAATCAGAAATTCAAATTAATAATTAAGTTCTGGTTAACTTCTTATGGAAAATCATACGATGGGCTGTTCATATTTGTACAGGATCCCTTGGTGTTAGGTCAGCAAAGATAATCATGAAAGATAATGATACCGTCCAGCATAGAAGATGATAAAAGATGCTGTAACTGCCGTTAAAATAGTGGGGCCGCTAAAGATGAATTACCGTTCATGCAATAACTTTAACATAACGTCAAGAATAAAAATACATTATTTATAATTTATTTATGGTTGTATTTGGGGTATGAGTTATGACTCTATTGAGAAATACAAAATATTAAGTACTATTACAATTTACTTACTTTACGTTGACGTTGCAAAAATATGATCGTCCATCATACATTTTTTAAAACCTCCTAATACTGTTGATAATAAAATAGCATTTCATCATAAGTCGAGACAAATACTTTCAATTCACTCAAATGTTAGTCACAATCCCATAAACGAACCGTCGACCTTTATTCATCTTTTGTTTCAAAGGTCGTAATCAATAATACAATTTGCAACTAAATAAACACATCAGCCTTCAGAATTACAGTATTAATATTTATTTACGATGTATGTAATTTAAAATAAAGTGTTTATTTAAGTTTTCTACTCTCAGCGCGAAGTACGGTAGTTAACCTTTACTGCAAAGCATCTTTAACACACTTTATGTTTCTTGGGTGTAATATGGAAGTTTTCCGTGCGGTGTACTCATTTTCTTTTACAATGCTCATATTTCTACTAGAAATGCTCTTTGAATTTATAATAATAAGTTTTTTGCCCTCTCAAGTCTCTTGACACTTGATTCTATTTATTTTGATCATATTCATTGGTTGCTCTTTTCAGATGTTGTCATAAAGATGACCTTTTAAATATGTATTTTATCTGCAACAATTAAATATTATGGCTAAGGTTACAGGAAGTTGTCGGATACAGGCCGCTTCCAACAGATCGATGTGGAGATCCTTGGGGAGGCCTGTGTTCAGCAGTAGACTTGCTGTGGTTGAGATGATGATGAACTAAATATTTAGATTTAGCCACTGTGTACCACTTATTGAACAATAAAAATCACATAATTATTCACTATAGTGACCACTTCAATAAAATTTGTAATTTTAGAGCATTTATAAAATTTCTGATTTAAACTGTCTGCTCGACTTCCTCGGTGGCCTAGTTTTACTACAGTACGGTTGCAAAGCTGAGGTTTCGAGTGCGAATCCGGGGTCCGGTAAAGTGATATTGGATTTTTCTGTTCATTATCAGCCCGAAGCCACTTGTGCCCGATATAGAGATAGGCTCGCCACCTATCACATCGTGGGACGGAACACACAAGGCGAAACGTGATTGTCCTGGTAGTATATATGCTTGCATTTGGAAATAAGGCGTGAGTTATTATATGTACTTACTAAACGCTGTTCCGATAAAATAAAATAGTTTGAAATTATTCGCAATGGTCAACGTTTCCAAAATGATAAGTTTTTGATTCTAATCCGAAATATCAAATGAAATCCGTGGCAAGAGGGTACCAAATAAAAACGACCACCGTGCATGATAGTGAGAAACCTTCACATTGGTCTAAGCAAATATGTCGTGTTTTCTCTTCTGTTATTACGATGCCCAATAATTCTGCCACGGTGTCGCGTTCAAGTCACAAAAAATTATCTAAGGAGAGGCTAACAGGACGCACATTGGTAGCAACTTGGAAGTGAGAGAACCATAAAGACCATACCACGTCTCTAGCGTGGACGCTTATAATACTTTAAGTGAGCGATCAATAAAATTAGAAGTAGTAAGATACCATAATAACATAAATGTCGTTATCAGTGTTACCACATATCGTGAATTGGTTGAGAAAGGAAAAGAAAAATACCGATAGTAGAATAGAATTGCTGGAATTCTGATAAATGATCTCAAGCCACTATTTCTAATAAAACACTGGAATGCTTTTATAATTTCTGCAAAATAATCAGACAAGATTACCGCAGAACGTAAATTTAGCTTGAACCCCGAAGCGAAGTGAGCACACAATTAGCTAAACCAGTAGAACCTAGATACCTAGAAGTAGGCGAATGGAGCTAAGTGATAATAAATACGAGAGGTGCAATAACTAAGCCGATTTAGAGCCACTTCTACAGCGAAGTTGTTGAGTGAATAGTAGTAGTTATTAATAATACAATAGATTGCATATAATTTCATGCAGGCAACCTCCGTGGCACAGTTGGTTAGACGCCGACTGTGAAACTAGGGGCGTGGGTTTGAACCCACGTGCGAGTATTGATACTCGCACCGAAACAATTTTTTGTGAGGCCTATAAATATTTGTCTCGGCTCTGATTGTTTGTGAGACAGAAAAATCACTCGGTCATTCTGATCGGCATTGTGTTATTTAAAGCAGTAAAAACTATCAAGAAAACACGTTTTTTTTTTTACTTTTTGGATACAATTTTTCCACGTCTGATTTTTAATTCGATACTTTTCATCCAACTTCCAACTTGATCAGTTTGGTTGCTATCGGAATTTCCGATTCCACGCCCGCATTTCTGAACAACTCGTGTCTAAATGTAATTACTATGTAATCACTGTGGCTGTACACTGGTGCGACCCGATTGCTATTGTGGTCATCCTAATTTGTCACACTTGACCTAAATTGATTCGGATGTTTTATTGACTCTATGGCATCATTCACTGTTGAAGTTTAGGGATTCATAGCATTTTCCATGTTAAAGCTTTAATTAATCGTAGTTTAATGTTTTTGTTATTATTAATCCAGTGATTACATGAATATGCCAGTAATTAAGATTATTGATAAAATAATATAAGATTATTTAGACTAAAATCTACTTAGAATACGATAAATACAATGAGATCATTTTCAAATTGGGAATTGACTGTATCTTGACACTAATCTTAGGATTTGTTTCACATAGGAGTAACAGAATCAAGTAAAATAATTTTGATTGTTATTTTGTTTTAATTAATATAATATAATATAACACCCAACAGTCACATACATAGTCCTGACCCCACACTAAGATCGAGTCTTGTGTCGTGGGTGTCAGGAACTACGAGAGACTTTTCGGTCTCACAAACACCCAGACCCGGAAGAAATATTTGTGGGCCTCACAAACATTTCTCTCGGTGCGGGGATCGAACCCGCGGCCTCTCGTTTCACAGGCGGCGTCTAACCAACTACGCCACGGAGGCTGTCAATTAAACATTATTTTAAGTGTGGTTCAATCGATTCTCATAATTTAAATAATAAATAAGTTATCTACGTTGGCAACGCACCGTTGATTCCCCAGGCGTTGAAGCTATTCATGATGATGACTTTCAGATATACTGTTAACTCTTTTACCCATATTATTGAAATAATTGAAACTTATTTCTTCTTATACTATACAATGACTTAAATTTAGAACTGCATCGAACTGAAATGAAACGTCGCCAGTTGTATATTCCGTAGGGAGAAATTTTATTGCTGGCATATGTCCAATTCCTGATATCAAACGTATAGGCTTGTCCATCGAGAATCTAAGTCAAGAACTTACAAGTCAGCCGCCTTGCGATGCCAATAGGTATCAGAGTTCGCGAGTGAAATGTAAATAGTTTTATGAGATATATTTTCTTAAGACATTGGTACCGACGATAGATTGTTGTATATTACTGATCGACATGTTACTGATGTAATGCCTGTCTTGAATATCACGTCTTCTTGGTTGCTATTCTATCACCATCGATTGGGTCTTCGGTAAAGTCACTTATCGCAAGGGCGAAACATACTTAATATTTATAATTACAGTAAGGGTAATATTTAATTTTGATTCCATTCAAATTCGATTTGTTTTTATAAAAATAATATGAATGTGGGACAATGGCAAGAAATGATTACGAAATACTAAAAACAAACTTTTTATTTAATTGATATTTCACACGTATTCCCGCACACACACCATCTTCCTCACACTCCCTGACATCTGTCCTATTTTGACATTTCATTTCACTCCTTCTCGCTCGCACATATATCTCTCCTGTTCATCCTATGTTCCATTCCCACATTAATGCGTTTTTTTGACACTGGCAGTAATAGTAACATTGACGTTGAAAATAACTATAAAATAAAAACAAATAACAGCTTAGGAGTAGCTCCTAAGCTGTTATTTGTTTTTTTTTTCACACCGATAACTACTTTGAAGAAGACATTTTATCAAGATTTAAAGGAAAAAGTAAACATCAATATCAATAATTGTCTGCGAAACGTAAACATCCGAATTCCGAATTAAAGTAGGGCGCGCAAAAAGGTTCGGGGAATAATTAAGAATTATTGCAGGGAGGGCCTTACGCGTTCTGTTTGTCAAAGGAAAAATTAAGAATTATCGCTTCATTCATCTTTATAGTTATACACAGGGTTCCGGTAACTCACGAACTCAATATCGGTTTATAGGATAACACGAGCTTCCATTAAATGTTAATACAGTTCTATCACACGTTCTAATGACTGTGGGAGTTAGGAAACCTAAGGGACCAACTGTTAATAAGCTTTCAAGCCGCGAAGCAACTCGGGGCCGGCTCGATTTACCTAGATATACTATGTTATTGCTTATCTATAAGTAAATTATTATTTTATAAATGACATATTTTAATTAAATTTGCTTAAGTCCCTATTTTTAAGGATAATGAGTGATTTTCAAGCGTCCGAAATCTTCCTGACCGAATAAAATGCGCCTGCGAAGTTACGTTGAGTTATGACAAGTCAATACTTAGTTGAAAATTAGTACAAGAATATTAAGTATCAACTATACTCTACTATGATATATAATTAACATAAAAAAATCATTAACCTCTCATAGCCATAGTCAAAACCAATATATATAGATCAAATAAGGTGATTATTTTGATGGAAAATTTTCTAGTAGTTTTCAAACATTTTAGTATTAATAAAATTAAAATTCTATTATAGTATTGATGGCTTGTTAATAGTATTTAAAGTGTTCTTCGCAAATCTTCGACGCATCAAGAACAGATGGCGTCATAAAATTCGGTATGAAAATGATTCATAAAAATATATGAATAAATTATATATTATTTTAGATTCCATTTTGCTATGCTATTATTATCGCCTATTATGTCATTTTACCCTTTATATTCAAATCGATTGTAGAGGAATTCTCTGCAAAACAATGGGCCATTTTGGACTTAAAAAATACAGCACATATACTCTGCTTCATCATCATCATCATCATATCAGCCACAGGAAGTTTACTGCTGAACATAGGCCTCCCCCAAGGATTTCCACAATGAATTCCTGGTGGAAGTGGCCTGCATCCAGCGACTTCCTGCGACCTTAGTCAGATCGTCCGTCCACCTTGTAGGCGGGCGTCCGACATTTCGCTTGCCTGTACATGGCCTCCACTCTGCTTGATAAATATAAATAGAAGAAGCAACATCAACGATATTATTTTACTCATTGAATCTTTAAACCCTGAAATATCGTTAATATTTAAGCAGTGAATACAGCTCCGATGCCGGCAGAGTTTTAACCATGTTATAACGTGAACCTCTGGTTGGACATGGGCCAACTTGTGCTGCGGAGTTCAATAGCTAACTTGTTGGCTAAATACCAGTATTCATTGGATTCCGATACTCTAATGGCTAGTTTACGTATCGTGTTCAAAAATGAGAAATGGTAATTGCCCCTAACTGTGAAATGAGGGTATTCGGTTTGCCTCTGCAGTTTCATGAACGCACACATTACTGTGTCGACCGGTAAGAGATAACAAAACCATGTCTGTAGATTCCATATTTTGTCAGCACAGCCCTTACCCTCAAGTGTATTATATTCAATTTATAAAAACAATTAAAAAATAAACCCGCATCCATTTAATGCTTTGTTGTAAAAGTTTGAAATACACCTTCTTACATGTATCACCATGAGGGATGCGCCAATCACATGTTACGCTAAACGTCTCCATTTAGTGTATGCACCGATTTTATATCTTCGATCTCAAAGTTTTATATCTATCTTCATCTAATAGGTGTATTCCACTATGATCACCTGGGTGATATCACTTGGATTACCATGGGCGATTCTTTAGTGACCTTTGATTATGACCTGGGCGACCCCAATAAGATTATTATTATAGTACCCTAAAATCACCCACAAATAGCCTAGCGGCCTGCCTAGAGTTAGGCATTCATTATTAGTCACCGAATTTTTGAAAAATGGGGCAATCTTGTTTAAACTGCAGTAACATAAAGAAATAACAAATCCAAGGGACTATAACTGATGGTAGGTTTGTCATATGTAAGAGGTTAGCTGGGTAGGTGCCACCGCGATATCTATTTCTTCCGCCAAATAGCAGTGTAAATGCACTGTTATGTTCCAGTTTGAAGTACATTGTAGTCTGAGTAACTACTGGAAATAGTCTCAAGACTTATGCATTTATTTGTAATTTTTGGTGTTTTTTGTTTTTGCTTGTGTCCATGAGAGATCATATCGATTACCATAAGGCAAGTGGCATGCTCATTTTGCTAAAAATTGCAATAAAAAAAGAATTCATTATTTAAGAAGTAACTCACGTTCTAAATTCATTTTTGTTATAACCAGGAACTTCCAATATCTAGGTCAGTTTATTTCCATATCCGTTTCCTTTAACTATGCACCGTGATAGGTACTTATTACATTAATGTGATACAATTTCGGCGGGGTAATGCTATTGGTATCGGTCCACTTTGTATTATTAGCTGGGGGCCTATTCGTGTGATCTTGACATCAATTTTAAAGTCTCGGCTCACTAAGTTTGCCAATGGCCTGTGTAGATAGGTCGAGAGCTGTTTATAGTGTTTATTATAAATTCTACATTAGACATTCTAATTTTAAGAGGACTGAAATTCTAACAAATCATGTTAAATGAAAGTTGCAATTGAATATATTTTTTTAAATTTCTATTTGATAGGATTCATCTATCAAGCCGTTGTAAAAAGCAAATAAATACACCCAACAGTCACATACGTACACAACGTACATAGTCTTGACCCCACATGAAGATCAATTAAGTTTTGTGTCATAGGTATCAGAAACTACAAAAGACTTTCCGGTCTCACAAACACTTAGACCCAAGGCAAATATTTGTGTGCCTCACAAACATTTGTCACTCTAGTAAAGTTTCTTTCTTTATTCCAACCGAACTGAATGTGTCAAAATTGGTGCTTTGAAAATTATACGTTTAGGTAACACAGCTGAGTTCATCCTTTCATTAGTTAAGAAACTACAGTGGGGCTTCACAATTTTTGAATCTTGTAAAATAAATGTATACATAATGATTTTTTAGATTTACGCGAATGTTACACATTGAAATAAAACTGTTATTTACGGATTTGGTTTAAATGTTACCAACTGCCAGACTTCAAGACACAGTGAGCTCCTTCTTCGTTATTCGGAACGCAAGGACCAATTCACTTTTTGAATTAAATTTTTAAATTAAATTTTTAATTTCATAATTGTAAATTAAGGTTAGTTAAATTGAAACAGTCACTGAGCCTGACTAACACCCCTTTCACGGCATCCTTCCGTTTTTTGCAGGTGCAGTTTTTTGCAAGATCCTGTTTAGTAGTGCATTTGCTGCAATACTAGCAGTAACACGATTATCCTGTTTACGGACTGGAATTAATCGTCAGGGCTCTTATACGTTAGTCCGCCCCGTGACCACGAAAACTGTAAAGTAATCAAAACTTCGCGTCGGGAAGAATAATATAATAAAGGATATACCCATACATTTTATTGTCAGTCTATAAACACAGTATTTACAGGTATTGCGAGACAGGCCCTCACGTTCAATGCGCCATTATTTCTTTCTACTGTAGTGACATCCTCATTCTCTCAGGAATATATCTCATTGATTAAGGCCACCATCTGATCTATGATCATTGAGCACGAGAAGCCAACGCCTTTCACAATTTATTATCGCAGCTGGCGAATGAATTTTGCATGAAGTTGCCACTTAAATGATTAGCTCTGTTTTAACAAGTGAAGGTTTTAAAGCAATTAAAGTAAAGATATCACGTTAGTATAGCTAAAGGGTACTTCATGACTGATCCGACGTTTGATAATATGTATTTCTGTTGTGCTCCCAAATTTGATATTTCAATGTTTTTGGGTGATCTTTTTTTGTGTATCCTTAAAGTACTCAATACTGCATATCGCAACCCTGGTGCGACACTGCCACTTATACAAAAATGCAACTTTTCAGGGGAAGCATTTGAAACTTTGACATCGTATAAAATATGATATTTCAAGACATAGACGAGATGAATAGCTTATATTACAATATCAATCAATTTTATCTTACAATAATGACCCCATAATGTGTAAAAAATCTACTATAAGAATATTTTGAACCTTCTAACCTTTTCAATTTTCGCATTAGTAACAGGTTTGCACCGGTGCAGTGGTGCGATATGTGTTCGATATAATGTTTTCAGTCACCATTAAAGTGATTAGGTAATTTATATTATTGTACACACACTCAACTTTAAAAGCTTGGAGATGAAATACATATTCGTATTTCTCAGTTGAAGTACACATTTTGTTTTCAAGACATTGTCCATACAACCCCATGGTTTTATTTACAAATATTTTAACACAGCAACTTGATTTACGAAATAGCTGCAAAAAGAACTCTTCAAGCATTGAGTCTTGATGTAAGTAATGCTTTTATAAATTCTTCAATAAGAATCCGTTTCATACAAGACGCTTTTATATGCCCATAATAGTGGCAAATGGTGCAGCGAAATATTTTTCAATTCTAAAAATGTATGAATTCATTCAACGGCTTTAAAGATGCATCTTCAAATGACGTGAAAGAGCCGAAAATTATTCATCTTTCGTAGCTTTATATTCAATTGCCGAAAATGTAAATATGGAAAGATTATAACCCACGCTAACGTTAATGACATCCCTTAATTTAGGTGGTTGAGAAAAACGTTCGTTGAATTTATTTACAAAATATTACAACATAGAAATTGTAGATTTCTAAAGTCATGATCCTGCCTCGTTGTTCTTATTTAATATTATTATAATCATTTACTACGCACTAAAACGGTGAAGGAAAACATCGTGAGGAAACCTGCATACCATTGCGATTTATAAGAATTTCTATGGTATGTAAGTCCGCCAACCCGCACTAGGCCAGCGTGGTGGACTATATGGCCTAACCAGTCTCAATCGTATTCTCGATTGTAGAGTAGGCCCGTGCCCTGCAGTGGGACGTATATGGGCTTATACAGAATCATTTACTTGTTAGGAATTTTCATGGATTCAGGGGCCATTGATTTGCTGAAAAATTACACTACTTGCTAGTAGTATTTTTATGAGATGCGGATACTCACTAAATTCTTTAAACAAAAATCTGGAAGAAGAAAAATTATGTTCTATACTTTTTCATGTATTTGCTCTTTATAAGGCTTTTTTCGCTGTTTATTGCTTATGGAACGTGTGTTATATAGTAGCCCCTGTGGACAACTTTACCACGACCTATATGGAGCGATGGTCTATTACGGTGCGTCCACACCGCAGTTACATTTTATTGAAAACATTTCCAAATGTTACTCTGCAACATCTGTTAATGTACTGTACTGTATCGGCCCTTATAGGTTCCAGGTTCCAGGGTGGGCGCCTATATTACATTCATATGTACGACAGAGCCTCCACTACAGTGTTAAGATTTTGTCAACATCTGTTAACAATATGTTATTTTGTATTCATAGTAGTACAAATGTTTCCGTGTTATAATTGAAGTAATGTAGGCAACATTACTTAAAAAAAATGCATTTCACTTTTGTGTAACAATCATCATTCTGTAACAATCGATAGCTTTGTTAGATAATGATATTACTCTTTGTCCTTTTCTGTTATTGGTGGTATGGATTCGTTTAGAAACATTCAACAAATAATAAGAATTAGCAACATAAGTTATAAATTGTTACTCAATATTATTGTGTTAAGTAATGATGCTCCATAAAAACAAGCGGTGTAGATGCACCATTATGAAATTCATTGTTCACGTATTTGTCACTAGTTCGCCCTATGACACCGTGTGGATATGTTGATCGAATTATAATATCAGTTAAGGTTCATTTGTTTATTTACGTCATTCACAACAAAAAGGTCATGCTATTTAACTGTTAACTTTACACAATGATTCCATTCGATACTCTGTTTAGATGACCTTTACCATCAGAGCAGCATGCAGCTGCAGAGCAGACACTATGCTGAGCTAGTTAAAAAAAGGAAATGAAATCTTTATGACGCTAAATTCATAGTTATGCCAGCATATAATTATGGAAAGGGAGGAGCCTCCTATCAAATTGAGATTTAGACTTGACTGACGAAAACGTGCCTTTGAGTCTTGTGAAGGATTTTCAGTTGTGCGCGTTTCCAAGTTATGTTTATTTTATTATTCAAGTCAGTTGATCTGAATTTATTATACCATATGCTTACACAAAGACACTCGATTACTATTTTGTAATAGTGTTTTTATTAGCTTATAAACATGTAGGTATTGTCCCCAAAAATCGGGGCGGAGTTATATTTGTCTCTTGGGAGTGTATCATTCCTGCAATAGAAACTACACGGTTTACGACTTCGTTATTAAAATATTCATACGTTGTCGCTGATTAGTTTGGTTAAGCTTTGCTAGTTGAAGAAACGGTCGGAGGGGTGTGTTAACTTTTCTCTCCTGTCAGTCTCTTCACTCTACGATGTCCTACCAATTCGCTATTGGTTGAATTTAATTACTACTTTATTATATCGGAAACGAACGACTAGAAACTCGTAAATTGCAGAAGTAATATTAAAATACTAACTTCCTGTTACGTTTTGTTCGATGACAAAGCCTAACTCTCGTTAGTAGCATATTCGTGGCCGCCTGGGTGTCGATGGTCTTAAAAAATGGTGCAAAACCGTCATTGTGGAACGGGGGAGCGTAATATTTCTGGTCGATTCTCTATATAACTGGTTTCTACCAGACTGATATATTTAGATCGGCTGGAAAGACTTATCAATGTCTACTATTAGAAATTTATTTACTTACAACGAGCATTAGCTATAAGAACAAAATTGGTTACGTGTCAAACTACTTAATGCGCTTTGGACTCCGCAAGGCCAGACCAGGAGCAGGACACAATAATTTATGTTACATAATATATCAGTTCACATTATTTTTCCACATGAATGTTCTACCTGGGGGGAGCACACTTTCCTTGATAAATAGCATCCTTGGAGTGGACAGAGGGACAGTCAACGTGACGTGATTTATGGACCAGTTATATTCAACACTGAATACACGTAATAGTTGGCACTACCCTAAAAGGTCATTTATCTTGTTGTATTGCTTTATGTAACATTGTTTATGTACGGTTAGTGCGCGGCTTGGCGGTTACGTTTCCAAATTCATTGCCCATGCCATTTGAGAATGTTTTAGTGTATCCTACAGTTTCAGGATGGTGTTATAATAAAGCATTTTTTCGTGTTCGCTATCACAAACTACTTGAAGTTTTCAGTTCCAGAACTTGAAACCGACAAAATTAGTTCATATAATTTTATCTGCATTGGGCGTTTTTTTTCTACCATGAATGGCGTTATCGTACAAATTAACATTTGTTTGATCAGAGACGGATCCAAATTAATAAACAAACTGTCTACGTAATGTTTACTTATTAATTGACCCAGACGCAACGATTCGAATTAATATCAATTGGGACATGAATATTGACATACAAGGACAACGTTTGCACTTCGTAACCAGAATCATTGATGAACGTAAACCTACCTAGCTGTATTAGTGTTAAATTGACCATGCTAACATGAAGAAATCTACATGTAGATACGGTCCATATATTGACCAAATGTGAGATGGATGGAAATAATGTCATAGGAAAAAAATTTCGTATTGAAGGAGCCAAGGTAGGCTGAGGTAGCCAGAGTAACTACTGGAAATATTGAGACTTTACATCTTATGTCTCATGGTGGCGAGCGTAGTGGAATGCCAATATATCGCTTTGTAATTCAAGGTGTTGTTTGTTTTTGATACTGTTCATGAGCTGTCGTATTGCTTACCATCAGGCGAACGGCATGCTCGTCTCGACAATCATTGTAATAAAAAATCTTGTGAGTAACGATATGACTAAATTGATCAATTCAATCTGAAATTAATTGTAACATTTAATCAGGGACAAATAGAAACGGTTAAGTAGAATTAAGAACATGATGTCTTCGGTTCAAAGAATAACATAACTATCGCTTCAGGTGGTGCATTGGTGAATAATCTGAATATAGATCTCTAAGGATTGTTATCATTTTGGTGGAAGGGAGTTAGAAATACTCGTCACGCTTACTAGGACATAAGAAAACACATTTGTTGGCCAGTTATGACAACGCACACACTCGTTTAACATGAATTTACATACACCAAAATGGAAATAAAAATAAAAGAGTTTGTATGTCGCAAAGAAGTGACACGTAGTATCTCGTACCGATGATACTGCTGTGTTGGTTATTTCGCCATCTGTTTTTTTAATACAATTAATGGCGAGACGAACAAGCCATTTGCCTGATGGTTTGCGATACAACCGCTTATGAACAGAAACAAAACCAAACACCTTGAATTACAAAGCAATGCTTGGCATTCCACTGCGTTCGCCTACCTGAACCAAGATATAAAGTCTACAATCTGGCTACAATGTCCTTCAATCCGAAACACAGCAGTGCATTAACACTGCTGTATGGCGGGAGAAATAGATATTGTGGTGGTACCTACCCAGGCTGCCTCTAACCATATAAGAGACCTACCACTAGTAATTGGTATACCACTTGTGCTTTTCAGATGATGCTTTTAGTATTTTCAGTCACAGGAAATCCATTGGTGAATATACTGGGTATCTCAAGACTGCTACCGAAAACGAAGCCGGGTAGTTTTAGTGAGTACAAACACAATGCAACCAAAAATTTCGAAAATAAACGCAACAATTATTTTTTATGATTTTTAAATATCGTCATTTTTGGGTGGTAAATCCATAGTTTTTGCTAAAATAATAATTTAAACAATTTTATACCTTAGATTATTTATAAATAAAAAGGTATACACTATTATTTTAGGAAAAAATGTATTTACCACCCAAATATGGTGATAGGAAAAAAAAATTAAAAAAAAATTGTCGCTCTTTTTTTGCAACTTTTTCTGTTGCATTGTGTCTGAAGTCGCTTAAACTACCACCCGGCTTCGTTTTCGGTAGCAGTCTTGATATACCCTGTATGCCTCTCCCTTGGATTTCTATAGCGTCTTGTTGGGAGCGGCCTGCATCCGGCGATTTTCTGCAACCATAACTAGTTGAAATAAAACTATTATTTACGGATTTTATCGCGAATTTAGTTTATTTTTTTACATTTTTGACTTCCCGACGTTTCGATTACTTTACAGCTTTCGTGGTCACGGGGCGGACTGAGGTATTGGTCGTCCGCTCTGTGACTGTTAGATCATGTATGAGCAAGGTGCCACGCAAATGTGAAATTGTTTTGAAAGTGAAGGACAAAATGTAATTATGTGGAAATGCTATCAATATCTTGTAGTCCAACTGGGCTAGTATTGCATAATTGTACTGCAGCATAAAAATGTACGGATACTTCTTGTGTTTTAAATTTCTGTCGCGTAGTAACAAATGTATTTTTCATTAGGTAGTTCCAAAGGCGCTAATGAATCGCAGCGTTTGCAATAAAAACAGTAATCCAAGAGTCGTTATATTATTTGTTATATGTTCCCACAAAGTTACGACTTGAAATTATTTATATATATTCAATTACTGAAAAATATTATAGGATTACGGGATAGTATTTTGTTTGGTGATGAACGATGGTCAAAGCCATGTTATTCAAAGTTAATGAAATAGGAATATAATTTTTCTGTGTTTCAATAGGTATAGCGTAGTTTCAGATCGAGTATACATCTTGTCTTTGATACTTTTTAAAGTTTCATGAATATTTAAAAACTTTGCGTCACTTTTGTTCATTATTTTTTCAAAATTACACTAGCTTTATATTTTCCCTAATAATTTATTGTTTACATTTGATTTCCTTATATTCCTTATTAGCCCAGCGGGAAACAAGATAACGGATCCTTTCTGATGTTCTTTTAGTAAAACAACCTTTCCATAAACCGTTTAGGTAAGTCTTAATCAAAATTCCACAGGGCGAGTTTCACTTAAAGGGAAAAAGATGCAAATGCGCCGTTTTTGCCGTAGAGTGCGTGTTTTTGCTAAAAACGTAACGAGATTCAAAGTTTCACCACGTCATGAGTAACATTAATCATGACTAAGTTTATAAACTGTTGTCTCCATTCCACCCCACACAACGGTGGTTTGAAAAAATATGAAGTGCTTTTTAAGCCTTACGATACTCTATTGCTTTTTTGTTATAAAGATGGATATAAGTATAAGAACATGACATTGCAGTTTTACTTCTTAATCTTCTTTGCGAAAAACATTGTGAGAGACTAATTAATTGGCTTAAAATAACTAAGTAAAAAGTGCTTCCATTGTTCTTTGAATGAATTGCGAATAAATTATACACTTCGGTATTCTGTAAGAAAGTGTGCTAGGTCAGATGAGTCAACGAAAAATGTATACTGTTTAGTGTTCTCCTTCAATATTTAAGAGAGGCATGTTCGCTACTTTGCGGGACGGTTGGTGTCAGACAAGTTGTCATATTTAAACCACATACCACACACTTAATAATCGTAGTAAGTCTACCTACAACCTCAGGTAAAAAAGGCTTAGACTAGCGACATACAATAATACCAAATTCATATAAATAATTATTTTTGAATGGCCCAAAACACGGTGATACTTTGTTACGATTAACTGGATAAACTCACCAAAAAAGGCACCAGGACCGGACCACCTCCCAGCAGACGTGTGCGCGAAGGCAATCGGTGCGGACGAGGGCTGTTTCCTAGCCCTCGCTAATGCAGCACTCCGCTTAGCGTGTTTTCCCGCTCCCTGGAAACGTGCTGCCGTATGCATCCTACCAAAGCCTAACAAAAAGGATCCTGCCCACCCACGCTCCTACAGGCCGATAGGATTGTTATCAATCCTAGGCAAAATATTAGAAAAGATGCTGGTGGGCAGGTTTCGCTGGCATCTTCTGCCAACGATGCACAATATGCAATATGGCTTTATGCCCCAGCGCGGGACGGAAGACGCCCTCTATGATCTAGTAAGGCACTTAAAAACAGAAAGAAAAAACAAAAAAAATACCATCCTCATATCCCTGGTCATAGAGGGCGCCTTTGATAACGCCTGGTGGCCGGCCATAGAGCTGGGCATTGTTGGTAAGGGATGCCCGCGAAACCTTTATGGCTTGGTACGCTCCTACCTGCAGAATAGGACTGTAGAGATCCTCTACGCGGGAGCCGTCCATGAGAAAACTACCACGAGAGGATGCGTGCAGGGCTCGATAGCGGGTCCCACCATGTGGAACCTTGTACTGGATCCTCTGATCAGAGAGGTCTGGGGACTCGGGGTCTACTGCCAGGCGTTCGCCGACGACATAGTTTTGGCCGTTTCCGATAAGGATATCGGGAAGGCCCAGGACACCGCAAACCGGGTGCTCGCCCACGTACACGACTGGGGCCAGAAAAACAAACTCAAATTCTCAGCGGAGAAAACAAATGCCATGTTAATCACCAGCAAATTAAAAATAACGGCCCCAGTCGTGTGCATGGCTGGGCACCAAATCCCAATGGTAGGTAGGTTCAAGCTGCTCGGGGTTGTGCTGGACGACCGCCTGAATTTTGGACCCCACGTGAAAGAAACTTGCCAAAAGGCAATGAACATATATAAGAAATTGGAGCGTACCGCCAAAGTCACGTGGGGTCTGAATCCGGAGATCGTCCGCACAATCTACCGAGCGGTAATTGAGCCCATCATTCTATACGCGGCGAGCGCTTGGGGGTCGGCAGTGGATATGCGGCGTGTGGAGAGCCTCATGAGGGCAACTCAAGGCAACTTTGTAAGGAAAATTGTCAAAGGATATCGAACGGTCCCTCATGTGGCCTCCATTGCTATCGCGGGTCTGCTGCCAATAGACTACCGGGTCCGAGAAATAATAACCTTACGCGAGGCGAAGCATGGTGGGCAAATCGCCGAATACCCGGGTAGGTGTATGGAAGGCAAAATTCCGCCCACCGAGATGACACACCCCGCTGAGTGGCGGCCGGTTTCGTACACCATTATGGACCAGTGCGCGGACGCAAAAGTGGCCGAGTTGGGGGCGTCTGGACCGTGCATCTACACCGACGGCAGCAAAATAGAAGGAAAGGTAGGAGCTGCGCTTTCGGTCTGGAAGGGCGGTGCAGAGGTAAGGACGAAGTCCTTCAAACTAGAATCCTTTTGCACCGTGTTCCAGGCCGAAATGTTTGCTCTCCTGAAGGCGGCGGAATTAGGCTGGGAACTAAAAGAAAAAACGATCAACATACTGAGTGATAGCAGGTCCTCACTGGACCTGCTACAGCAAGTCAATACCACTAATCCCGTCGCCTTCAGGATCCAGCAAAGCATAGGAAAACTTGCTGCTGTGGGTGTGGATGTGCGCCTGTACTGGCTACGCGCCCACGTCGGCATGGCCGGAAACGAACGTGCCGACGTGTTGGCAAAAGAAGCGGCGCTGAGCAGGAAGACAGCCCCTGACTACGACCTGATATCGGTATCGTGTGCGAAGGGTGCTATCAGGAGGGAAAGCATAAGAAAATGGAACAACGAATATTTACAGTTAATAAGAAGTAAACACCTGGCTCATTTCCTTCCTGATGCACCCTCTGCACACGCTTATGCAAAAAATATATCGCAGTCAGCACTAATGACACAAATGCTGACTGGGCACGGAGGTTTCGGGCAGTACCTCCACAGGTTCGGGCTTCGCGAGACACCCTGGTGCACTTGTGAGCCCGGGACTGTGGAGGACGTTGCCCACGTCCTCCTTGCGTGCCCTCGCTTCTGCGCGCTGAGATACCAGCTGGAGTGCGAGACCGACTGCGACCTAACTCTGTCAGCACTGCCGGGTCTGCTGTCAAATCTAGAAACCAGAAACAAATTTGTATTATTCTGCAAAAAAATCGCTAAAGCTGTCTGCCGGGAAAATGGGAGCACGGCGAACTGGGACATTTAAAACCTGCTATACGTACTATCTCATAAATTTTTACCACTTCTGTCAATAAAAATATTCTGTATAAACTGTCACTTGCTATCCTATTTAATGTTTAATTTAATTTTCACTATTTCAATTGTATAATTTTATTATTTAAATTAACCTAGTTCTTAGAATTTCTTAAAAACTTATATTACTATTTATAGCACCTATTTCTTTTCTAATGTTGGTAATAAATGTATAGTAAGGTACCAGGATAAGCCATAGGTAATATGTAACTGACAATAAAAGGGAAAAAAAAAAAAAAAAAAAAAGAAATTGATAAACAAATAAAACGAAAAGAAGGAATAAGATATGTAAAAGGAAGAGAAGCTAACAAAGAAAAAGAAACAACAAATAATAAGACTTACGTTAACCCGAATATTGTCAGAGGTAAAATGTAAATGTCTTATCCTGGATATAATAAAAGTGTCCAAAATCCCTGAAACTCTCAGGGGAGTCCTAAATCAATTTATAAAAAAAAAAAAAAAAAAAAAAAACTGGATAAACTCTAGCACAAAATATAAAGAAACAAAATGATATGTGTCATATTCTAGTATATTATTTGCAATGCTTTACTGAATATCTGAACACTTCGAAGTTCAGAAGTTACGTGTATTGTAAGAAATACGATATCCAAGCGAGTTGGAGTAAAGTGAAGGTGTCAAGATACAGTAGAATACATTGAATAAAGTATTGTTGGACAAGTTCCTTGAAGTTTTCCGTGCAATTGATTCTTCCACGTGAACGGATACGCCGATAAACCTGCTGCTGCTGTCTTTCTGCATAGTTATTCAAATATTTTTTGTGAAGTCTTCGTATCTTTGTTTTGAATTAAAATATGTATGTACTTTACTTATGCTATTTATTATCTACAGAGTAAGTACTGGACATGTTATTAAGACTTATCTTATGTCTCAGGATGGCAAGCGCAGTAGAATCATTGCTTTGTAATCCAAGGTGTTGTTTGGTTTTTCTTCCGGTCATGAGCGATCGTATCGCTTACCATCAGACGAACGGCGAACTAGTCTCGCCATTAGTTGCTATAAAAATGAGATTAAATGTAATTGTCATTCTTGATTCAAATAAAAACTCTGCATTACACTATTTACCCATCAGTGGGGGATATTCAATTTAAATTCATTAAGCACCATATGTATTTAGATACAAAGCACTGATCAGTCGATTACAGAGCGCAAATCGTAGGAGGGTGTAACGTGGTGTTTTCAATTTAACCGTGATTATATAGCATCGAGCTTAGTAATTACTGGGGCTAAGCTGAGTTAGGTCTAATAAAAGACCTGGGGTGACCTGAGTCTCGTTAGAAGCTGTTAAATATTTCAGTAAGTTCAACGTTTGAATCGTATAATTGTGTGTTAGAAATGTTTTCATTTTGATTCAGCATTTTTAATACTTTATTGCTTCATTGCTTCAAGTTTATTGCTTCAAGTTTCTTATTTGTGTTAGGATATATGGAGCTGGGACTTAACATGTTTTAGGCCGTATAGCCAGATGTGATTTTACAATTTTGTTGATTATAGTTAAGATAACCTGATTTTTATTAATTGGATTTGGGAAAATATAATGATCGGTCTTGATTTTTATATGAAAGACTAAAATCATAGCCTAAAACTCTCCAGAAAATTTTCTAGTAACAAAGGACCTCTTGCATAGTGATAGGTATGCTATTCTTATTAATAAGTTCAATAGATTTTTTATTTAGTCAATGAAGTTCTGTATCAGCCCATATACGTCCCACTGCAGGGCACGGGCCTCCTCTACAATCGAGAGTACGATTGAGAGTGGTTAGGCCATATAGTCCACCACGCTGGCCTAGTGCGGGTTGATCAATGAAGTTATAATGACCTAAATAGCCACTAAATATAATCAAACTTTCACAGGTTCGTCACAATTTATTTGCGTTAATCCGTCGTGATTCAGTTTAACCAAATTAATTAAAGTTAGTCGTAACTAGCCTTTTAGAGTTGAGGAAAATTATTTTGTTAAGTAGATAGTCACTAAGTTACACGAAGTTACTGAAAGTCAATTTAATTAAAATTTACCACGGTTATTACTACAAAATAAGTGGCAAAAAGTTTCCCTTACTGTTTTAACTTTAAATATTCGTTAGTATGTTTATTGTTTATCTATTTAATAGACTATTTATTAACCTTTTATTTTAATTGGTCTTGTTGTAGTAGTAGTAAAAAAATATAAAACATAAACTAAGCAAGAAAACAATATGATAAAATACAACTAAGATTGCAAAATATTAAACGCATGTTTTTGCATCCGAAGGGTCTTTCATCGAGCGATTTAAATGATGCTTTAACTCAAAACCAGTGTTTTTGGCTCCGTGCCACTTTAGTTTTACAAGATTTGTTCTGGGTATCTGTAAAATGCACTTACGATGCAAAAGAAATTCCAGTGTAGATCAGTTAAACAATATGGTATTGTCAAAAAAAAAAATTATGTAAAGTTCGCCAACCCGGACTAGACCAGCGTGGTGTGCTAGATATATATGTATATTCTATCCTCTCTCAATCGTACTCTCGATTTTAGAGGAAGCTCGTGCCCTGCAGTGGGAAGTATATGGATTGGTATAGAAGTGATATCTAGATTCTGAATGGTTTTGCTCTTGTTTAGAGGCAGGCGTGACGCTTATCACAGTAGATTACTCACCGTTCAACCCATCAATATAAAAAAGATTAAAAAAATAAAGATAGTGACCACACACACACACACACATACAAACGTATAACCAAAGTATCTATATAGTTATATATCTATCTAGAATGTATATATAGATATACATTCTGACTCGTCTCGTGCAAGTATATTCCCTTAGTATTTCAAATGAAACATTTTCCCAGTACTACTTATAAAACGTTGCGTGTTCGACTTCACGTAAATGCTCTTCACCTGCATACAAAAGCGTACAATTTACTACAGTTTTCTTGGAAATCTGTCATTTGTGTGGGTTGAAGGAAATATTTACAAAAGTCAACTTGTTGATAGAACATTGATTCCTGTTTTTTTTTTTCTAGTTGTAACTGTCAACCCGCATTAGGCTAGCATGGTGGACTATATAGCCTCAACACTATCGATTACGCCGTTATCGTCAATTCATTTCGCTCCTTAATACCTAAGACTTCATTATAGTTTATTTCATTATCATGTTTTACTAATAAGTACTATAAATTCGATTTACTGCGAAAAATATAAATGTAAAAGTATTCAGTCCTCAAGAAGTTAACACTGGCGAATTGAATTCCAGTCGCAGCGCCAATCAAATCAGCCGGAGGGCCTTTCAACAGGAAATTGTATTTAAAAAGATTCTTATTTCACTTCGAAGTGTTACCGAGGCAAGACGTCCGTATATTGCTGGCTTGATATCTGCCGTTTCTTATTTATTTGTATTGAGATATTTATCAAGTACCCTGAACTGAGAGGATTGCTGAAGAGATTATAGAGGATAAGAATGAAGGAAAAGTGAGATTAATGATGAGTAAAGACATGAATGTAAAACCTGTGGGGATGTATAGATTTTACAATTTAGCAATGTAATAAAGAATAAATTGTGATGTGCATAGATAGGGGCATGTTGTTTAACAGACCAGACGCGGCTGCCAAAAGACTCAAGGAGGTCGCGGGTTCAAATTCTAGGGCACACCGCTGGCTTTTCGTATTAATGTGTGTATTCGAAGTCAATCTCTACGCACTAGAACGGTGAAGGAAAAGATTGCAAGGAAACATTAATACCATAACGATTTATAAGAATTTATATGGTATTTAAACTCCGCTAACACGCTTTATAGAGGAGGTTCGTGTCCTGCAGTGGGATGTATATGGGCAGATATATTTGTATATATCAGCCCATATTTATATATTTGTGTAGAAAAGGACTATACAAATAGAAATGGACTAGCTCGACCAGGTTGGTACTATTGTATTATTAGTCCTGTGCATCTTAATCTTAATTGTAAACAATCCAAGCCTTCAAATAATGTTCCATAATATTTTTGAGGGGAATTACTTTTCCTAATGTTCTGAACGCAGACTAATACTTTACTCCTACCCACGCATTAATTAAACCAGCTGGCCAGAATATAAATACAGCAGGCCAACATGTTCTTGTAGACAGACTGTGCAAGTTAAGAATCGATACGGTAACTAACTTGCTTGCAGGATATTGCATTGTACGCATGGGCGGATGTGTAACCACACGGGGTGAAACGGTCTACTGTATTCAATATTATTATACATTTGTTAACAGGGTATACCAAGACTGTGACTAAAAACGAAGCTTTAGTGACTATAGATACAATGAAAATAAAAATAGTGATGCGTCGGAGATTTGCGAGGAACACTTTAAATACCGTTAACAAGCTATCAAAAATAAAATATAAATTAATAAAGTATTTTAAATACTACGAGGATAATTTTCCTTACTTGGTGGTAAGAATTTGTATCGGGGGTACAATCTTCACACCTATACATATTATGTATGCTTTCTTATACACTATTCGAGGAATTTATATTTTTACTTATAATTACGGTTTTTTTAATAGAAATTTAAAAAAAAAATTTTGTCAATCATACTCAAAATGAATTCAAAAGTTGTTTGAAACGGAAATACATTCGATAATTAAAATTTTAAAACTGTCTATGAACAACTATTAATGATAACCTTCATAACAAGAAATATATTTGCACTACCAGGACAGCATAAAACAAAAGAAGGTATAAAAATGGCATCTTTAATCAAAAACAAATGAATTTTACGCCTATTCACATTCAATAACACTGGAAATGTAATATGGGATTATACGTAATAAAAGAATGCTATTTTCGAGTTCAGTGAACATAAAACTAATGCCTTTACGATATTTTGCTGTTTATGAACAATGCTGAAAGTAGAGGATTCCTTCCTTATTTATTTGTCATAATAATTTGATGTTTTATTTCAGTGGGTAATTTCGCCTGTGGTATTCTATATAAATATCGTTATAGTGTATCAACCCATATACGTCCCACTGCAGGGCACGGGTCTCCTCTATAATCGCAAGTATTATTGAGAGGGGTTAGGCCATATAGCTTAATATGCTGGTAATAAATAGATCGGGTAGTCGGACTGTCATTTGGGTAACGTCATTGTTAGGATGGTTATCCCGCCATCTGTCGATGTCATTATATGGAGGAGGCTTGTGGTCAGCTGTGGACTTGGTTTGACTGAAAAGAGAAATAAAATTCGAAGTAAAAAATCATGTAGTGTGAACTGCTCGACACAACGAAGTTAAATCTTCAATGATTTTTCTAAAGAGATGAAATTGTTAGAGCAAAAGGCTTTCATTAATTTGGTTAGGCGAGATTGACGCAAACCCTCAGAGACAATCTCGAAGATATGCTTTTTCATTTAAACTTGTTTAATTGAGTAAGTTGGTGTTGGACTTGTTCATTTAATTATAAAATTGATTTTGGTAATTTTCAAATTGGTTTATTGTTTACATACGAACGTTTTTGAATGTGTTTAAAACATTCTGATTTGGCTTGGATTTTAAGATCGCCTGACATTATCATTTCATTTCATCGTGCTAAGAAGTATTCATAAACTTGCGTATAATACCTTAGATATAAACTTGTATCGATGTAGCTTTCCTCTTGATGATTCCTATCCATTAAAAAGGCTGTATGTTTCTCTGAATAACCATTTAATTTTGAAAATTAAGTACGTGTGTTCATAGTTCAAAACGACGACCTTTAGTTTGACTGATCTTTCGCTGTCGATAGCTTTAAAAAATGTGTATTGTACTGCATCATCCCATTTAAGTACGTCCCACTGCAGGGCATAGGCCTCATCTACAATTGAAAATCCGATTAAGAGTGGTGAGGCCATATAGTTTATCACGCTGGAGTAGTGCGGGTTGGCAGACTTAACATACCATGGAAATTCTTACAAATCGCTATGGTATACGCGTTTCCTCACGATTTTTTTCTTCACCGTAGTACCTTCATAGTGGCTGGTGATTGATTATCAATACTTACACACATGACTCCGAAGAGTCATAGGTATGCGCTGGCTCCCTGGGATTCGAACCCGCGACCACCATGAACATGTTGGCTGATGCGTCTGATCCGTTTACAAACAGGCCACCATACACTTCTTTCAAAATTCAATTAGTAAATAATCCGCTTTTTACTTTTTGGAGTTTTCTAACAAAAATGCCGTTAATGCTCCAAGAAAGCAGCCGTATGTCCATTGATATCTTTGTCACTGACGTCACGTTGATTATGTGATAGATTGCTCCTCGCCACAAAACTTGGGAACTTGTGACGTAAGACTGACATAACCACTGAACAGGATATAACTTTCTACTTCCACGCTCTGTGTAAATTCGTTTCGGGTGGTTATCCATTTATTAATTTGCGATATACTACAGACATAAAGCAGTGTCTGCGAATTATTTGAAAATTATTATGTGTCTGAATATTGGTGATTACATTAAAGTGAAAATCGTATGCCATTATCGTATAACATAACCGCCATAAAATTATTGTGTTTGATACATATTGTGTTCACGACGCAACTTTTTTAAATACTTACGATAATCGTATGTTCGAGAAACTTCCTGTGTAAATGGGGTTTTGTAGTTCTGGTCTCATATGTTTATGTCACTTATTATAAAATGATAGATCTTAGCGGCTTGCAAGAATCGCATTACTGAACGACTATATAGTACTTTTTCTAAATGTAAAGAAAATTTTGCAACTTCTTTAAATGATTATTAGAGACTGAAAAGTGCTTGAATTTTGTTTCCACATTATCTTTTCAGTTGTAGATTTTACGTAGAAGTCCTCTCCTTTCTTTCAAATTTTTGGCGTAGAGAACGATCGCTTAGCTTCAATCAGTGGACTTATATCTTAATACCACTTTCACCAAAGATTTTCGGTCCTAATTTGGTTCATTCTGTTCGACGCTTTGGAGAGCCCTTACAAGGACGATATCGGTTTCTTTCTGCGTATCTATGGGGCTTCAAGTGTTTGCCTCAGGCTCAATGCGGGATCAGGTTTTAAGTAATTTTTGTTGCGAGATTTCGGGGGATTTTTGCGTGACCAATCTGTCGGGATACAGTGAATAAGTAGTATTACATAGCTTTTGCTCTTATTTTACGTAGAGGCTTTGTATTAATATGTTTTAATATAAATATTTTCTTTAGTAATTTAAGAGGGACGGTCAATACCTACATGTTAATGGAATTATATGGACTATGTTCAACAGAGAATTTCTTGTGTAAAACAGATCAATCTAACAAAATACGATTTACTAAAATCGATCCTTATAAAGCTTAAATAATCAGAAAATATTCAATTCTGCTTAAATAATATTCTCAATAAAAACGATTGTTAACCCTTTGTGCGTTGATTATACACAAATATGGTAATTGCAGTAACTGATATAAACGTTATTTTCATACCGATGAGCATCACTGGCTTTTATTTTAAGCCTTTTTTATTACTTTCAGATACAAGTAGCGCCATCTAGTAAAATACAACCGCACTATAATATTCTGAGCATTAGCAATAAAGTATTTTTCTAAAGTTATTGTGCACATCTGTTTTTGTTTTCTCCGGCCTTTTCCGTGCCAATATTTTCCTTCCCTCATAGCACCGTCCGCCATATCGTTTGAATTGCACCTTCTATAGGTGTCAGGCCAGGATCTCTTGTAATAATATCTGCTTTGGTGTAACCAAACTTAAGTTATGCGTCATAGGTAGCTATTAAATCCAAGATATTTTGCGTACAATACTTAAAACCAAGACAAAATTGATGACACAAAGTCCCGGTCTAATAATGAATTCATGGCTTCCCATTTCAGCTAGCTTCTCTCAACCGTAATGTAGTATACAGCTCTGTCGTTAACATCATTAATAAGCGCCTGTCATTTGGAAATAAGGTCGCCTGGCCACTCATTGCTCGTCGAAATCGAACGTTAAAGTACAATTTAGCATCAGAAGCAAATTGTATTTGGCATTGACAATTGAGGACACATTGACAATGGGACATAAATACGGACCAAATAATGCTTAATTTTCGCGAAACTGAATTAAGAGCAATATGTATCATGAATAAATATGTTTAATAGGTTCGGTTTTAATCTCTTATCTTATCTTAATCGAATGGTTAAATATAATATAGACAATTAAATATAAGATCACTGGTAGCATCCTACAAGTTTGTAATTGGCACATTAATAAATGCAAAAGTAGGTATAATATTGGCATAAATAGCAACTAATTTAAGTTTATTTTGATATCCAGGTCAGCAAATTTTCTTAAGTGGAGTTTTTAATAGCACTTGGTATTGTGATGGCCTCGACTAATTATATAGGAAGTAAGTATGTTCAATGAATAGGGGAAACTCTTTAAAGTGTTAGCTTTTTGTTATCAGTCATATCTCAGCTGGAATGGGCAGGCACGGCCGGGGCAGTCTCTCACAGGAAATCGTCGTGAAACAAGAGCTTAGCTGTGGCGTTTCGTTAGGTGAGAGGGATTGCCAGATCTCCGTTATCCTTCCCGCTCCCCTCCCGATTTGATGAGACGCCAACACATCTATGATCCAAGCGTTATGGATGTTCATCGGCGGTAGTGATCACTTACCATCAGGTGATCTGTTGGTCGCTGCCGGACCAATGCAATAAAAAAGTCTGCTTACTCTACCAGAAATACAGGCGAGAGCTTAAGTACATAATGTGTAAATAAAGCCATCAAAAATACCTCAGCTCATTTTGTAAGTAAATACGCAAACCTCAGATATTTTATCCTTATCTATTAACGGTGGAAATCCTAAACACACTAAAGATTCCTCTTCAATATGTACCGCACTTATCGTATTAAAATAACCGAATCTTTCATCTATGTGGAAATGGATTATAATATTTTCCGCAGGGAACCCTCTTCGATATTCCTCCCTAATAACTAATAAGGAAATTCATTTTTCATTCCGACTACGAACCAATTGATGGTAATTTTATGCAGTCGATTTAGGAAGGATTTTTAACAGCTTCCCCTATAAATTAAACGATTATTATTTTATCACCGATTTTCGGTCTTATAAGGTATTTTAAAATTTAGGAGTGAATAGATCATTGGTTCGTTACTTTACAGCTATTTATTTGACATCCCTACGCGATGTTTCAATAACTTTAAAGTTTTCGTGGTCACGGTGCGGACTCATCAGCTGTTATAGTTCTATTTGATAGTTTAACATAGGAAAAACTCTTCATACCCAGTTTTAACCCTTAATTTGATAACGTATACTATATTATACATATACTTTAAAAAAATACTGAGTCACTCCGTTTGAAAAAATAATAAATTTATTTCTACTATACGATATGACAACATTTTATCTGTCAAATAAAACTATTTTTCCAGTTTAGATTTTGGAATGCCATTAACATTTGACATGTATAAGTTTTTGAAAATGAATCCCCAGCGCCTGTTCTCGGTAAATTACCATATTTTGTTGTTTTTTTATGTAAAATCATATTGATTTTGCTTTTACATATGTTGCAAAATGATTGATAAATGGAATTACTAACAAATAACTAACTTTGTTGCAATATTTTCAGTGATAATTGACGCTAAAGGTCTACTACGTATAGCAGGCTATACATTTCACTATACTCAAGTAACAAATATCTCTAATATTTGTATATTTTACTATACATTTCTAACTAAGAGCATCTAGCATGATCTCCTTAATACTTGTACTTTTTTTATTTTTCGTTATTTTTAATAACTCATTCTACAGATTTTTGCATGTCTATGTCTTTTTTATTTCACATTAATAAATTATTTCCCTAAAATATTAATTTCTTAATCTTCGAGTATTGAAGGGATAAAGCAAATATGTGTTAGTGCGACAGACACTATTACACACATTTAGTTTGAAATTCCGTTATTCGCATGAATCCATCTTGTATTAATAAAGTTAATAGTTGGAATGAAACTACCAATATACAGGGTATATCAAGACTGCTACCGAAAACGAAGCCGGGTGATAGTTTAAGCGACTTCAGACACAATGCAACAGAAAATGTTGCAAAAAAAAGCGACAATTTTTTTTTCCTATGTTCATATTTCGCTGGTAAATACATTTTTTTCCTAAAATAATAGTGTATACCCTTTTATTTATAAATACTCTAAGGTATAAAAGAGTTTGAATTATTATTTTAGCAAAAACTATGGATTTACCACCCAAAAATAACGATGTTTAAAAAATCATTAAAAATAATTGTCGCATTTCTTTGCGAAATTTTTAGTTGCATTGTGTTTGTAGTCACTAAAACTACCACCCGGCTTCGTTTTCGGTTAAAGTCTTGATATACCCGGTATGTAAGAGACATAAATCTAGAACAACAAGAAGTGTCATAGATTCACCTTTATTTTATTTTTCTATCATTGTGTTCAACCGCAAATAGCTGCTGTTTTTTTTATTTTTGCTATGAATGGTAAGACAAACATGCCACTCGTCTCATGGTAAGCGATTCGACCGCTCAAGGATAGTAGCCAAACCAAAACAACACCATGAATCACAAAGCAATGCTTGGTATTCCACTGCGCCCGCCATCCTACGACATATGATGTTAAGTCTCAATATGCCCAGTAGTTACTTTGGCTACAATGTTATGCAAACCGGAACATAACAGTGCATTTACACTACCGCTTGGCGTTAGAAATAGACGGCACGATAGTATCTACCCAGGCAGCTTCTTTCATGTGGGAGACGTACATCCAGTCCTTTTCCTATACAGATATATTTTGGTTTATGTTGTGCTTAGCTAGTGGGTCGTCGAGCGCTGGGCGTTGCTTCTTGCCCTGATAACGTTACTACCTGCAATCAGTTTGTCCTTCTGCAAAGCCAGTTTCAATTGCCAGAACCTCATTCTATGGTGAATAGAGAGAATCCCAATTATCCCAGTCTTGAGATATCCTGTATATTATGTGTATGTAAGTCCGATATGTGAACCGTGAATATTTATCCGAAATCGTGCACACCTGAGAATTATCATCTCTACTCCGCACTGGACTGACATGGTAAAATAAGATTTCATTTTTGACAAGAGGCAAGATCTATTATTTGTACCGCAGGGGAGGAATATGGAATATGGCAGACATTGACTTTCCAGCCCGGCACACTGCGGATATTGGAGCTTCATTGAGTCCCTGACAAATTCTTCGCCAGCGTACTGTCTAAATCCTTCGATGATCGTCAAGCACTCAATGAGTGGCAATTGGCATCGGATATCCCAGGGCGAGCCGAGCTACTATTTAGTATTTACATATAGTGGTGGAATATGAACTATACGAGTAGAATATTTCCTTTTGATTTTAAAAGGTACCTACGCCCGTTGGATTTAAAATCATAAATTAATGAACTCACGACTTTTTCCCAGGAGGGGTAGGTAAAGGTTCTTCTGGTAGCAAGATACCCAAGTTTCGTCTTGTGTATTTCGTCCCATGATGTGATGTGGGGGGTTGGATTCATAGGTAATAATCATGATATTACCTATAGTAGTTAATATTACAATTAATCAGGAAATTCAAAAGACGGCCCATCTCATACATAATTAAGCAAGGAAAACTCATATGTATTTGTGAAATGTATTACAAGTTTAATTAAGCGTGTAGCTTTGTTACAACTTCATCATAGTCTGTGTTGAAACCTTGCGGAGGAACAATGCTTGGGGAGCCAAAATTAAATTTTCAACATGTGCGTTTTGTTACGCATATGGTCTTTCTCCCTATTTTAATGTAGACAAGGCAAGAAAACTTCAATGTTTCTGATAGAAACTTCTCTCTTGCCGTTCTATACAATGATGGCCGCTGGACAAAGCCGGATACTCACAGCAAAACGTGATCTTGGGTGAATTATTTTGACATGGTTGTGTCCACTGAGTATAGTGGTCACTATGTAATGGATAAGAATATTCTATGGGCACTTTAGCAATTCCATCCCTTGAGCGAAACACGAAAAACCTGCATACAGGTTTTTTATGAGACGGTAGCTGTCGAGCAGACTTTTACCAGTGTAGTCCAAGATAAATAAGAATTACACCTAACAGTTACATACATAGTCCTGAGTCCACATTAAGATCAATAGTCTTGTGTTCATCGTCTTGTATGTATCAGAAGCTACAAGAGACTTTTCGGTTTCACAAACTCTCAGACCCGAGACAAAGGCTCGATAATAAATGCAGTCTGAATCTACCAATTTTATTTACATATTCGATGTTGTATCCTATTTTGAAAATGGTTGAAAATAAATAGTTAATGCTCTCTAATATTTCAGTGATGGTGACGTGACGTGACGAGTTCGTTAACACTAAATATTTTAAAAACAAGCATGTATAATGTGGGTTTTTTGGTTTACATACATGGAGTTACAAATAACTTACCTAACGGTTCTTTATAACTTTAGGCGTAATAACAAATCATTAGCCGTCTAATGAATACTAAACACTACAGTATGAAGCAATGATCTTTATTTTATTTCCAAACAATTTAGGCCTCTTGTAAAAATATATGTAAATTGGTGTTAAATTTTACCAAAGCTTAAAATTTAATTATTTGTTTTCACTTACATATATATTTCCTTTCATATTTAAAGTTGTAGGAGCTTTTGCACGGAAATTATGGGGAGAATGGTGTACGAGAATAACATTTTAATCCGCTTTAGTTTGACATTTGATTTGGTTATTCTAGTTGTAGTAGTGTTTCTAGTTTGCACGTACTTGTCGAATGCCTTCAATACTGTACTGTATCAGCCCATATACGTTCCACTGCAGGGCACGGGTCTCCTCTACAATCAAGTGGAAAGGCCATATAGTCCAACACGCTGGTCTAGTGCTGGTTGGCGGGCTTTACATCCCCTAAAAAAACTTAGAAATCCCTATGGCGTGCAGATTTCCTCACAATGTTTTCCTTTATCGTTTTTGTGCGTGGCGATTGACTACCAATACACATGATTGCGAAAAGTCAGAGGTGTGCCGTGGGATTCAAACCCGCGACCACCGTGAGCATATTGGCAGCCACGACTGTTCTTTCAATACAAGTCACTAATCATTTTCATCTTTTTTGAATACCTCTTTACAGTTGAAGATTGTCCGTCAGTTTCTTGTATTCTTCTTTGTCATTACCTCGATGAAACAGTTTCAACACTGCAGATACCGTATGTTTCGCATTTATCACTATATAGTGTTGTCTATCATATTTTTTTATTGCAATTAATGCCGAGACAAGCA
The DNA here is from genome assembly GCA_009982885.2 of Hyles vespertilio. Classification (NCBI taxonomy): domain Eukaryota; kingdom Metazoa; phylum Arthropoda; class Insecta; order Lepidoptera; family Sphingidae; genus Hyles; species Hyles vespertilio. The sequence goes on along the minus strand of CM042822.1, from coordinate 9,912,257 downwards.
TGTCGTTCGCCTGGTGGTAAGCATCAGTAGTAATGCTTATGAGCAGTAGCAATACCAAACAGCACCTTGAATTATAAATATATGCTTGGCATTACACTGCGCTCGCCATACTGAGAGATAATATGTATATATTCTTGAGAAAGTAACTTATCTGAAGCGGATTCCAGTAACCTTTATTTGGTCATCTGTTCAATTTGTGACTAGATGTTGCGGTAGTAGATTTGTTTATAATTATTTAAATCCCGTGATATTTTTTAATATTTTTAAAATTACTTAACTTTAAAATTATTAACATAAATTATTAAACTGGTCCGAATTCACCTAAGTTACGACTTCTGTATAATCACAGTATTGTAAGCTTGTTTTGAAAAGAGCAACGCTAGAGTTTTTTGTCCGTTTTTCTCTGGCGAATACAGTCTTGTGAACCGGGTAGAAGAGAAAAAAGAAAACAGCGACTGATTCTAGATAATGTATAACTTTTTACGGGTTCAATAAATATTTTCATTTCATTTTAATCTCTAGCAATTATTTAGAATTGAATTAACATCAATGCAAAAAGAAAAAAAAATAGTGTTTAGTTTTAATAATCATAAAAACTCTTATAGACCAGGGTAGAAGCCTTTAAAAATAATAAAAAGTGAAAAAAAATTATAGTAGGATGAAACCCATTAGAAAAGCAGGGGGATAGTATAAAAATGAAAGGAAAAATAATTTACGGGCGATCTGAGGTCGGGAAGGGGATGGGGTTGGGTTTTTAAGGGTAAAAAACGGTTTTTCTCGATTTCCGGCAAAACTAAAAGTCAGGGTGAAACAAAGGGTGCTTTTTCGATATTAATTCAAAATAAGGCGAAAAAATAAATATTTTTAATCAAATAAATTACAACGTATTTGGGACATAAAAAGGTAAGTTTTCACCAAATTTCGTTAAAAAAAAATTTTTTTTGTAAAAGATAAGAATAAAAAACCAAAAACTTGGTTTTTTGAATTTTTCACATAAACTTTGAGGTTTTGTGAAAAAAGTGTAAATACAAAAGTTTTAGATCTTTTTATTACCTACAACTTTGCCATTTGACTTTTTTCGATAGGACTTTTAGTTTTGCCGGAAATCGAGAAAAACCGTTTTTTACCCTTAAAAACCCACCCCCATCCCCTTCCCGGCCTCAGATCGCCCGTAAATTATTTTTCCTTTCATTTTTATACTATCCCCCTCCTTTTCTAATGGGTTTCATCCTACTATTATTTTTATTGGTTTTAAAAATTATCGACTCTGGTCTATTACTACTTAAACAGTGAATAATTGGTTTATAGTTCGTTTAACATTTCAAAATATTGTTCTAAACCATCTAAATGGCGTGAAATTCATTTAAACGCATAAAGTACATACACAATTACATTGTTAAGTCTTATAAACAAATTGTGTAGAAAATATGATTATTATGGAAAATAATGAGGTGCTTTTGAATGACAAATAAGAATAGTTCAATGGCATCATGTCTGGGACTGATCGACGAAATGTACATAATTCTAATACTCGTTTTTATCTTTTTAGCATTCTCACCATTATTTTTTGTTTGCCTCGTTGATAAGTGTAATACATTTTAAAGTGAGATTATGTTGTATTCATTATGATTTACAAACAAGCATAGGTTCACTTTATGGTAAGTGATTAACGCTGAGCATGAAGATCTGCAACACTGGGTCATCATCATCATCATCAGCCTAAACTGTTGTCCACTGCTGGACATAGGCCTCCTACAAATTGCGCCATTTTACCCTGTCTTCGGCTTGTCGCATCCAGCATCTGCCAGCGACCTTTCGCAAATCGTCACTCCACCTAGCCGGTGGGCGTCCTACACTACGCTTGCCAAGACGCGGTCTCCACTCAAGAACACGTCTGCTCCAGCGGTTGTCGGTTCTTCGACAAATGTGGCCAGCCCACTGCCACTTCAGCTTGCTAATCCTATGTGCTATGTCTACTACTTTGGTTCTCTGTCGGATAAGATCGTTACGGATCCTATCCTTCAGAGAGACTCCGAGCATAGCACGCTCCATAGCTCGCTGAGTGACACTGAGCTGGCGGACCAGTCGTGCTGTGAGTGTCCAAGTCTCAGCACCGTAGGTCATAACAGGTAGGACGCACTGGTTGAAAACTTTAGTTTTCAGGCATTGTGGTAGAGGTGACGAGAAGACTTGACGTAGTTTGCCAAATGCTGCCCAGCCCAGCTGGATCCTCCTCGTAGCCTCCTTCTCAAAGTTGTTCCTACCTAGTTGAAGGATCTGTCCAAGGTAGGTATATTCGGAAACAACTTCGAGCTGGTGGCCACATACAGCGACAGGTCTTGGATCAAGGTGTTGGTTGATCATAACCTTGGTTTTATCCAAGTTCATTTGAAGACCTATGCGCTGTGTGTGTGTTCAGAAATGCTGTTGTTGGCAATTGAATCCTTGATGATTGAGACTTGTTTCGTGTTTAGATACTTGCAGCAACAAACTGTTGTGGATTTTAAACAATGTAATGTGGATTGTATGTACAGGTTTTCCGCGTTGTAAAAGGATCGAACTCAACGAAAGTGATAAGTCCGAATAATTCTTGCTATGTCGTATGTTTGACAATTGGATTTGTCTACTGATTTATAACAATGCTTTAGTGCTGGAATATTCCAGCGCGAATTCGAAATAGCCAAGAAGACAATAGTAAAGTCCGCTCATACATAGTTCATAGTTAATAGAACGACAATACACGGTATACATTCTGTAACGGTTGAATGCGAACAGAAGTTACTTCTCATTGTATTATTTGCGAGTCGGAAACTAAACTACAACAAATATGTTTATGGCACTAGTCTTGGAATTTTAGTTCGTCTGCATCAAAGATTATTATTACCATTTTTCCAAAAATGATTCCAGGGAACGTGAAGGGTAAAGTCTTATTCAACTCACCTCACATATTTTCAAAATTGTAAAATACTAACCTTATAACAAGACGTTCCTAATTGCTAAACATTTTAGAGCATTAGAGACATCCCAAGGTAGTTGGGATTATCTCTCTCTTCAGCCACATGAAATCTACTGCTGAATAGTGAATGTAAATAGGTCTCCCCCATGGATCGCTACATAAACCTGCTGGAAGTGGCCTGTATTAACCAACTTCCTACGACCTCAACCAGATCATCCGTCCTTGGGTGGGGGGACCTTTTGGGTGGCCGAAAGGATTTAGAGTGGAGGCCACATAAAAGCAAGCGAAGTTGGGATTCACCCATACATCCATCAGCCAAAGGAAGCCCACTGTAGAACATAGGACTCCTCCACCGTGACGTGTGCCTCTAACAAAGTTGTTTGACCTTCTTGTGGGTGGATGTGCTACGCTGCGTTTTTCGCTACGTAGTCTCCATTTGATAACTTTTTGGGTAACCCTAAATTGAACGAGAGTAAAACTTTTGAACGAACAAGATCTAAATTCACTACACAAGTATACCAATGATACCAGAGAATAGTTTCCAAACATACAACGTTTGCCGAAATCTTCGCGGACGTGATTATTGTACCATAGTGACAAGGGATAGGCTTTATCTGCCGCCATTATTGGGCTATAATGTATTTTCTCCCAATATTCCTTAGCCTTACATATCATGATAAAATTGTAACGGAGTTTGTATATTGGCGGTGTTCATACAACTGTCGGATGCTACTGAAATATAGTTGTTTCTGGATAAGGCAAATACATATTAAGGTTTTTGATACGATTTGATAAAGCTGTTAAAACAAATCGCCTGGAGTAATACTATATTTTAAATATCTCTTGACTATTCTTGATCATGTTAAAAGGATATTATTAGGCTGATATCTACAACTAGGGATGTTTAGCTATCTTTAAAGATTGAAATAGTTATGCTTTACCTTCGTCGTTCTAGATAATATCTATGGATAAGGCACTGGCGATGCTAACCCAATTTTAACACATTACCAGCGACTCTTGAGCTCGGTGTTGCTCTTGCTCACCATCATGCCATTGGAGACTGTTTTTGCTAATAGTCTATGTGGATGGCCATCCATGGCAAGGAAGCTCGGGTGATATATACTATTGTGAAATCTTTTGTGTACTCTTGGTCACTTTTAGCTATGCTGTTGGTGAGACTTGATTTATCAATTATTTATTATCAATTAGCCATGCTCTTACTGACCTTCAAAATCATCAATAACGCCAAGGGATATTTTTAATGTAAGTACTTTGCAATATCTCGACTAAAATATTGGTTTATATTATAAAATTTATATTTGTAATTTGTTTTTGTCGTTTTCGCCTTTCAATTACATTTAATGCTTCTATAAATATATTTTGATCCAAGCGGTGTCAGGGTAATAGTTAGTAGTCAATATTTCTTCTCAGCTTCCGCCTGAACGGCAGAAAATATTCTATAGAGCCTCCGACATAGATCGGGCTAGGATAAGTTTGATGAAGTATTGTGTAGTATGGATTTCCGTATTTTAACATTCGTTGTTCATATCTGATAATTACAGGCTGTAATTTATTCGAAAAGAAATGTCGATTTAGTTTCCGGTTTTGCTCTTTTAAATATAAATAATAATGAATATAACCAACATCACATACATAGTCCTTACTCTACACTAACATTTATCCTGCGTATCAGAAACTACGAGATACTTTTCAGTCACACAAACTCCCAGCCAGGAAACAAATACTTTACACGCAAAGATTTGTCTCAATGTGGGTATCGGACCCGCGGCCTCGGGTTACACAACCGTCTAAGCAACTACGCCATGGAGGCGGTAATAAAAGGACATTAAGGACTGCCTCCATGGCGTAGTTGTACTACGGTACGGTTACAAAGCTGAGGTCTCAGGTTCGAATCCCGGGTTGGGAAAAGTGATATTGGATTTTTCTATTCATTATCAGCCCAGAGTCAGAAATTTGTGCCCGATATGGCGATAGGCTCGCCACCTATCACATCCTGGGACGGAACATACAAGGCCAAATGTGGGTGTCCTGGCACCTCTGCCTTCTGGGAAAAAGGCGTGAGTTTATGTATGTTATGTATGTATGTCAATCTTAGGGCAGATTTAATAAATAGGAATGATAGTCTGACTTTACATTTTGCGGTAACATCAAGCTGTGACATCAAGATGCGATGGTATGCAAATGTAATGGTTGCTAATCCTGACTCATGAAAAAAACGTAGGTATGATTTCAAAATTTAAGAACAAAGAAAACACAATGATTAATATTGCAGCTCATATCCACATAGATTATTTAATTATAATTATACTAGATAACAACAGATATTGTGTTACTATCGTTCACAACATTATGGTGGGTTCATATTTAGCTCCGTTTTGAAAGTCATGCTTTCTGATTAGAATATATAGGTAGTTTACATTAGTCTACGTAAGAGTTTGTATGTGGAATATGAGGATTTTTCAAAGAGGAAAAGATAAATAACAATATTTTTATGCGCTTAGTAATTATTTTGGGTTTTTCGTGTTTCGTGGTTATTTTTCTAAGAATAAACTTTTTTTATATATAACACATTATTTATAGTTTTAAATCCTTTTCAATGATTAGCTTTAAGAGCTTGGAAAGTAGACATTCGAGATTCAATTTCTAGGACTGTTTGTTAACATATTTGCTTTGACACATACATTGTTATTGGAACCATCTAGAAAACTATGTATATTGAAACACGAAATTCAATTTGAAATTGTGCAATATCGCCGTACAGTCAACTATGATTACTTGCGTAATGATATTATACTGTCATTTACTTACGTAGTAATGAATTTAAAGGACGACGCGGTTGTATCTTAATAAAATATGTAAATAAAGTTATTTAGCAACTTATCTAGGCTCATCTCTATTTATAGATACAATGCTTGGTAATATAATGATTTCAGTGTAAGGCTCTTACATCAGGGGAGTTAGTTATGATCCAAAATGAAATTCGAATGCTCTAACGCGGTACGTAGAAGTGTACGATTATGCCTAGAACCTCCACAAAATGTTTGAACCCCTTCAAACGTCGTAACCATAGACTAAGTCCGGATTAAATTGTAAGTGATATAGGTATAGTATTGATTTTTAAAAACAAAAAAATAATAATTCCGATTGTACACCAATTTCTCAATCTACATAAGTAGATTTTCCTAAACAACTTTTCAGCTCCTGTCAACCAGGATTAAACATTTCGCAATGAATATACTTCGAAATGAAGCTCGGTGAGTCACATAAGGACATTACTCAAGGACGCTTATCATCGATCTGCATCTTAATTACTTAGAAAATAAACATTTGTATTTCCCAAAAGTACATCAAATGCCAATAGATAGTCAATCACCATGCACTAGAAGGGTAAGGAATTATCGTGAAGAAACCTGCGTACTGTAGCGATTTGGAGGAATTGATATAGTATGTAAAAGTCCACCAACCCCTACTATGTCAGCGTGGTGGACTATACAGGGTATATCAAGACTGCTAACGAAAACGAAGCCGGGTGGTAGTTTAAGCGACTTCAGACACAATGCAACAGAAAAAGTTGCAAAAAAAAGCGACAATTTTTTTTTGTTATTTTTTTCCTATGACCATATTTGGGTGGTAAATACATTTTTTCCTAAAATAATAGTGTATACCCGTTTATTTATAAATAATCTAAGGTATAAAAGTGTAAAAAAATTTATTTTAGCAAAAACTATGGATTTACCACCCAAAAATGACGATATTTAAAAATCATAAAAAATAATTGTCGCGTTTCTTTGCGAAATTTTTAGTTGCATTGTGTTTGTAGTCACTAAAACTACCACCCGGCTTCGTTTTCGGTAGCAGTCTTGAGACACCCGGTATACCTTACCAATCTCAATCGTACTCTCGACTGTAGGAGAGGCCCGTGCCCTGCAGTGGGACTTACATAGACTGATCAAATACAATACAAATACCTGAAATTAAAACCAGAGACTTAACAAGTACATACCTCATGACTAATTATAACTCGATAATATTGTGTCCGATAATAACGAAACATGTACCTCTTTGTTAGATGTAATTATTTTATGTTTCATTCATTGTGTTTGAAGAGAGATAAAGGAACATTGAACTTAATTTGTCACCTAAGTAAACGTTAAGATAAGTCGATTACGGTTGTGATTCTCGGATTGTTTGGTTAACTATTTTGTTTATTAGATAATTTATATGATTAGCTGTGTGTGTTTGGAATGTTTTGAAATTGCATAATGTCATACGTTTTGAGTTAAAATGTTAAGTTTTGTTGGAATATTTTGTATTTTGTTATGTTTTATAATCTAGATTTTAAGGGTTTTTAAAGTCGCCCACGTTTTTTTTTTATTTTAGTTCTATCTTTAGTACCCTACTTATCCTAAAGGTATTATAAAAAGATGGTGTGTTCATTGTCCTGGAAATACAATAAGAAAGTGTCACAAAAGTAATCCCTTATAGTATTAGGTTTATATAATTTCTGTTGATGAACCTTAGTAAGTTAAATAAAAATAAAGTTATAAAATTATGAAATCTAGTTGAAAGACGGATGAACGTAATTTGTGTAGTATTTCATTATTTCCTGAACGAATGTTGACAAAAACAGGAGAACGTGAAAGATATAGCCTAAATCTGTTCTTGTTTAAAATCATTTTGTCTACCTAATTTATGTGTAAATGAAATATTTTACAAAAAGGAAAATACGAAGAAGATGTATAAACTATAAATTAATTGGTATTACTTGCCTAATTGTCCTATACAACACAAGGTTACGGTTGATTGGATTTATTCCGCTACATTAGCCTAATGTGATTCAATTGTCTTACGTCGCGGTTTTGTTTCACCTGTGTACATCAAATTACAACCAAGCCGTCAAAATTGTGTCGACTGACAGGAGGAATCATCTTATATTTGTGTCCCTGTTTCTGTTCTCCCCATCAGGTGTATTTAGAATTTTAATAAGACATTGAATGTTTTATCTTCTTTGCTCAAACTGAATTCAAGAGTCCTTCTATAGGGTCAAGACTGTCTATGGATAAGGTCGTTTATATTTGTAAGTTAAAAAATCGAAAGGGTTCTATCGTTCAATTTAAGGACTCAAATCGATAAAACACGATTTATATATATATAAAAAAACAATAGTGAAAGTTCAAATGTGAAATAGTTTAGAGAAGAAAGATGGTTACAACCTCCTTGCCCTGTGCAGACTAATCAAATTACGAATTATATCGAGTTATGCCACCTGTTGAAATGCTTCGGTAATTGGCTCATTCAGTAGAAAAGGTGCGTGTTAACCCACTTTCGCATTTTCGTCTTCACCTTGAATGTTTGGTAATTTCCGATTTGGATTTACTTCGCTATTTGGTATTTCGCACGGCAGATAATCTTGAGTCTTTGAATTCGAATTTGCATACGTTTAGTGGGTACTGTATAGATCATAAATATTATACGACTGCAATGCTTGTGATGTTTGATAATGTCAAAATATAATAGTCACCGGCAAAATATAGTTATTCATTACCGGGTTTTATAGATGTACTGGATTCCTCGTAACCGGGTGTACCCAGGATATCCAAAACGAATCACCTGTGTGAATCACTATAAAGGTTTATTTAGTTTTGTATACGGTGATTGGCATCTAGGCGTATACGAATATTCCTTCACCAGTTAGTATATCTGGTAACTTGATTAATTTTATAGAGGTTTTAAAATAAAATGGAAAATAACAAACTATTACTTTAATGTAATTACTTGGTACAAAACAGTCTTTTCACAACCTAAAATTTGGACATTTCGTTTGTCCTCGTGAACTCGTCCTTCTTCTGTGGTTCTTTGGCCATGACTTTGTCTCTTTTCCTCACCAGCATGTAAATTAGTCTGTAAATAAATAAAACAGGATTAAGTCAGTTTATTTTTTATTTTTTATTGCAATGAAGACGAGCAAGCCGTTCGCCTGATGGTAAGCGATACGACCGCTCATAAGCAGTAGCAACATTCCACTGCGCTAGCCATCCTGAGACATAAGATGTTAAGTCTCAATATGTCCAGTAGTTACTCTGGCTACAATATCCTTCAATCCGAAACACAACAGTGCATTTAAAATGCTGTTAGACGGGAGAAATAGGCATTGCGGTGGTACCCACCCAGGCAGCCTCTCACATATGAGAGACCTACCACTAGTTAGTTAGTTGTCAGATGATCCTTTTTTTTTAAACATCAGCATAATTATTAAAACAAAAATTGTAATGAATGGCGAGACGAGCATGTCGTTCGCCTGGTGGTAAGCGATACAACCGTCCATGAACAGGAATTCAAGGTGTTGCTACACCTTGAATTACAAAGTAATGTTTGGCTTTCCACTGAAAAGACAAACCACTGAATATATCGATGGATAAGTAGACATAGCTCCGTGTTTTTTTCACTCTCAGCCTGAACCAACAGGTTTTCATACTTTTTTTTAGTTTTTGCCGTACATACCATTAATCTATATTCTTTCATAAATCATCCTTCCATCGTACCTTGAAGAAGCAAAAATGCAAGACAACATTTTTTCGTATCGCAATGTCTACTCACTTACAACAAGTAGTCGTTTGAAATTTGGAATAAAAATTAACCCTGGTTATAAAATTGAAAATGAATTTAGGGATCGTCATAAGTTTAATGTGAACTTACCCAAACAATCCTAAAGCGAAGATGGTAAGAGTAGCGTCGAACATGTAGAATGCTCCAGGGAACGAATCTATAGTCATCATGTAGATGTAACTTGATGATGGCATGTAGATAGACGGTGCTAACGCTTCTGTCACTCCCATCAGTGCATTCAGCTTCGCTATAAATAAATATGAAGACTAATCAGTGGTAGAAGTTTATGCATTGCAGGTAAATATCGATAGAATGAAAGAAGTAAAGATTGTCTACGATCTTTTGGCGTTGTTGTCATGCTGTTTTCAAAATATTAGGTTTTTAACAGTTTGTCTCTATTCGCATTTTTCTATATAAGATGACGAATTTAGGTGATTCTTGTTTGTATTACGAGTATGAAAACTTATCTCAAACAAGGCGTAAAATAGATATTTTTTAAATATATCTTTATTTCTAAACTTCGCTACATTCTAATATGAACTGTACTAGTCTTTAAAGGTGCAGCAGTAAGTTTTTAAAGTGTGGATCCATCTTATGCTTGATGTTCTTTGACATATGTTTTTATTTAAGAAAAGTAGCTTATCAGTGTGCAAAATAACAACAGTCAACAGATTAAAATATATTTTATGAATATACCGGGTATATCAAGACTGCTACCGAAAACGAAGCGGGTGGTAGTTTTAGTGACTGCCTCGGTGGCGTAGTTGTACTATGGTACGGTTACAAAGCTGAGGTCTCGGGTTCGAATCCCGGGTTGGGTAAAGTGATATTGGATTTTTCTATTCAGTATCAGCCCAGAGTCAGGAATTTGTGCCCGATATGGCGATAGGCTCGCCACCTATCACATCGTGGGACGGAACATACAAGGCCAAATGTGGGTGCCTTGGCACCTCTGCCTACCCCTTCTGGGAACAAAGCGTGAGTTTATGTATGTATGTAAACAGCAATAAATGAAGCTTTGACAATTAAGAATATGAAATAAATTCATAAAAATTGACTAAAAGTTATGAAAACCGATATTATCTTTGGGAACTTCGCACCAAAAATGTAGGATAAAAAGTGGTTTTCTGTAAAAACGAGCATCAAAGGAAAATTTGAATTTAGAACGTACTGTTTTAAACACCACGGCATTTTTAAAACCGGCCAGTAACATGTACAAATGATTGAAATCATTTTGGTACCGTATTTTTTTTAAAAAGAATTAAAATCAAAACCGCCCGTTTTTTTTTTGCAAATGAGTGTAATATTAATGTATTATTACGAGACAGTTCATGTAGTAATTAAGTAGATTTTCATGTGTTTTGCTTAAATATCCCTAAGACAATATAAGTTATAAGTTATGTAAAGGTTAACCAATCGCTTATTTTGCACGCCCTCTTACGTAAGTAAAGAAAACAACATCTACATCGAAAGGCCATATTATTAAATTGTAATTGTGATTTTAAGGTATCACGGAAACATCAGTTTATTGCTTCCAATATCGTTATCTTTATCCATAGAAAGTCTCTGTACAAGTTTTCTCCAAAGATTTCAACAACGACCTTTTGGAAGCTGTCCGTATTCAACCGCTTCTTATAATATTTATAGTATCGTATTATCCATTATTTTTCTGATATAGTATTATCAGAGGACACTAAATAAAAAATAAAACCCAACAGTCACATAGTCCCACACTAAGATCCAGTCTTGTGCTGCGGGTATCAGGAATTAAGAGAGACTTTTCGGTCTCACAAACACCCAGACCCGAAAGAAATATTTGTTGGTCGTACAAACATTTCTTTCGGTGCGGGGATCGAAACCGAGGTCTCTCGTTTCACAGGCGGCGTCTAACCTCCTGTGCCACAGAGGTAAATAGAAGATCATACAAGCTTTACTTTGATGTCGTTACGGACGATATCAGGGTTATACAAATATATGAGATATGAGATACAAATAATTATATATATTGACTGTCTCGGTGGCGTAGTTGTACTAGGGTACGGTTACAAAGCTGAGGTCTCGGGCTTCGAATCCCGGGTTGGGCAAAGTGATATTGGATTTTTCTATTCATTATCAACCCAGAGTCAGGAATTTGTACCCGATATGGCGAATGGCTCGCCACCTATCACATGTGGGACGGAAAATACAAGGCGAAATGTGGGTGTCCTGGCACCTCTGGCGTAAGTTTATGCATTTATGTATGAGATATGATGCAAATAAGAACGCTGAAGATTTAACGAAGTGGAGGAGACTATAGGAAAGTTGAAAATGAAATTGATAACGCCAGATGTAATGAATGAGCCAATTTACCTTTTACAAATCCTCATTCTTAGTCAACATTCTTCTTTAAATGTCTTATCAATAAGATTAAACCAGGTTTGAAAACCTACTGGTATTCAGAGTTGTATTAGATACACGTTCATAGTTCAACATAAGACAACAAATTATAAATAAATACTCGTAAATACACCTAACAGCCACATACATAGTCCTAACCCTACACTAAGATCGAGTCTTATTTTGTGGGTATCAGAAACAATTAGAAAGTTTTTGGTCTCATAAACACTGAGATCCGAAATAAATACCTGTGGATCACCCAAGTATTTTTCTCAGTGTGGGAGTGGAACCCACGGCGTTATGCGTCAAGGAGGCTGTCTATTAGTTAACTATGGGGTAATAGATTCTGGTCAAACATACACTCACCAACTTCTTCTGTAGGAACACTCTTACTGGCAATAGACCTGACCGCAGTCAAGCCAGTATGACTAAATATGTTGAGCACTGGTGCAGAGTAGTACCAAGTTCTATTCGGTGCGAAGGCGAACATGAAACATCCAGCTATCCTGCTTGCTCCCGCTAGTCCACCTATCACGCTGTCCTGCACCAACAATCTTTTGCTCAGTACTGATATGCAGAACATTGTACCTGAAGAGGAAAGAATATCGTAAAGCCATAAAGTTAGAGAATATTATTTAAATTGTTTGTTATTAAAAGTTATAAGTATAAAAAATTCCGGATGTTTAGCTAGTTTGAAGGCATTCAAAATGTACCATATTTATAAAAATATGAACTAAATTTAGATTTATCTGCTGCGTTTTAACCAATGCGTGTTGCATTTCGGTATAGATTACGTCAAACCTAACCATGACCTTATGTTGATAAAGTAATCGAAGTATTAACAACTAGTGTTTAAATATTGATAATTATTTTAAGTATTATGTATGTTGAACATTCGAGGAAGGTATAGAAAACTTATGAATGAATTTTAATAATTCTTTTATCAGTTTTACCTTTATATTTATGTATATGAACGACTCTAATTAAGGGTTTAGTCTTATCCTACCAGACTGCCCTAGAGTGCGCTAGTGAATTTCTTATACTTTGAAATTGTTTTATACATCTGTCAGGTCCACAGACATAGTTGGCTTCGAAAATTCTTTAAGCTATTTGTTTTTTCCTTTATTGAAACGGGATGTTCAATAATAAGTGGACTGGTTTGAATCCTCATTTATTTCTTAATTTAAGACGGTGCATTGATACCATTTGCATTCGTGCATTTTTACAGATGCTTACGTCAGTGCTAACTGGTGAGACCACTAAAAGGATCTCTATAAAATCGTCCGCATAAATAATTCAACATCAATATTATCCTACATTTATAACCTAAAAAGAAGTGAGCTACCTATATGACGAAAACCGGGTTCCGAATGCAATTAGCGAAATGTAAACTAGTACCAATAAAGATCTTTTTGCCTCTGATAATTAAATGGGTATGTTTTGAGGCACGCACGTCGCGTGATGAATGCATTTCCTTATCACCGTCAGAGCCTTGACCCACCCTGATAAACTCAACATGCAACATTATGTTATTTCAAGTTAAACATTTTTTTGCCTTCTGCGCCCAATTTTTGGAAGGTCACATTGACGGGACAAACAAGATCATAACCGTTGATCTTATTTGATTGCATTTTGCAAATAATTAAATCGTTCACAAATAACATTAATAATTTGCGTTGTTTTTAAGAAAAAGATACGAGTAAGTATGTTCGAAGAATTTTTATGAGTGTGCCAAATTATTATTTCCGCTTGCGCACTGATCCGCAAGATCACTAACTAAACCGGTACTTTTTATTTGAATTCGGCGTCATCCATACCAAAATTTACTTTTTTATTCCTACTCTGAACATTAAAGGTATTAATAACGTTAAAGAATAGGTAGAGTTTGAAGATTTTTTTATTGTTATTAATGGCAAGATGAGCCGTTCAACCGATGGAAAACGATATGACCGCTCCTGGATAGTAACAAAAAAAAAACAACAACGGGAATAATAAAGCAATGCTTAACATTCGAATGCGCTCACCATCCTGAGACATAAGATATTAAGTCTCATTATGTCCAGTAGTTACTGTGGCTAGAATGACCATCAAACCGGAAAACAATAGTGCATTAATTGTGTCACCACTGTTTGGTGGGAGAAATAGAATTTTCAGTTGGGTTCAGTTGGATTACCCAGTCCAGTTGGGTATTATGAAAACGTAAAATCAATGGTTTATGACTTAAAACGATATCAAATATGGTTACAAAAATCTTTGAATATTTATTTCTACGGATAGCTTTGCGCAACAACAGCAATTGAAATCGTACGGTTGATTGTCCGTATTATGCTTGCTTGCAGCTTGCCCTTAAACAAATGCAGCACGTTCTACGAAGCGGCATTATTACTTTTGCTTAGTGGCAAGCAAGCGTAATATATTCGTGGACAGAGCTACGGTTAGTAATATGTAAGCTGCAAGCAAGCGTACAACAAGTGGCAAATGACGAATGCGTGTGTACTGCGTATGTAGTAACGCTACGTGGAGATTTAATAGTAAACGTAGCTACTATCGGTCATATTCATAGATAGTTTTAAAAACTATTTTAAATATCGAATGTTTTCTTCCTTTCGCACGAATTTTGAATTCAGTCTGAGCGAAGAAGACAAAACATTTTTTGTATGCCTTTACAGGACTAGTTTTTAATGTAATATTTGCAAGTTTTGTCGAACTGTCTAGTTTGAATCAGGTTGGATAATTATTTTCCAATCATTAAAGTGAGTATGAGTTGGGTTAGTCGTATTAAGATATATTAGGTATGTGAGAATGTGGAAACTCAGGTTTCTAAGTTAGACGCTAATATAAATAGGATTTTAGTAGGTACTCAAGGTTCGTCGAAATATCATTGCATTGAATAATGCACGTTCCCTTAGTGACGTTTAAGATTTGTAGAAACGTAACAAAACACCAGTAGTTATTGTGTTTTTAATGTAAAAATATCACGACGTTTGGTCACGATTATTTTCCGCCAACCCGCACTAGACCAGCGTGATCAATCGTTCTCTCTTCGATAATAGAGCCGGCAGTGGGACATATATGGGCTGATACAATACGAAGTAATGCGCATCTACTTATCATTAAAAAACCGCATGAATGAAAAAAATGTGTAATATTTTACCAATAAATACATGCAGTGTTAATGCAGATAACCTATTACCGCGTAATGACTAGGAAAAAAACTTAAATTAGCATATTGTTGTGGTGTGTCCAATATGAGATAAGGGTACTTGCATAATTGCTGATAAGCCTTTACGTGTGTAACTTTGGAATGGGTAGGTATTGTTCTTTATCGATATATGATCACACCGCCAATAAATAAAACTCAATTCTCAGGTCAAATAATTGACTTTGATTTGTATTCATTAAAGAGACATATTTTTCCGGGTTTTTATTTCTTTGTCCCTTTTATATCAGTCAAATACATAAATAAATACACCAAACAGTCACAATACATAGTCTTGATCCCACGCTAAGATCGAGTCTTCTGTCGTGGGTATCAGAAACTTCGAGAGACTGTTCGGTCTCACAAACACACAGACCCGAAATAAATACCTGCGTCCACACCACAGTCCACACAAAGATTAATTTTGTGCTGTTATAATACGTAATCATTGCATTTTTGTTTACTATACGGATACTATTTTGAATGATTTAATATAGGTACTGATATTGATAAATTGCTACTGAATTTGTGTACAGTCCGGAGGCCACTCGAGAAAGATCTGCAGTAACCATTATTTTGCACATAAATTATAAAATATTTTTAGTATGTAGTGTATGGGTGTTTCATTTGAGAAATTACGAGATACTTTTCAATCCCACAACACCTAGCCCTGTAACAAATACTTTAACATTCGTTTTTTAAAACACAAACAAATTCTAATTTCTAAGTTAGTTTCTCATTCATTGCGCCACGGCGTACTATAACTAATCATTCCATATTGCACATAGAAGTGGCGTTTCTTAACATAGCATATTAGGGCCAAGACATTTCATCAAAACATTACCGACTGCATCAAATCTAGTTTGCATTAGCTTCATTAGTTTGTAGAGTTTATTTATTATTAAACAATTTACTACACAAACAAAATAGAAAACTGAAACAAATATAATAATTGGGAATGTATAAGATCGTTAATTGTACTTTTATATATAGGTATGTATAGGTACAATAAGCGATCTTATCGCTCAAAGGTAATGTGGTACGGACAACTATGGAATGGATTTGAGAAAATAATCTAAGAAAGAAAAGTTTAGCAAATATAAATATGGATACATACCTCATGCATGCATATATACATAGATAAATTAATAAGAGTAATAATACAATAATGGATCCAAATACATATATAAATATACATATAATGCTCAAATATACAAAACAGGAAAGTTATCCTCGTAAATGCAACAATTCAGCACGAAAGATAGTGTTCCTTTACCAATTTATTGAATGATGATTGTGATCGTGCCCGTCTCACTACAACTTACATACATAACATACATAATCGTCACGCCTTTGTCCCATAGGGGTAGGCAGAGACAATAGACCGCCACTTTGCTCGATCCTGACATACTACTTTCGCTTCATCCACTTTCATCAACGTCTTCATGCATTCTCGTCGGTTCAGGGTACTTTTAACCTGACCCTTGTTGAGGGTATCACCGATTTGGATGGTGTATGTTCGGTGAGGTCGACCCCTACCGACTCTTCCATCCACACTCGCATTATGTATTTGTTTCGTAATTCTCCTTTCATCCATCCTCTCTACATGACCAAACCATCGTAACATTCCTTTCTCAATTCTCGTCACTACATCCTCTTTCACTTCACAAGTTTCCATCACCACGCTATTTCGCACTCTGTCACACAAGCTTACACCACACATTCCCCTTAACGATCTCATCTCTACTGCCCTAATTTTACTTTCATGCTTCTTTTGCCATACCCAACTTTCACTACCATACATAAGCGTTGGAATTAACACTCCTCCATGGACAGCCAGTCGTGCCTTTTTGGAGACCTTCCGACTATTCATAAAGGAGTGTAGCGCACCATTCACTCGATTTCCCGCATTCACTCTTCTTTCAATATCGCTATCATGCTTTCCATCACTTGTGAAAACACAGCCCAAATATACGAATTCATTCACTTGTTCTACTTGCTCATTACCTATCATAATATCGCATTTTGTCATATTCTCTTCCCTTTCAAATACCATAACTTTCGTCTTACTCACATTTATTTTCATTCCTTTTCTCTCAAACGCTTCATGCATAATTGTCACCATATTTTGTAGCTCCTCCTCTGATGATGCAAGAATAACCTGATCATCAGCATAGAGAAGACATTTTAGTGACAACTCATTCATTCTTATCCCATATTCACTATCTTTCAGATCTTTTAGGCAACCGTCCATGAAAAGGTTGAACAACCACGGGGACGCTACACATCCCTGTCTCACACCCTTATCGATGCGAAACCAATCAGTGTATGCTCCGTTTATCCTAACACAAGCACTAGAGTTCTTATAAAGAGACTGTAGTGCTCGAATTAGGTTGCTGCTCAACCCAAACTTGGACAGTGCTGCCCATAACTCATTCCTCATCACTCTATCACAGGCCTTTTCTAAATCTACGAAGGCGCAGAAGACTTTTCGACCTTTAGCTAAGGTCTTCTCAGCAACATTTCGTAGAGAAAATACCTGATCCGTGCATCCCATACCCTTCCTAAATCCTGCTTGCACGTCCCATATCTTGTCATTCGTCTCTTTTACAACTCGCTCAATCAATACCTTAGCATACAATTTGCCGACAACACTTAGGAGGCTGATACCACGGTAATTCTGACACTCCTGCTTTGATCCCTTGCCTTTGTATAGTGGAACAATAACGGCGTTACACCAATCTGTTGGCACAACACCACTTGTCCAGCACAAATTCAAGAGATGACAAAGCAGGCGTGCCACCACACCCTGTCCAGCCTTCAGCATTTCGACTGTTACTCTGTCATACCCAGCAGCCTTACCCATTTTCATACTTTTCAACGCTTTCACCACTTCCATCACATCAATCTTATCTTCATTTTGTTCACTTTCATCCGTCACTGTACACTGCTGTGTTTCCTCTTTTTCAAACAACCCTTCAAAGTATTCCTTCCATCTTTTCAGCACACATTCTTCTCCATTCACTAGTAGTCCATGCTTATCCCTTACAGTACTAAGCTCCGAGGTACTTAACTTACCCCGGACACTTTTGATTGCTTTCCAGAAAAACTTGATGTTTTTCTGAAAATTCTCATTCAATCTTTCTTCAAACATATCTTTTTCTTCATGCTTCTTCTTTTTTACTACTATTTTCACTACATCTTTTATCTTCTTATATTCCAATTTTGCCTTGTATACATCTTCTTCACTTGCCTTTAGCATTCTTTGATCAGCTCTAATAGCTAACCAATCTCTCCATGCTTTCTTCATTTTCCACTTTTATCCTTTCTAACACACTAGACTGTTCGGGGATACGGCTACGCCACTTTTTAAACAGGTATTTTATTCGACACACGACCAAAAAGTGGTCAGTATCAAGACCCGTTCCACGGAACGATCTAGTATCCATAACATTCTTCTTTAATCTTTCGTCTACTATCACAAAATCAATCATACTCTTCATCGCAGCATTTTCCCAAGTATATGTGTGGATCAT
Organism: Hyles vespertilio; assembly: GCA_009982885.2. Lineage (NCBI taxonomy): Eukaryota > Metazoa > Arthropoda > Insecta > Lepidoptera > Sphingidae > Hyles > Hyles vespertilio. The sequence continues at coordinate 9,893,563 of CM042822.1, read as the reverse complement.
CTTGTGTGCAAACATCGTGTTTGTCACACATAAACCCATTTCCACACATATTTCAAGCAAACTTCTTCCATTAGTATTCACTCTCTTATCACCGAACGAACCTAGTACCCTTTCGTATCCTTTACGTTTCAGTCCTACCCAACCATTAAAATCCCCTAACATAACTAATCTTTCGTTTTGATTACGAATTTGCAGCACATCTCTCACTTTCTCCCAGAATTCTTCTCGTTCTTTTAACGCACTCTTAGATGAACTCGTACCTACATCCGTTGGAGCATATACCCCTAGGATAAAGATACGAGTTAATCCCACTTTCAATCTCACCCAGACAAGCCTTGAATTAACACATTCAAATTCATTCACACATTTTACCATTCTTTCAGATAATATGAGACCTACACCTTGACTGCATCTGGCCTTGCTAGGTACCCCAGCCCAGTATGCTGTGTAGGCACCATATCTTATGGTCTCACATTCCTTCCGTTTCGTCTCATTCACACACAGAACATCGATTTGTCTTTCATTCATCATCTGACACACTTCATTAATTTTTGCATCCATCCCTCCTCTAACATTTAAAGTAGCAAAGCGGCTTTCTTCAGTCCGCTTTTCGCCGGCATGGGATACGAGACGTGACGGGTGGCGAACCGCGTCGCCGCCATTTTGACAATTTTTGTTACAATTATTAATCATCATTGCGTTCCCACGAGTAGCAAGGGAAAAAATAACTGTCGAGCCTGGCAGAGCCCCGCATGCCTGGCCAAGGCTAGTCGTTATCTGGGGGCGCCCAACCCCAGGACAAACGGCTCGCTAAAGACTAGGCTCGCCCCTAGCCATGCATCTATCGGCGCGGCAGACCTTAGATTGGCAGTTAGGGATAGGATAAGGAAGGAAAGCAAGGAAAGGCATGGATTGTGTGATTGGGGAATGAAAATTATGAACTTAGGCAAGGAAATGGTTTACTGGGACACTACTAACACGGAAGGTGCAAGGTGAGAGTTAGTAGTGGCTCGGGGAGCCGGGGTCGCGTACCCGTATGTTATGAAATTACTACCGGACAGATAGTTTGTCATAGTCACCCCCTGACTAATACTACTACAACTTACTATAAAGAATAATCGAAGAATGACTACGAGGATATCTAAAGGTGAATGCAGTGCGAAATAGATAAAGTTCCATAGACGACATATTATATTCATCTTCACCTGTTCATGGTGCATCCAGTTTGTTAAATTACCAAACTCCGGTTGATAGTCAACAGCGTCATCAGTGCGACAAACACTGTCACATGCCAACTAGCTAGCGTAATGTTAATTAAATAATTCCTAGGTGGTGAGCCTTTGTACGACAATGACCTTCCTGTCGTTAAAGATTATCATGACATATCACCAATTATCAGCGTTATTTTAAAATATGAAACAGTATGCGAAATAAGAGGATTTCCAATGGACTGGACTCATGAAAAGTTTACATTCAAGCTAGATATGTGCTGCTTGAAGAAAATATTTTAGAAAAAATTTTATTATTTTCTTCTACTTACGTCATAAAACGTGTTATTTTTTGGAGTAAAACTATAAGCTGTTAAATCGTGGTAGGCCCTGTCATATTTTCCACCAAATTTACTTTGTTATCATGTAAGCATACTTAAGTTTATTACACAGACTAGTGATAAAGACATATTTCACGAGAACGTTAATTCTTACAAACGTATTTTAATGGAAATTACAAAATTTCACGCAAGTGAGGAAATATATCATTAAAAATTATTCCTGAAATATTTCCTGTGTTTATATTGCAATAAAATAACTTTGCATGTCAATAAACGTCACTGAATAATACTAAGCAAAAGCATAGAATTTACATAGTTCGAAAGCATTGGAATGAAAAGCCGTAGATTCATTCAAAAACCGAAATAAATGATTTTGGGTGATTTGTTTGTTAAATTTGGGTTTTATGATTATCAATAGTTTTATTTAATTTACTACTAAAACTTGTTTTACAGTGTAGGATTAGGATAATGTGTAAGAAATTTAGCTTCTCATTCCACATAATACTGTACTGGCGGTAGGTTTCTCATAATTATGTGAGAGGCCGCCTAGGTAGGTACCGCCGTAACGTCTAATTCTCCCGCCAAAGACCAGTGTTAATGCACTTTTGTGTTCCGGTTTGAAGTACATTGTAGCCAGAGTAACTAGTGGACATTAAGATTATATTTCAAGATGGCGAGCGCAGTAGATTTCCGAGCAAAGCTTTGTTATTCGTGGTGTTGTTTGGTTTTGTTACTGTCCATGAGCGATCGTATTACTTACCATAGGGCGAATGGAATGCTCGTCTCGCCATTCTTCGCAATAAAATGATTTATCAAAATAATACACCTGAAATTAATTTGCGCGGTATTAATAACAATACAAGTAATCTATTTATAATGCACTGCCAACCGGAACCCGATAGTTTTCCTCATTTCAGCTTGGCGGCAAACATACTCAAAGCGGTGCCTAGCCAGACGGCCTCTCACATACGAAGAACCTACCACCTCGTGTCAATGATCTGTGATTATGTCTATACGTTCTATCTGAACCACACTTTAATTTTTTACATATCAATTTACATGCAATAGAATTTTAACAATTAATTCTGAATTTGTAAGTACTATGTGACTTTGTTTGATAAGCTTTGACGCCTTATTTAATCAACTTATCATTATTAAATTGTATGAGCATTAGAATTTCAACTCTTAATTCTAAAATTGTAGAAACACACTTGCTGGTTTGATAAGTTTTGATTTATTAATATATTATTTGATCAACTGATCATTAAATTTTGCATACACATTATCGGGGGTACAACAAAAGCTCATATGACAACCTATATTTAGAAAAAACGTCCTGTCGAATGTAATAGAAAAATAACTTTTAGTCCGTCATCTGTCATAAAAACCCCGCCAAGGTCATGAATATATTGGTACTATGATTCCTTGATTACTGGTCGTCTGTCCCAACAATGCGGTCTATTGACATGAGATTACAATATAATATCTGGATTACATGAATCCCTGAAAAAATACAATTCAGATAATATGTTCTCGAGTATTTTAGGTATAGGTGAAAATCTAGACTAATACTAGTATACAGGGTATATCAAGACTGCTACCGAAAACGAAGCCGGGTGGTAGTTTAAGCGACTTCAGACACAATGCAACAGAAAAAGTTGCAAAAAAAAGCGACAACTTTTTTTTGTTTTTTTTTTCCTATGGCCATATTTGGGTGGTAAATACATTTTTTCCTAAAATAATAGTGTATACCCTTTTATTTATAAGTACTCTAAGGTATAAAAGAGTTTTAAATTATTATTTTAGCAAAAACTATGGATTTACCACCCAAAAATTACGATATTTAAAAAATCATAAAAAATAATTGTCGCGTTTCTATGCGATGTGTTTGTAGCCACTAAAACTACCACCCGGCTTCGTTTTCGGTAGCAGTCTTGAGATACTCAGTGTAATATCATAGCATACTTACCGAAAAGTCCCAGGACTATATTGATAGTGCCATAAACACTGTATTCCACCTCAGTGAAACTGAATCTTCGTATCGAATATAAATACGACACCTGCGAGTCGCCTGAAAAAAAGATAATTTTTTTTCGATACGTCGCATTCGACCTTCACATATTGACTCGATACTTTTAATTTTTATTTATGATCTCGTCCTTGCGGCTTGAGTGATTTTATTTGTCCTGTTTGTTTAAAGTATTTTATATTGGCGCGATATTATGAATATTACTGATGGAATATTCGGAATATCCTTGGGTTGATAGGATTATGACATCATCATCATCACCATCTCAGCCACAGGAAGTCCACAGCTGAACATAGGCTTAACCCAAAGATCTCCACATCGACCTGTTGGTAGCGGCCTGCATCCAGGGACTTCCTGCAACATTAGCCAGGTTGTCCGACCTTGTAGGCGGGCGTCCGACATATCGCTTGCCTTTACGTGGCCTCCACTCTAGATCCTTTTGGCCCTAACGGCCATCGGTTCTACGCGCGGATTATTACAATCTGCTTTAAATCAGATACAAAAAGACTGAACCCGAAAACCGTTCCACCGTCGTGTATCCAGTATCTTTGTTCTGTATATAGATAGCCACATGACAAAATTGGGGAGTACGAGAGAAATGAAGTGCGTGGTTGCCTGTTGGTAACGGACCAGACGTGGCTGCCAACATGTTTATTATGGTCGAGCTTTCAAATCCCAGGACAGACCTATGACCTTTCAGGAGTCATGTATGTATTGATATGCCATGTTCCATAACGTGAAAGAAAACATTATAAGGAAACCTGCATACCATAGCGATTCGGAAGAATTTCTATGGTATGTAAAAGTTCGTCAACCTGCACTAGACCAGCGTGGTGGACTATAGGTACAGCCTAACCCCTCTCAATCATACTTTCGATTGTAGAGGAGACCTGTGCCCTGCAGTGGGACGTATATGGGCTGATACAGGACAGAGAAATAATATACTGAAGCTAATGGGTTTTCCAAAGTATCTATTTAGAATTTTAGACTAACTACCAATAAATATGAAGGAAAACGTGCCTAGTTGTCATGAATATACTCGTATAGACTAATGTCGTCCTAGATGTATACATTTTCAATGAATATATTTGTGTTTATTTGTTACGCTTTCACGCCTTACCCGATTAACCGAACGTTACGTAATTTTGTATACAAGTTGTCAGAAGTACCGAAAAAGACATAGGGTACCGACACACAGGAAATAAATATTTGTCGGCAGAGATGGAAAATATATTTTTGTTGTTTTTAGTAATGATACCTGTGTCGACCGAAAACCGAACTTGATTAATAAAATCTGCAATAATACGGGTAAAACGGAGCGCAAAATCTAGTTTATAAAACAACAACAAATCCTTGACGGCAATTTTTAAAGATTATTTCAAGTGAACTCAATATGCCGTAGGTATTTCTTTGAACAGGTGCAATGAAATGAATACGGTTCATTTAGATATGGATACTAGTTTTTACGGTACATTACGCATTTAACCTTCGCGGTTTAATAATGTATCTGACTATAAAACGAGAGGCTGGAGGTTTAATTCCGTGGTTTTTTTAACTTACAATTTAGTGTAATTTATCCATGTACCACCGCAATGCTCATGCCTCCCGCCAAACAGCAGTGTAAATTTTGTGTTCAAATTGCGTTCTCATCTCTCTATTCATAGCAATTAAAAAAAGCAACAAAACAAGTTAATTCCATTCACAACCTCTTATTGGTCTCTCCCCAATTACTCTCTCCTGTCATTATAAGAGAAGACCTAAAGGGGTCATGGGGTCCTATAGAAAACTACGGGAGCAGTGCGCCATCACCTTCAACAACTCCGGGATGAGAGATAGAGTGCACGGCCGAGTCTCTGTTGGGGAGGCCCACAATATCTCAAATTCATCCAAAAACAGTAAGTGGGCGGCATCCAGGCCTTCAACAATGGAAGGATCAGAATTGGTCTTGTGCTTGGCGGTTACGCGGACATAAATAATGCATATGACGGGGTGTTTTAGTCTGTTTGCTGGCGTAGGTTTTATTAGGAACCAGCTAGGCTACATTCAGCAATGTGCCAGGCTGGAAGGCCAGTGACACTGACAAACCTCTTTTGACCTTCCCCGGTGTATAGAAAAGGGGAGCTTCATAGCTTTTTACCCTGGACATAAAAAGTTTTTCACCTCAGAGACACTGACTTTCGGAGTCATGTACGTATTGATTATCATTTACCGTGCACGTAGTTTAGCGGGGAAGGGAAACATCGTGTGATAAGTTTTATGCCGAAATGCCATCGTGATGGTGATGCATACGATATATCCGACATTAAATTGTGAGGTTTCACTACACCATTGTACGTAAAAAATATATGCGGTTGGGTACATGTTGAAATTTTTATAGGTTTTTGAGAATACCGTCGCACTCATTTTCGTACAGTTACTTTTCAGGTATTATTGAATAGGAACTGACGAAACCAATCTATTGATATATGATACGCGTGTATAATATAAATAATTAAGGATATACAGACGAAAATGGCTCTACACCATAGTGAAAATTAGGGTCACATCGATTCAAATTTCGATCCCTGAAAATTGTTTTCCTTACGGTATAGTTTCAAGGTTAATAAGCGACTTGTGGCAGTTAATTTGCGTTCAGCCACTGCGTCCTGCGGGGTGCAGGCTTAGCTAAAACCCAATACACTATAAAAGCAATAAAGAATCCTCAGACAGATCTAAATACTAAATAAGTGACATGAACATCCTGTATATTTATTGACAACAACTAACTCATATCCTGTATATACACAAGAATTCGGAGAAGACAAAATATTATTTTGCTTGAAATGCCGTATATTATTACTTTCCGGAATAGTTTGATGCATGACGTGTTTATTTTGTCAAAATCGTGAGGTTAGATTCCTTGCTAGGAATATTGATTATTCAATATCAAAATAGGTATGCAGTTTTTGTTGTTATCAAAATCAGAGTAGTTACTCTGTAGTCCAACACGACGACGAATGTTCGAACACCGCACGAAAAATTGTACGAATATGCCTAAATACTTCATAAAAAGTTAGATTTTTGTATTGTACGTCTGTGTAAGTGTATGATATGTAGGTTTCATAGAGAATAGTTTTGATTTTTAGAACTGGAAAACTTTTATCTAATATGTTAACGTTAAACCGTCAACGTCCGAAAATTCGAACTTCGTTTCGGAGTACAGAGTAATCCCTAGGCTCGTGACTCCTTTAATCATTCTTTATTAGCCACTGTACCAGATTCGGTCATATCCATTTGAAAAATTCACTCTATTGTACAGTGTGAGTTTTTATTACAATTTAAGTCTAATACCTACTTCCAAACTAGTTTCGCTGTGTTTTTTGAAGCCAGTTCTAATAATCCTCATGAGTAATGCTTATTTTATATATTATGCTCGTCTTGTACCGGTTTTATTATGGACTTTTTTACACTGTTTTTAGTCGTCTATAAGTTATTATAGAAAGCCATTTTGTGTGCATAAAAAGTAGGAATTTGTTATTCTTACTAGACAAGGTCAAAAAACCGCACTACCAAATCGAATATTACGGGTTTTTAGGTGTATGGACGGATTTGACTATATCTATCAGGTATACCGTTTTCATGTTATAATTTATGTAGGGGTGCTTTATAAAAAACTGCCCAGGGTGCCACCTAACTTACACCGCCACTTATATAGATACACTGTCCTAAAAACACTTATCTATATGTATATAAATACACCCAACACTTACATAGGTAGTCCTGATCCCACACTAAGATCAAGTCTTGTGACGTGGGTATCAGTAATTATGAGAAACTTTTCGATCTCACCAACACCCAGATCCTATACAAATTCTTGTGATTCACACAAACATTCGCCGTAATGCAGGAATTGAACTCGCAGCCTTTCGTTTTACAGACGGCATATACCGGGTATCTCAAGACTGCTACCGAAAACGAAGCCGGGTGGTAGTTTTAGTGACTACAAACACAATGCAACCAAAAATTTCGAAAAGAAACGCGTCAATTATGTTTTATGATTTTTTGAATATCTTCATTTTTAGGTGGTAAATCCATAGTTTTTGCTAAAATAATAATTTAAACACTTTTATGCCTTAGATTATTTATAAATAAAATGGTATACACTATTATTTTAGGAAAAAATGTATTTACCACCCAAATATGGTCATAAGAAAAAAATTACAAAAAAAAATGTCGCTTTTTTTTGCAACTTTTTCTGTTGCAACTTGTTCATTGTGTCTGAAGTCGCTTAAACTACCACCCGGCTTCGTTTTCGGTAGCAGTCTTGATATACCCTGTATAAACTACTCAATATTCAATATCTTTATTGCAACTACCACCATAGACTAGATATAGATTTTCCTTTCTTGAACATATTAAGAACGTCAGGGAAAAGTCGAAAAGGAACTTTTTTGCTTTGACAAGATTATCGAAATCAGCGTGGGGGCTATCTTTCAATACACTAAAAATTATCTGTGGAGCAACTTACTTAGGATGTATTTGTTATGGATCTCCCGTATGGGCTGATAGGGCTACTATCGGTGCTGTGCGAAGAAAATTGCTCCAGAGCCAGCGTTTGGCGTTGATATTCTTGTGCAAGGCATATAGAACTGTTAGTACCGAAGCTTTGCCTGTCCTGGCGGGTGTACTTCCAGTCGATCTGGAGGTGCAACGTCGCGCCGCCATGTATTACTCTACTAGGGAGAATATGGATAAAAGATTTTTAACTGCACGTGAACTCTTAAAAGTCGACAGATTATTTAAACCACTTCCTGTGGTATATAGCGAACTATTAGATGAATGGCAAAATAGATGGGAGGTATCTTTGAAGGGCCGGCATCTATACCAATTTTTTCCTTGCGTACGTGATCGTTTGACGAAGACTTGGCTAGATGTCGATTATTGCGTATCACAGTTCCTCACGGGCCATGGTAACTTTAAGTCTAAACTATACTCTTTTAAGCTTGTGGAATCGCCTGCATGCCCATGTTCAACAGCTAATTGCGAATATGAAAAATCCGCGCATCATATACTTTGGGAGTGTAGTCTTTGGCAGAATGAGCGTAAAACCATGCTGGATAGTACGCAAATATCATCTGGAGTTGTATACTACACGGACCTTGTAGAGACTAGAAAGAACTTCCATGCTTTCCGGCGTTTTTGCCATACCTATTACTGGATTCAAGCATAACAGTTCACATAATAGGTCCCATTTAAATGTAATAATAATTTGATCCGTGGTGCTTTACTGCTGGCTTCTCCGGATGTAAAAGTCTTTTTGCGAGGTTATTTACCTCTTTATTTCATTGTTTTGTCACCCGCTTTGCACGGAGGGAAGTGAACAATAGTTTATTTGCAACTCTTCCTATTAATTTAACTTTCTGATTGATTTCGTTGCGGGTTAAAGACAAGTTAGACATTCCCGGAGACTCGCCGAGCTTCAATGCTCAGTGTCATTACATTGCGTGCCACTGTTGATCCTGGCTTACAGGAGATGCGTGCGTATAATATATTACTATTGATTCCATATAAGGTGGAGGCCCATTTTTCCCTCCTGTGTCTCTCTTTGAGAGGCTAGCGACGCATTTTCGAATTTTGTAGATGTTCATGGGTGGCGATAATAAATGATTGCCAGGTAAGAGCCAATCGCTCTTTCATCAGATCCATGCAATAAAGAAAAAAGTAGATGTGGAAAACATTTACAATGATGAATTGCTATAAAACCTCGACTATGTGATAGATATTATAAATAAAGGAGCTGACGACCAAGTGTAAATAAACAATTTATTAGTGCACACTGCACTTGATATATCTTTTAAGGTCGACCCAAACTAAAATGTGGATTCCATTATCTTGAATGTCCTTGTTGCATCTCTTTAGTAGGTAAGGTAAATTTTTGTTTTTCTGTTTTTCATCATTTTTCGAGCCTTACATATTATTTACGTGTATTATTAACTGAACTTATTCATTTAAAATGACATTGATATGAAAATTGTATAATCAGAAAATAAATAAAATTATTATGATTATGTAATTACTTTATGTTTCTTAAGAAATAATAGTCTTAGATAGAAAACTTTTAACTTCATTATTTGGATTAAAATACTGCATATGCTCATAAGCTCACGCTAGTCTTACAGAAGAAGTAGGCAGTGATGGCACAACGACAAGTCCACATTTGGCCTTGTGTTTTCCGTTTCATGATGTGATAGGGGGCAACCCAACAAAAAATAAAATAAAATAAAACCCTGTCGCTCTATCAAGTACTCCAGACTGATAATGAATAGAAAACTTATATTTTGGATATTTTTAATATTCTGTCTATAATTAAAATTTTGAATTGCCACTGATATGATACAAAATCATATGCTTAAAAAAAGTTCGCAATAAACACTTTTGAATATTGCGAGTGCTCTAAATACAAATATTTGCGTTACGTATGTGCCCATTTCGTTTTGTGTCAATGGCAATACGTGATCTCGTTGGTCACGGACATTGCAAACCAAATACGTGGTGAAATTTTAAATAATAAACCTACGGAGTAATTTGAATGTATCTTATTAACCTATTGAATAATTTCATTAACATTTTCGCACAAATTGGGTCACGGTATCACACGATAATTTATCTCACAATTATTGCTGTTTAAATACGTTTAAAATTCTAAGTATTTTAATTTTGTATGTCCCTAGATACAAAATTAAAATTCGGGAAGCTCGAGTGGAAATTGTCGATATTAATTTTAAGTGCATTGTAATATAAAGACGTTTTCCGTCTTTATTGACCTTTGTGTTATTATAATTGGATTTATTATTTTTGTCGTCGTTTTAATTAATTATGGTTTCTAAGTTCTGGAAAATATAATGAGAAAACCTGCGTATTTTTCGATGATCGCAAACAAAGAATGAGAAGTCTACTAATAGGTTACAAGGGTGATGATGAGAAGAGATAAGTAGAACTACTTAAATAAGGTTGTAGTCGTAAAGATAGTTAGTCATACAAATTTGCAATATTGGCAAAAGGCTGAAAAGTACCCGGGATTATTAGCAACCTGCGAAGTTAGTCAGCCCTTACTGATGGATATTTCGGAATTGACGACCATACAAATGGGCTTCCAAACAAAGATCTGCGTAATATATGTCCATAGATCAGAACAATTCATGAAATAGAAAAATGAAATAATACTTTAAGTAATTAAATGTTTTTAGGTGATTAAGCTTTATTCACCCTGTCTTATAATCACAGCTGACACGATAAAACAGTTCAGTGCGTTCGTCCTCATTATCAAAGTTTATTTATATCTAACCCATTTTACCAATTGTAGATTACCAAAGTCCACCAGGCTAACTATACGGAGAACGGAATGAACCTTGGCGCCATACCTTCGGAATTTTAAAACTTGTTTACTTTCGAATACTAATTAAATTACTTTATCCTTAATTGTTATAAGTATCAGTATCACACGCACAAAGTTTTTTTTTTAACATTTTCACGGGTAAAATTACATTTAAACAAGTAGGTACATTTTGTAATTAAAAAATACCAACCAGAAAAAGTATTATAATGCAAATAGAAGACTTATCGTTTATTTTGGATCTTTGTGTGATAAATTCAAAGCAGAAACCAAAATGCATTCTATTGTGCATTGTTTATGGGTTTACTTTTATAATTGGCCCAAACGCTTCCTTAGAACAAAAATGTATCTATTCCAAAAACTACACTCAAGATGCTTTTAAGCGCTGGGATACTAATCTGGGATCGAAAACGCTTCATATTTTTAATGGCATTTTTATTTCGTGTGCCTATATAATTATAGCTATAGGAAGCAATATGATAGCCGCTCCCACGCAATCGATGTTTATGAAATCGATAATTATCAAGATATCCAATTTTCTAAACAAGTTTTCACCGGAATACATTATTGACTAACAGATAAGAATTTACAAAATTTGGAATGCAACTGCGAGTGTCTAAGATGTAGATAGTACAAGTTAAAGGCGATTAAACGAGGCTTAGGTAATATTCAGATTAACTCGTTAGCAAGAAGTGATTGAAGTCAAGGCGGACTTGGTAGTTAGCTCTTATAGACTGAATATAAAATCTTAGACTTGGACAATCTTTAAAACAGCTATATACAGATTTACTTTAGGACCTTTCAAAATCATATGATTAAAATATAAATTATTTAGGATTTTGTTGTGATCCTAATTTCAAGATTAATCTATTGGTTTTAAGTACACACAGTCGACAGGCTATATGCCTGTTCATATTCTCTACAAACATTGGCAAAGTTACAAAGCTGTCCTGTTTAGTCCGATTAATAAGATTACTTGAAATCTAATATCCGTTTTTTCCTCTCAACTTTAGCCCTGTCTCCTCCCATTTTCAGAGACATCCAATGTATCTCTGTATCAGCCCATGTACGTCCCACTGCAGGGCACGAGCCTCCTCTACAATCGAGAGTGGTTAGCCATATAGTCCACCACGCTGGCCCAGAGCGGATTAGCGGACTTTGCATACCATAGAAATTCATACAAAGTCGCTATAGTATGAGATTTTCCCACGATGTTTTCCTTCACCGTTACCGTTCAATGCAACTAAGCATTAAAGAGGAATATGTGCAGCAATTGTCAGTTAATATCAGATGAGCTATTTGCTTATTGTTACCGAGCGTAAAGAATGATTATGATGATGAATTCCTAGCCGTTTCGGCTTTGACGACTGTGACATTGGACACAAGAATCTTTAAATTGAACGTTGGTCTTGCGTAAGGAATATAACAGTTTTGCCCACCAAGTACAGTTGTCAGGCAAATCTATCGAGTATATAAATATATGTGCGTATATAAATAACTAATAAGTTGTGAAGGGCAATGCTAATTGCGTTTAAGGAAAATGTATACACAATGAATCAGAAAGGACGTGAATCCAGAATTGATTCAGGGAACGCGATTGTTGTGTTTATTTCGTTTTGTTTACCTACTTTGCATTAGAAGATGGAATTTCTCATAAGCAACATTACAAAATGATATATCTTTATTATTCCTTGATAGATATTAATGATATTAAAAATAATACTATCACAAATGCAAGCGGACTGGCAAGTGAGATACAAAAGCCCTATTCCTACACGCGATTCTGCATCTAGAACGTATTACTAAACGTTGCGATTTTTTTTTGATAAATGTGGGCTGTAATTTTTTATTTCAGTCACTATCGAATATCGCCTTCTTCTTTTTGAGAATTATTTAAATCCTCTACCATCAAGCAAACGATTGAGGGGTTAAGCCATATAGTCCACCACACTGGCCTAGTCCAGGTTGGCGGACTTTACATACCATATAAGTTCTTACATAACGCTACGGTATGCAGGTTTATTCACGATGTTTTCCTTAAAGATTATAGTGTTGTGGTGGTTGATTATCAATACATACATGAACTCGAATTATTGATCCCTTAATCCCTTGTAAATAATCCCAGTGGTTGGTAGGTAAGAGTGGTATCATCACAATTGAGCGCAAACTATACTCTACCATATAGTGCCGGGGCTATTTCAAAATGTACACTAAAGCGACAAAACTTTAATGGTCCGTGTAGTTAAAGAAACAGCCTACATATTACATAAATTAGCGGCCAAAGCTAGTAATTATAAAAACACATATACTTATTCTAAATTGAACACGACTATGCAATTTTCTTAGCACTTATTTGCGCTCAACTATCTACTAGTTAATGTGATTTGATAAGTAAGTCTACTTTAACCAGACGCTAAAATAACTGGTTATTGCGGAATTAACTGTATGTAACGTTTAAACTATGTGACACACATTGCCTCATTGATTTTTATGTATATTTTTACATTTACATAATCGTCACGCCTGTACGGAGTAGGCAGAGACTATAGATCGCCACTTTGCTCGATCCTGACATATTACTTTCGCTTCATTCACTTTTATCAACCTCTTCATGCGGTCTTGTCGATTCAGAGTACTTTTGACTTGCCCTTTGGTGAGGGTATCACCGATTTGGATGGTGTAGGCTCGGTTCTACCAACTCTTCCATCCACACTCGCCTTGTGCTTGTTAGTCTCCTTTCATCCATTCTCTCCACATGACCAATTCTATATCGTGCATCCCTATATTTTTGAAATTGTCCTTTAATACTTATAAAATGTATGAATAAGAGCTTATTAACTATCATGTTTCAGAGTATCTAAAGCATAGTTGTTAAAGGAGACGATAATACAAAGATAAATATTTATGTGATCCAAGATTATTTATTAAGGGTTTGGTTGTAATGACATCGAAAAGTCTTTGTAGTTTCTGATATCCAGCATACAAGATTTGGTACCTTAATAATCGATTAGCTATATCTACGTGTATTCTTACGGCCTTATTCATAGCCCTTTGTTAACCTTTTTTAGTTATCGAATGAATTGTCTCTATCAAACGACTTTTGAATTTACTTTGAGCGAAAAAATGAAATATTCGACATATGGGGGCCTTTAGGTTTTGTTATTCTTGTTGATTTTTATGGTTTCCTATTATTAATTAAGAGGATTATGATGCTTTCTAGTGAATACCGTCCAAATTGGTTGTAAATATTGGAGAAATTAATATTTGAATAATGATGTGTTGTTATCTCTCTCACACACCCGAATCTTAAAGGTCAGACGTCATAACCATAAAATGCATCCATTTTCTATTTTTTTACACTTTGTAACGTGATGGCACAGCAAATTCTTTCGATGTTCGATTTCTTATACCTATTTAATTAGTAAAAAAAACGGAGACCCAACCAATTCTACAAAATAACGATAAAAATATGTATGACAACTTCGAAAAACAGTTTGATTCGGTTGTTTACTTAAAATCATGTACATGTTTGATTTTGTTATTTAATTCTTTACCTAGCCTTATACCACAGTTTTGTAGTGCCGCTGGCTTGTTTGGCTTTCAATTTACATTACGTATTTACAATTATTAATTCAAATATGATTTACCCCGGTTGAAATTGATGTCCAGCTTGACTATAGGCTCATACACATTTGATACGGAAAAACCTTAGCAAACTCTAGCTCATGTAATAGTGCCTACCTCACAAAGGATATTATAAGTGTAGTAGGTATTCGCTTATAATTATACATATGCACATGGAGAGTGTCCCGCCCTCATACCCACCACTGTAACGTCTGTAAGCCAGGATCAACGTCAATCTATCAAACCAGGAATCGCGCTCAAACCCACAAAACATAATTATTAATGACGAGCACGTAAATAAGTCACTGCACTGTGATCTACATATGTATGTAGCTGTTATGATAACTTTTATGTATGTTCAGCTTCACCCGGGTGCAAATAAATTTATCTACAATAATATGTATGTATTTTACATATAAACCTCCCTCTTGAATCACTCTATCTATTAAAAAAACCGCATCAAAATCCGCCGTGTAGTTTTAAAGATCTAACCATACATAGGGACATACAGCTGGAAGCGACTTTGTTTTATACTATGTAGTGATAGTGATGGGATGCAAGGAGCCTCCTCTTTATTAATATGACACCTCTAGCGAATCCAAGAAAATTTATTAGCCTATCTATAAATGGTTACGACAAATCATAATTTTAAAATCTCCAAATTACATTTCATTGACCAATACACAACGAATTAGAAAGCAGATTGTAGGAATCAAACCCAGAACTATACGATTCACAGCCAGCCACCATAGCAATACTATTTGATCTTATAAATAATAAACGTTTTATTTGCTCAGGTAAACGTAGTAATTAAACGCAAACAATTTAGAGTTGTTCAAAAGACTTGTGGAAAACCTGATCTGATTAAATATAACTTAACCTTGAATAAATGTTTTTCTATACAAATGTGAGTCAGTATCAACAATCGGATACAAGTACCCACACTTGTTTGTATAGATCTTGAACCGTTTGTCAGTCGCGGTAATAAAACAAACAAAATTATTTATTTTTAAAGCTTCAAGGACAGACTCATAAAATTAAAAATTATAACTTTTGTGAATGCTATAACCTTTAAGGTATACAACAGAAGTATTAAACCGTTTGTTCATCGAATAAATCATTTTAAATTACTCACCATACAACGGTCCCACCATTAAAAGGTAAAGTAGAAGTATTGCGAATATTTGCATTCTACCACTAAGTGCCCGAGGCTTCAGAGCCACCATCACAGTATTGGCAACAAGCTGAAGTACTTCACTCAATATCTTGAAGGACTCATTTTGTCTCTCATTACTTTTGCTTTCGACCGGCAAGACGTCTTCCAGCCTAAACATACCGTAGATAAACGAGAATGTGTACAAACATAGTAGTAATGAGAAAATCCCGTAATAACCGATGGCACGTAATAGGATGCCGCTGAGAGCTGTACCAGTGGGAGTGCCTAATGTTACACAAATCGTGACCAGTCCTAGACGAAACGTCCTGTTTTCGACTGTCGTTCTGTCTGCCATGAAACTGTACATCCCTACGAATATAATAATATAACTGCCAGTAAAAGCAGCTGGAAGTGCCTCGATCAACGCCGTCGACGTGAGAGACAATTCCTTGAAATAATATGTTGCTAATAGGAGTCCTATATTCGATATTATTTCTCCAGTGAATGGGAATAATATGCATATTTTCCGCTTTTTGTACTTATCACTCCACGCTCCGACAAATAGCACCATCACAGCTGGTATCGCTGTCTGAAGAGGAAACTTCCAAGCGACTACTTTGGCAACCAATGATTGAATTTCATTCAACTGGTGATCGAGCCCCGTCGTGTTGCGATCTCGAATACGATCACAAATTTCATCTCCGTAGTCGAAATTGACTCGGCACGCCTTCTCCAGGTGCATATTCTGGACTGCGAGTGAGGATATCGCCGTGCACAGCATGTACATAAAGAGACAAGGCTCCACCGAAGTTTCTCGGAACACACTTTTTAACTTTTTGAGCGCACTTTTGGATTTTTCTCTCCATGTTCCTCGCGAGTTTCCTGTGAGGAGTATGTTTGAATTGGTGAGGTCGTTGACACTGCAAATATTTTCAGTGCTCGCGATCATATTGACGTTAAAAGTGAGAGTCAGTAAAAGTTTTCTTATTTTATATAAACATCACACATTGCACTGTACGTCACCGGCGCCCGATGGTGACTACGCTTAATCCGTGGCTTTTCGACTGTCGTTTCCAAAAACATGAGCACTAAATGTCAGGTTGTAAAATGAAGCGCGATATGAGAGTGCGCCGACGCATACGAGCCGCTCGCATCTCGCCTGCTGCGATAACGCAGGTCTCACTGTCTCACAGTCGACGACACCACTTTTAATAAATATGTAGCTCATTTATCTTGTACCTTGAGTTACGCATCAGCCAACATTGTTCTTCGATACGTACACACTACACACTGTACGTATGTCGCGTGTTCTGTTGTGTCGTGGTTTGTTCGATGTTAACAACTGTTCAAACTAGCGCCTCGTTGCGCGAAAATAAACACTATTTTAATGTTAATTATTTACGATGCGTTGATAATGCTTAATTGTTATATCGGTTGAAGGCGTCTTGTTTTGAAATACTAGTTTAGAGGATTTTTAACCTGTTCACACACGCTATTGTCGAGTCGGGCATAGATCTAGTTGTGTTGTGACGTAAGATGAGGTTATTGAACTTTTTTATGATTCAATAACCACTCCGTCGTGGTCAGGGTCGGCAGTTTACTTTTTAAATGGAGATAATTTCATCTGTTTGTACAGAAATCTCCGGGAGCCGGGTTCGTGGTGGGACGGGAGGGTCAAAATGTCCATAATATGGAATCTCTTGCGTAAAACACTTTCTATTTTCCATATTTTTAGTGTTAACCCGTCGGACGGGTATTATTTAACGCCCCCGCAGAGAATAAAATTTAATGCGTCGCTCAGAGCAACAGTTAGTTGTGGTTGCAAATTACATCACATTATGTCGATCCTGTGTCTTCCGCGTGTGCTTTTTACGCGATGCTAGTTCGCTGCAGGGTTAATAATCCCGTATTAGGTACACGAACATGTTATATTGCAACAAAGAAATAGTGTTTTGTTACTCTATATCTGTGATTATTTGACCTTACCCGTTTCATTACGATAATTAAAAATATACTTCTGCTATTGTATCGTTTTTAGTAATTAAATTAATTGTAGTTCTGTAAAAAAGTTGAAGAATTCTGCCAGTATTATATTTAAACTTCACTGATAAAGATTTGTTTAAAATAAGTTATAATCTGCAAACACGACCTACTTAATTAAGCCAATTTAATATGACATGTAAGTTATTATTAGATAAATGATCTTTGCAATAAAGATAAGATGGTAAATTCAGGTTTTTAAAAAAATGTGCATATTTCTAAACCCTGCTCCGATTTAATAAGAGGCATCCTGGAATCGAACTTGCACTATTTCGTCAGCTTCTCTCACTCAATTAGTATATTGTTCACTACTGGTATTTTTAACTAATATCCTAAAAATACTGTTTTAAAAAGTTTGTGAATACCAGTATGCATTCAAATATTTTAGTGTGCAATGTTTTCGAGAATGTTCGGCATCCGAGGCTATATTTAAAGTATTATTCGTAAAACAAGTTTTGTAAAACCAAATATTTATTTACGTAATCTCGACTTCACACCGGTCTACTTCAATTAGAGAACCACGAGTGCCTTCAAAAAATTCCAGAAATTCTTTGGAAAATTCTTAAGAAAATATTGTTCGTATTCACTATTTGTAGATCAACTTTTATTTGTGCACGTACAAAAAATAACCCTGCAAATTGCGAGTCGGACTTGCGCACAAGGGGCTCCATCATCAACATATAAAAGAAACCCTAAAATTCACGTTTGTAACTGTTTACTGAGATCGAGTTAAAAGTTGCTTAAAAATTTCGTTTGTTGTATGGGATTAATTTTTACCTTTATTATTTACTTTATTTTTATTTAATAACTTATTTTGAGAGGTTACATACAACTAAATATTCTGAGAAAATTTTAAGTTTCTACTTGTTACCTTTATTAATATTGTGCAAAAAATACGAAAAAAAACACGTTTTTTGTTATTTTCATTTTTTATTTTTAGTATTTGTTGTTATAGTGGCAATGGAAATACATACATAATTTGAAAATTTCATCTTTCTAACTATCACGGTTTCTGAGATACAGCCTGGTGACAGACAGACAGACAAACAGATAGACACCGGAGGATTAGTAATAGGGTCCCGTTTTGACTTTTTAAGTACGGAATCCTAAAACATATTATGGTGATTCTAATAGATGAGTTAATGCCTATCATGCCAATTGCAATTGGTCACCCTTAGGCCTTACCCCATCTAAAGCAGAAATAACCTTGACTTTGAGTGGTGCCTCTACCTACTAACTTTACCTACCCCTTTGAGGATAAATGCGCGACTTTACTGACCCATTGCATGTTTTTATATAAATGGGTATGACGAGACGAGCAGGCCGATCGCTTGATAGTAAGCGTCATGCCTGTCCAGCTTACATTAAAAGTATTGTGCACTGTGTTAACTACACTGCGCTCGTCACTCCAATACAGTATTTTTTAATGGCCAGTACATGATTGTAATCCTGAGACATAAGATGTTAGGTCAACACTACCGTGTTGTTTGGTTTTACTAATATCGATGAACGGTCTTTTCACTTAACATCAGGCGAATGGCATTCTAGTCTAGCCATTCCTTGCAATAAAAAAAATATAATTCATTTTTTTTAGCTATTGCTTTTCTTTCTAAATTTTACCACATCGTCTAAATATTGACGAGTCTATAAATATTATTTTATGTTAAATATTTGGCAATTTGAAAAATAATTAGTTAAATTCAAACCACACATAAGAACAATTCAACGTAACACAGTCGAGCGTATAAATTATGGTAAGTCATAAGTGGTTATCACCAGCTATTAGTGCGTTACTGGTAGTGTAGGAACGTGTAGGTTCTTTTAAATTTATGAATTAAAATTTAACACACAATTAATATTATAGATCGACCGCAACATCGGTTATGTCTCTTAAACTTGTATCGTGTTTCTGCATCTATGATTTAACAGATCACAGGTTCTCAAAGCTGTTTCGCCCACTGCCTATCTCATAATATTGAGAGCCCCATTTTTATTTCTCTAGCAAGTGTGGCGTACCCTTAGAGGTTATAAGATTTATAATAACTGACTTAATGTCCATAGTCTAAAAGAGTCAATAAAGGTTGCTCTAGGACCACATGCATTATTGAGCGTAATTTGATCCAAAGATGCGGTAAATCATGTTTATAATATTTTTTTCCTAAATAATTTACGGCGGACTCTTCAAATATTATGTGCATATTATTATAATAAATATGCATAAATTATGATTCAAAAGGAAAGTGATATTATATAAATGGCATTATGATATGCAGTCGAGCTATATTTTATTTGATGTATAACTTTCACTAAAAGATTGAAATATCTGACATCTGTTGGTAACATCGAGTAAAATAAATAAATACGTGCTTGATTTAAGTGATAATACATATGTATATTTATTGTTGTTGTGATTTATAAATTTGGAATTAAAAATAAGTTTTTTGTAACAGTCTTCCGCAATCATTTAAATCCACGTGAAGTACCGACTACCGTCATTTGAGCATTTTATTCTTACACATCAAACGAGAAACTTTTAATTAAAACAAAGTATCAACGAGTCTTATTTTTTCCGTTTCTTTTCCGCCTCCTAGACACCCTCGCGCCGTAAAGGGGCGTTAGTGCTCTCTTTGAGAAACTGCTATAGATAATAATGATATTTATATTTGATCTATCATTATCCTTGATGTCTTATAGAAGATGATTGCTTTGCTGTTTTTTGTGTGTTGTTTGTTACTACGACATGCGGAAATACCCTAAACGTTTCTCAGTGACGTCATATCATACGTCACAATTTCACGACATGACCAGCTTAGTGCAGTAATGTTTTAACCCAGTGGCAAATTATATCGCACAATTGTAAATAGGAGGCAGTCCATGCTTATGTATGATAATAAATAATTAATAATAAATAAATACAACCCAAAAGTCACACACAACAACGAAGCATTCATTTATTTATACTTAATAGACAAGTTTAAAATAAGCTCTCCATATTTTATTATTGATATAATGAACTGATCTTAACTAGTCTCTCCTTTTATCACTTGGTCCAGACTGGTTCGACCATTTTTGAAACAACTTTCACTGATGTAGTAGGTATAGAATAGAAGAAGCTTTCCCTGTAGAAAAATCATGTGGATGATTCAATGATATCTAAGTACCAACTGTTAAAAAATGATGTACTAGTGTTGTTTAATTATGTCACAAATAAAAAAGTTATAAAGAATTAAATGAACTTTTATCTAAACATACCTGAATCAGGTATTGTTTAGAAAAACATATAGGCTTATATACTTAATAAGCAGAACTGAGATTAAACTGTATTTAAAATACATCGGACTATACAATAATTAATAAATATTTAACTTTTTAATAATATTGAAGCGTGTTACATAAATAACGTATCATTACGTCCTTTAAAGACATCCAAATAAAAATAATAAGGACATTTTAATAATAAAACTTTTGTTGTCAATATGTATAAAAATATAAAAAGCACTATTTATAAATTTTTAAAACTTCTTATATATCTATGAACATTTTACATTCCAAAATCTAAGAGTACTGAAAAGGGTTTTAATTTGGCAGAGAATGAACTTTAAAGTATATTGAAATTGTTTTAAAGTGTAATTGCTCTGAAGAAGTTGCCAGGCGACTGCATCCAAATCGTTTTCAAATGTCGATTTTAATATTGAATCGGTAACTCCGCTAAGAGTTTGTCAAACTTCTACTGATTTTAAAATAATTCTGAATGATGGGGAAGTAATACTAAAATATCTTTTAGCTTGTTCCAAGTAGAGTGGTAAATGCATCTTTAACTATATAGATATAAGTATACATACTTACATTGGTTTGTTGTTAATGTATCTGTTACTCGAATTATATTATACTCGTATATGTCGTAGTTTTCTACAAGCATATTCTTTGAGGCTATGAGTGAATTTCAGAATAGATTTTTAATCTGTTTTAAACTTAAATAAACAAAAAAAAACATTGCAATGGATTTACGAAGGAAATATAGTTAAGTAAGCAACGCCGTAATTTAATAAATAAAATTGAATTTATATCTTGTTAGGAAGAACCAGCGCCGCATCTAGATATTTTTCGAGGCGGTACAAAAACTAAAGAATGCCGCCCCCTGCCTGCCTATAGTTTTATCTTTATCATCATCATTTTTAACAACCAGACGCCCATTGATAACACAGGCCTTCGGGAAAGAACGCCATTTTACCATAATTTTAAGCGACTTTACACGGTTTTTATTAGCTTCATTTGAATGTAGCTTGTCGCGATACGGCCGCGTGGTATCGACGAGGGCAGAGGTATTAAGGGAGATCGAGAGGTTCTACGGACAGCTTTACACCTCGGTTGCTGAACTTACTGTTAGCTCGGCCGAAGACCCGAGAACCGAGTTGAACCGACACTTTAGCGATGATATCCCGGACATCAGCCTGTGTGAGATAGAGATGGCCCTCAAACAACTTAAAAACAACAAAGCGCCGGGTGAGGACGGAATCACTTCAGAGCTTCTGAAATCGGGCGGACCACCGATACCGAAAGTCTTTCTGAGGTTCTTCAATTCCGTTCTCTTCGAGGGCTCAACGCCAGAGGCATGGAGCAGGAGCATGGTGGTACTGTTCTTCATAAAGGTGATAACACTTTGCTGATGAACTATACATACAGGCCCATCTTGCTCCTGTTGGCGATTCACGTATTTAAATAAGTTCAGTGGCGCAGTTTCTTTTTTTTTTTTTTTTTTTAATCTGGCCGGGCATAGTGGCGGCATTGCACCTGATGGTAAGCGCAAATGCCACCCAGGCAGAGTATCCATTGGCATCGGACGGCAGTCCCATGCCAATGGAAACAATTATGCCGGCCTGTTAAGGTGCCTCTTCACACTACGGCGGAAGGACCCAGGATTGTAGGAAGGAGGGAACACGTGAGACGGCAAACAATTCCACAGCCTGACGGTGCGGTACAAAAAAGAATTAGAGAACCGTTTGGTTCGCGCCGGGATGGTGTGGACCGACAAACTATGGCTTCGCAAGCCAGCACGCGTGGTTCTGGTAAGGAATGGAGAGGAGGGGATCAAGTTGAACAATTCTTCAGAGCACTCACCGTGATACAGACGGTAGAACACGCTTAGAGAGGCGACATCCCTGCGGAGTTGTAGCGACTTTAAGTTGCTCGTAACGTCTGCATCATTCACAATACGGATTGCCCGCCGCTGCAATCCATCCAAGGCATCGAGCAGGTACTGGGCGGATCCATCCCAGAGGTGCGAACAGTACTCAATACCGGGCCGGACCTGCGCTTTATACAAACGATAAAGCTGACCGGGCGTGAAGAACCGACACACCCTGTTCAGGACTCCAACCCTGCGTGATGTGGCAGATACTACGCCCTCGATGTGATTCCTTGGATTGAGATCACAGTGGATATCCACACCAAGGATACTCAGGTCATTCCGCACTGAGAGGGGAGCACCCTGAAGAGTGGGGAGGGGAGAGAACGGGGATTTTTTGCACGTGAACGCACACACCTGGGTTTTCTTGGCATTGAACTCAACCATATTCCTGGAACCCCATGTAGAAATGAGATCCAAGGTCCGATTGAGCTCAATGACAAGATCTTCACGTCCCCTCACAGTTTCGACTCGGTAACCCGGAGGCCCACAGTGGTATCGCCCATGAACCGTGCTGTCATCTGCATAGCAATGAATGTTGCCAAGCGACAACATGTCATTGATATGCAGAATAAACAAGGTGGGCGACAGCACCGAGCCCTGTGGAACTCCGGCATTTACCGACATGAGCGCCGAAGCGTGTCCCGTCAACGACTACACGCATTCTACGCCCATGCGGAAAGGCGGAAATCCACGAACACAGGTTGCCGGGCAGACCGTATGCCGGAAGCTTGTAAAGAAGACCACGGTGCCAGACCCTATCAAACGCCTTGGCTATGTCAAGGCTCACAGCAAGAGCCTCGCCACGCCGGTCAATCGCCTCACCCCAGCGATGCAGGACAAACGCTAGAAGATCACCCGTTGATCGATATTGACGGAATCCGTATTGTCTGTCACTGATCAACGAGTGAGTTTCGATCAAAACAGCCCTTTTCGTATTCTCGTAATACGCTCGCGTCAAGTTCGCGTCACGCGAGCGCTTTAGTGTATTCTTCTGCTGCGCGTATATATGAATGTCAAACGTATTACATACATCTGACGTACAGTTTACGCGCAGCTCACGCGCAGCTAAACATTTACAAGAATACCATTTTGCACCAAAACGTAAACTTAATTGTAACTGCACCGCAACTCGATCGGCGCGTCAACAAATTACCTAAATCGCCCTACTGAGCCATGTCTATTAGTTGTTTTCAAGGTTCATCACAAATCGTCTCGAACGCAGGTTTGACAGTGACAGACAATACGGATTCGTCAAAATCGATCAACGGGTGATCTTCTAGCGATTATTCTGCATCGCTGGGGTGAGGCGATTGACCGGCGTGGCGAGGCTCTTGCTGTGAGCCTTGACATAGCTAAGGATTTTAAAAGGATCTGGCACCGTGTTCTTCTTTCCAAACATCTGGCATACGGTTTGCCGCCGACAATCTGTGTTCGTGAGTTTCCGGCTTTCTGCATGGACGTAGAATACATTTCGCCGTCTACGGACACGGTTCGGCGCTCATTTCTGTAAAATGCCGGAGTTCCTCAGGTCTCGATAATACCGCCCACCCTGTTTTTACTGCATATCAATAATATGTTGTCGCTAGGCAACACTCATTGCTATGCCACATAGAACAGAGATAGAACACAATCGCATAAAAGATGTTCGTTCTTCTTTGTTCGATTAATCAACTAAAACTAGCCAGGAAACACAAATTGAGTATTTGAAACAAAAAATAGTCGTTGAGATCGGCAAAGGAGTTTCCAAATATAGCTTCAACTCTTTTTCACGAGCCCCTATCGCGTATTCATTAATATTCGCGCCCCGTGAAAAAAAAGTTGTGCAATATCCGTGTAAGTGGTGTTACGTTATTGATGACTTGTATAGTTGTCTCCCAAGATTCAAAATGCCGCCCCCTGAACTTGCCGCCCGGGGCACACCCCCCGTCTTGCCCCACTCTAAATCCGGGCCTGGGAACAACGCTTGGTGACGCTATTATAGCTAAATAGTCTAATAGTTGCATGAATGATAGTGGTATTGCTGATGGGTTGCCGACCATTCACTTCGGGATTTGGTCAGCAAATCAGTTGTCTGTATCAGCCCATATTCGTCTCGCTGCAGGGCACGGGGCTCGTATGCAATCGAGATTACGATTAAGAAGGGTTAGGTCATATATTCCACCAGTCTGGCCAAGTGCGGGTTAGTGGACTTTACATAATATCATAGACATTCTTGCAAATCGTTATGGTATGCACGTTTCCTCACAATTCTCAATTATACTTGCGTTTTACGTTTTAACCTTACACTTACTTTTGGAGTCATGTGACTCCAAAAAGTCAGAAGTGGCACTTGGGATTTGAATTTGCGCCCATCGTGACCATGTTAGCAAAAAAATCTTACTTACTCCAGATTAAGCCCTCTACTTCATTTGTTATTTAATTTTAAAACCATTACCAGTGAGTTTGCATGATGGGTTGAAAAAATTGAATTCTTGATCAGTAGAGAGTTGACTGGTTAAAATATCATATATATCATTCAAACACACGCCTACACAAGAGATAGAGGCTAACTATAGGTACTACTAATTTGCATTGTCATCCCAACATGGGACTCGGACGTAAGAAAGCTGTGTTTACAAATTTTAGCAGTACAATATATTTTTCTTGTGATATTACCAAATTTCAGTCGTTTAAGAATCGTCTGAGAAACGAAAGGTGCCAGTTAGATCCCCGCACTATGACAAATCTTTGAGTAGCCCAATAAAATATTTCGGATCTTGGTGTTTTGAGATCGAAAATTCGTTCGTATTCTGGTACCCACGCTTACACGTGACTTAAATGTTAATTTAGGGTCGGGTTATGTGTGTTACTGGCAGATATATATATATATACCGGGTATCTCAAGACTGCTACCGAAAACGAAGCCGGGTGGTAGTTTTAGTGGCTACAAACACAATGCAATTAAAAATTTCGCCAGAAACGCGACAATTTTTTTTTTATGATTTTTTAAATATAGTTATTTTTGGGTGGTAAATCCATAGTTTTTGCTTAAATAATAATTTAAACTCTTTTATACCTTAGAGTATTTATAAATAAAAGGGTATATACTATTATTTTAGGAAAAAATGTATTTACCACCCAAATATGGCCATAGGAAAAAAATAACAAAAAAAAATTGTCGCTTTTTTTGCAACTTTTTCTGTTGCATTGTGTCTGAAGTCGCTTAAACTACCACCCGGCTTCGTTTTCGGTAGCAGTCTTGATATACCCTGTATATATATATATATATATATATATATATATATATATATTTGTGGTTAAGTAAATAATTCAATTAAAATATAATGGACGTGACATGCACATTACCCGCAGGATCTTCATATATTTAACATAATATTGTATGCATATTTAATGTATTTATAGGTCGAACTCGTTTTCAAGAACTTGTTGACTCGTTTTTCCTTTATTATTAAAAAATAATAACAGATCAAGACTTAAAAAAATAACTTCTAGGATACATACCTACTTGATATTAGTCAATACCTATGTATTGACTTGAGTGGTTCTCATTACCTATGTAATGAGAACCACTCAAGCATTTAAAGGGATGGGTGTCTTATTTAAAGTATAATAACATACGTTTCATTTCACCGTTTATATGGTGTGTAATATTAATCTAATGAGTATGATGTATGTCTGAATGTCACAGTAAAGTCAGACTCATAGTAAGAAATAATACACTTATCCATTAAGTTATTCTTTATAGTCCACCAGTACATAATAATACAGTACAGTACAGTACAGTCTTTAATGTCTTTAGGTAGCTTAAGGCTTTTGCCTGCTAATATATCTTACGCCGTGGAGTCGACACAAAATAAATTAATACACCCTGCACCCAACAGTCACATACATCTTGACCCCACACTAAAATTGAGTCTTGTGTCGCAACTATCAAAACCTACAAGGCGAAATGAAGGATGAAGGTTTTATAAACTACTTATCTACGTAAAGTCACGGGCCTATATCCCTAACTGGACATCACTAAGTTTAAGAAATCCCATGACCAACTGGCTTAGCCTGTTTCTATCAAAATGTGATATGGGACGATGGTACGGTATGGAGCACAAAACCAAGCGTCGAGAAAACCAAATTCCATTTTTAAATAAGCACCTATGCTTGATCTGGCATTTTAACCTACCACTCACCGTACTAGCTTTCACTAAGTGACTAGACTAACTTTTTATCACCTTAGATAATTTTATAGAGCTAGCAAATAGATTGAAAATTGTAAAAAATTATTATATCATATGCATAAAATCATTAGTATGTTTTTTCTTTATTAGCTCCTAACAGTTTTACCATGTGTAACCTAGAATCAATCAGATAAATTGTCTAGGAAAAACGTAAATATTTCCTCATAGTTAAGAAAAAATCTAATAGATGGCGCTAGTTGTTCTGAGATACCATTTAAACACAATAAAATCTAAAGTATAAAGTGCATTATATCCATAGTTATTTACTTCAGTGAAAGCAAAAAAACATTATAACAAAAAATATAATATATTTTAATAAAACTATGTCAGACCTTGCTGATGTGATAACTTATACGGTCATTTAAAAAAAACTAACAAATAATGTCGACAATTCTTGTTGTTAGGTAATTTCAACATAAGCATGCAAAGTAGATAATTAGTATACATTGCATTACCAGTCGGATACATAACATTAATAACAACTCTTCTTTATGTAGTCTCGATAAAATATTTACCTAAAAACATTAATTATAAAGATCACAACAATTTTTCCATGACAGTCATGTTCGGATTAAATTAAAACCCTAAAGAATCCGGCTGATCGACAAAACAAGGATATAAGATACTATGTTACGAAAATAATATGAGAAACAAGTTTTTTGGACCTGCTTCGGACATCATACCGGCTGCGGCGGTCAGTCTCGACTCGTGTTTACAAATATAAACACATTTATAGTGCCGTTAGAATTTAATCTATACAGCTTTTAAAATATAACAAAATGAAAGAAAAAAACGAAAATGACACTGAACTCTCGGAAATCGAAAACAATAATTCCCATGTAAATGTCAAAAGTGATGTGAATGTGAAAAATGAGGTGAAAGATGAACCAGCGTTATCATTCCGGGAACGGATGCGAAGATTCGTGAATTTCTTTACAGTTGAACCGTATTTGCTGTGTTATATCTTCCCTATGGCCGTGGCAAGTCTGGCTGTGTACCAAATAAACTTGGAGAAAGCCTGCCGCGCTGATCTTCATTACAATGAAACAGTTTGTAAAGACGTAGTCCTCGGAACCAATAATGATAATATAACAGTTGAAGCGCGTTCAGCCGCCAGCATCGCAGTAGCAGATATGACAGCTTGGCAGATACCGTTACAGAGCGGCATCCCGGCTATTGTTATTTTATTCGTCGGCGCCTGGAGTGATCGAACTGGAAATCGAAAGGCTCTGATGTTGATACCTGTTATAGGACAGATTGTTTCGGTATCTGGAATGCTTTTGGCTACATATTATTTCCTCGAATGGCCTTTATGGGTGACGGCATGCATTGAAGCAGTACCAATGGCCTTATCTGGTGGATTATCTGTTGCATTAATGGGCTCATACAGTTATATCGCTGACGTGACTACTGTTGAAACTCGGACCTTCAGGGTCGGTATAGTGGCTGTAATAGTTACATTAGGACTTCCAGTTGGATTGTCCGTCAGTGGTACTCTGGTAGAAGCAGTCGGCTACTACGGAGTGTTCTCCATTCAGTTGGCTTTATACATCTTTGGCTTAATATATACGTACTTCAGAATCCATAATATTCGTAATGATGCAACGGAGGGAACTTTTGTATACAAACTATGCAGCTTCTTCAATCCCCTTAATGTTTGGGATACAATTTCTTTGGTTATTGTGACTCCTTTGAAGCAAAGGATACGAGTAATTCTTGTTCTTTGCGTACACGTCCTTATTTTAGGACCCGTCGTAGGTAAGTTTAATAATATTCTATGCTTCGTAAATATAGATTTATTAATTATTGATTTATGAAGAAGTCACGAATGAGTTAATACAATTGCGAGAAGAATTGTTGTCACATGTAATGTGATTGCAATTTTTCATTACAAAAACATTGTCAAATATTTTATCCAAGTTATATATTTCTTTCTTTGGGATGTTGAGTTTTGTTTACTTGTTGTTTAATACATTTTGTAAGTCAGTTTAAGCCAGTCACATGTATAAAAATCTATTTCTTTATTTTCAGGTGAAGGATCGGTATTGCAACTATACGTTTTGAATAGATACACCATGAGTCCTACGCTGATTGGTTTGTTCAGTATGTACAACATATTAATGGGCACAGCAGGTTAGTGTTATAACGAAGTAACTTTACAAGAAATCCATTTATTGGAACGAAGTTCCTTATCGCGCGTTGCGAAAGGGGCTAGACGGAAAAAATTAAGATTAATAAAAAATATATTATTGTAACTTACACGAAATAAAATTTTATTACAATTACACTAATTAATCGAAAGTAACTTTGTTCCATCCGGATGGCCCTTGACACCTCTCAAGGTGAACAATATTGGAACATAATGCAGAAGCATCACAAATCGAACAGGTTTTGTTCTCCTTTACCATTTAAAGTAGTGACAAACGATACATAATTTATGTTAAGCAGGAAATATTTGCAAGATATTTGAAGATAAATTGCTGACATTCTCAATAAACATTAGTTTTAACTTCTCTGATAAACTTTGCAGTGCTACATGTTTGATTCAACACGAAATAGTTATGACCAATGAACTGTTTCTTTATGTTTCATTGTAGACCTTAAGCACGAATCTTTTTTTTATGCTATATGAAAGCACGCGTGGCCTTGAACCACAAGAACACCACGACAAGGCCCTGTTCAACAGCCTATTACTCTCCACTCATAATTCCCAGTAATTGCGTTGGCTACAATAAATTCAAATTGGAATAAAATAGTGCCGTCATACTGCTTAGCACAAATATACAAAGCGATGATACCTAACAGGGGACCCTACCACCAAGTGCATACATAGTCTGACATAACAGCCTCCGTGGCGCAGTTGTTTAGACGCCGGCTGTAAAACGAGAGGTGGCAGGTTCCCCGAGCATTTTCGTACTGACACAAATGATTGTGTGAACCACAAGAATTTGGTCCTGGGTCTGGGTGGTTCTGAGACAAAAAGTTTTTGATACCCACATAAATCAAATAAAACCAAAATATTATTTTATATAATGATTTTTCACATTATCTATCGAATCGTTAATTTCTGCTACCACCGTTTCGGAAAGTGTTGTATCTGTGAAGAAGAAACACTCCACAAGATCTTACTGTGGGGTCATGACTATGTATATGACTGTTGAATATATTTATTGGGGTATATTTACTCTAGGCTGCTATTTATCGTTCCAGGTACTGCTGTAGCTGTGACATTGTTCAGTAAATATCTCAAGATGCACGACTCCTTCATAGGAGTAATAGCTACTGCCTGCAAAACGGTATCGAGCCTTGTATATGGTTTGGCACCGACTAAAGAGTGGTACTTCTCTGGACCAGCTTTCGATTTCTTCGGAAACTCGGGAGTCACGGCGATTCGATCTATTGGCACGAAAGTCGTTGACCCTGATAAAGTTGGTGAGTTGATAAATAAATATTAAATATCCTACATTGAAATTATGAGTGCAAAAACAAGTGTTCATTATCTTTATGCATTGTTTCTAATTCACGAGTAAATAAATTACTATTTGTGACAATGATATCGCTACAGTTTTATAATTTATTGTTTAAGGATACTTACAAATAAAATAATTTAAAGGGTGGCTAACATCTCACTATAAGAACTTTTTAATTGCCTAATTTGTACTTGTGAAGCTGTCCATATTAGTAATTTTATTGTTTTCCAAAACCTTTGCAAATAATTCTTTATTTATTTGTCATTATTATAACCGGGGATGTAATAGAGCAAAATTAAAATAAGTGCTCACGGAAACATTATTATTAAAACTAATCAAAAACCTCGACGAATATTTCCAACTTTAGCTCATTTTTTGCATTGATGATCTCACGTAAAGAATATTACTTTAAGTGGGCGTTTGGATTCAACCGGATCCTGATAGTAACAATTAAGAATAGATTTCCTTCATTGATTGCAATTTGGTGGCCACTGCCATCAGGCCGTCATCAACACTTTAAATATTTCAAATTCAATAAAAATAAAACACAAATTACCAAATCCTTAACTATCCACTAGTAACATTGGTAAAGGTATACCAGAACCTCATGGCATTTTGGGAAATTTGAATTAACGCATTGCAATACTGGGGTAATTGGATGAACATATTTTAATACTTTCAATAATTGTAGTTAATTATTATTTCAAAAAGACATGATTTTTTTTAGTACAACTTTGTAAATAAAGTACATAATGTTTTAAGTATAAATATATAGGTTATTTAAACATTAAAATGACTTCAAAATTGTACTTTTAGATTAATAGCCAATTAAAAAAGGCAAATAAGACTTTTATCCGTTTTAAATTATAATATACATAGGGTACGTGCCTTACGAATATTTATAATATTGAGAGAGCGCTGGTACTTTCAAAACGTAGATAAAAATGGTGGTACCGAGCCACCAGTTTCGTATTAATTCTCTCTTCTTATTAGTTCTTACTTAATCAAACAACTTTCAATTTCCAAATTGTAAGTAGTTTGATTATGAGTCGGTTTTATTTAAATAATTATTAGATTCGATGTTATACGAAAGATCCAAGATTGTAAAATAAAAACGTATAATTTTATTTTCAGATTCTTTATTTCATTAACATTTTAGTCAGAGCTTACTTCTAAGGGTCATACACATACGCATGTTCAGAATGAATATTATCTTCAAATTTCTGGATTGATTCTCTGACTTAATTTTGGTAAATGACTTACAAGTATTACTATTAAGACATATACCAAATAATGAATTATCTTCAGTAATGATTAATATAACAACAAAAATTTCCTCAAATGTCCCCTTCTGTGGACTGTTCGTAAACGCACTTGGCATATTTTGATAGATATTTCTCATACTTGATATGCGTTATCTATTTAAGTTATATTAAATATCATTAGTATACAGGGTATATCAAGACTGCTACCGAAAACGAAGCCGGGTGGTAGTATAAGCGACTTCAGACACAATGCAACAAAAAAAGGTTGCAAAAAAAAGCGACAATTTTTTTTGTTATTTTTTTCCTATGACCATATTTGGGTGGTAAATACATTTTTTCCTAAAATAATAGTGTATACCCTTTTATTTATAAATAATCTAAGGTATAAGAGTGTTTAAATCATTGTTTTAGCAAAAACTATGGATTTACCACCCAAAAATGACGATATTTAAAAAATCATAAAAATTAATTGTCGCGTTTCTATGCGAAATTTTTAGTTGCATAGTGTTTGTAGTCACTAAAACTACCACCCGGCTTCGTTTTCGGTAGCGGTCTTGAGATACCCGGTATATACTGACTATTAAAATTTTACTGAGTAAATTAATATATGTTAAAGTGACTCCACAAAAATTTCAATAAACTGTTGGTTACACGGTACTGCGACTTTTCTGTGGACCTTAAATTCAACCGAATAAATTGGCCTGAATAAAATACTATTTTACAAAAAAAAAAAACTGCCCACACTGACGGGTGGCATCGGTCACGTTGGATTTAATGACTGAGCCCAGCGTAGGTTGTTCATTAAGATATTGAGATCTTTAATAGTGTTATTGTCAAAGATCGGTGCTTCTTTTCTGTTCCTTGTGTACTTGAGAAAATAATTATTAGTTTTATTAATTCACATGCTGCCGAAATAGCTTAAGGGGAGTAGTTGTGGAATAAATTTACCTACTTGGCTATCCTCAAAACTAAATTAGCATTGCTAATTTTTTTTAAAGAATGTCCTTTCTGTGGACATCTTTTCTGTGGATTTATAAGTCCACACGAAAGACAATGTCTACAGAAAAAAATAAGTAATAATGATTTAAAAAGTAAAGCAGTATTTTGCTTGCCTGTAAATATAGACGTGGAGTGCTGTGGGCTCGATAGTAATGTATTTAGCTTATAATAATATTAAATTATTACTCAGTATCGGAATAAAACTATGTTCCATATGATAGCGAATTATGTGATGTCCGTTCATCATTCTTTAACTTTAGTGATTCAGATAACTCAATTGCACCATCGAAAAAACAAAAAATAAATTCAGCAATGGAGACACTTGCTTTGTAACTATTTTTGATATGTTTGTTCTTTTGTGTAAACTCTCTTTGTGTAAATAATAAACAGTTCCTTATCTAAAATCTCTGGAAACTCCTGTAAATTGGTATTTAATGCATTACTGTTTATACTCTGAAATCGAATCCGAGATCAAAAATGTAAACAGACAAATGTCATTGTAAAAGTGACATTTCAGGGTTATGAAACATTTTCTCAAAAACATATTGTGTATAATTTGATTAGTGAATAGATTCAAATGTTGCGAGTACCATGTTTTATTTCTTTACATTTATTTTTGAATTTTGAATGTTTTATTATGCCTGTCGACGTGACTCTTGACTTGGTTCCAAACTAATTCTAATGGATTTAACTCACAGTGATTTTCAAAGACCATAGTTCGTTCGTCTACGAACACGAGCGCCAGAAATCTTAGGAACAAAATATAACAAAAACTTAACAGAAAACGTGAAACCAACACCACGACGACTAAACTTTATCACATGATACACATTCATCAAGTTAAGCAACTAAATGAACTAAAGGGAGGTGTTGCGGGCGGCAAAGCGACGTATTTGTAGTTTTAAGGAGACTAAATTTTAAAAAAGTTTTATTTAAGTGGCCTAAGGTTACGAATTTCTGCATAATACCTGTAGCATAAAATATTTTCATACCATTTTTCTCACATACTTAAAAGTATATAAAACACATGCACATATCTAACACTTACCAAAAAAAAAAATGAAGTATCAAAACTATTCACTCCGACTTACTTGTTAAAACGACGTCGATTTGAAAATCGACGATTTTGTTTAAATTTGACCAAATTATTCACGAATCTGGTGATAAACCTTGTAAACAATGTGTCCCACTTGTGATTGTAGAACTAATTTGTACATTTTCACTAAGAAAGGATAGAAATCTTAAAATATTCACATCGAATGACATAACTCAAGTTTTGAATCAGCTGTTGAGCGATGGTATTGCCACATAAAAATCATTATGTTTTTTTTTTTATTTTATGCCATGAGATTCTGGTAGACCTATATAGATATTAACATTGATTTTCTGGTAATTTTTTGGGGGTTAAATATTTTTTACTAAAAAAAACTAAAAATATATTTAGTTGGCTAAAGGCTTCTACATCATTTAACTGTTATTGGTATTTACCAGAAAGCAACTCTGGAATCGATATCCTATTTTATGAACTACTGAATAGAAAGTATTTTATTTACCAAATTTTACAAGCGAATGCGCAACGCTTGCAAAATATGGTCAAATATGATCATAAATTAAAATATTTTTGAGAAGGGGAAATCGTGCAAAAGGAGACGGGCGAAACTTCATAGAACCTTGGGCTTAGCCTTACAGAGTTGGTTTAATGCATTATTTTATAGGGATAAGATAAGTACATCGAAATTTAAATTAAAAATCTTTGCGCCAAATGGGAGTAAAGAGGTAATCGGTATTTGTTACAAAATAAAATTACAGTAACTGACATTTTTTTCATGTGTAACCTTTTTAAAGTATATCAATGGTGCTGACAGTAAGAAGAAAAACGTAAAGTCAAATGTCAACGGTTGATGACATGAGTGACTGAGTGAATTTTATGATTTTATGCTTCTTGGAATGACTGTACGATATGGCGTATTTTACTCATTAGATGTTGGTCTGTGATTAGATGTTATTTTTTGACATTGTTAAAGGCACATAAAGCAATAAGAAAGCATTATCCGTTTCAATTTCATTTGTCATCTTCATAAATATCATCTAATCAAAAATCAATTTCGGATGATTTATTTTGTTCTGTGTTGATTAAATAAATATATAATAAATGATTATTACATGGCAACAGCAACCTGTAGTTCGTTTTACGACAAATAATTACTATAATAATTTTTAATGCCTAGTCTTCCAACTAGACTACTATCAATCAAAATATATTTTTGCAGTAATATGAGGATATTTTAGTGTACCCTGCAATAAACAGGCTTTATTTGATTATTATATTCGCAAATATTCAGTACACGGTAAAACATGAGTCGGAAAACGTGATTCGTTCGAAAAAATATTTTCAAATAAGCAAAGTTGTTAAAATAGGAAGTCACAATATCGAAATCCAACCAATGAGTCCAATAGAATTCACACCGTAGACACAGCAATGAAGTGCATTCGAGATATTTGACATTTATGTCAGTAATTACAAGATGGCGTGATGACAAGCCGCTATGAAAATCTATTATAATATACTCAATGAATTATTAATTTAATATTCCCATTGTAAAACATATTATGTTTTGAGGAGAAACAAAAAATAAATAATAATAATATTAGTGAATCTTTCATAAGTGTAAGGTCAGGCCCAATTTCACCCGTCTCCTTTACTAATCAATTCAAAATTTGTGTTTACTAATATTTTGACAGCACGAAATAAACAAGTTCTACAACATTTATTGAAAAACTAAGACCAGGCCCTTTAGTACATTGGGTATATCAATAATATGAGCGTGAAAATTGCGCCATCTAATTTATTTTATTGTTTCTGTATTCAGTTTGTATACAATAAAGATTAACTTGCTGTTATCGATTTGTGCTTAATGATGATAGAATTTTTTATATTATTATTTTTTACTACTCTTTCTCTTATAAAACAAGCATAAATTATCACAATAATTGCGAAGACAACATACAGTGGTCACAGAATACTAAAATTAGTATTCACAGGAGCGCCGCAACACTTCATCATCATCTTCATCGCAGCCACAGGAAGTCCACTGCTGAACATAGGCCTCCCCCAAGATCTCCACATCGACCTGTTGGAAGCGGCCTGCATCCTACAATTATTAATTAATTATTTATTTTAGTTGTAATTGTTGATAGCACGACTAAGTAACTATATTACACTTGATGGTGAGTGCAGTAAAAACCAAATTGAAGATCCGTTAACCACTGGTTATTTCTTGATAGCCTCCACGGTGCAATTCTTTTAGTCGATCCCCGCTTGGAGACATATGATGGTGAGGTACACAAATATTTGTCGGGCTGGATATTTGTCCCTATTTATTCACGATACAAGAATAGCGACTATAATATAAGTATACGTTTATTCTGTGTATGTGTTGATTTTGAAAAATCTCCGCATAGTCTCGGATACCTACGATACAACACTCGATCTTAGCGTGGGATGGGGACTATGTATGTGAGTGTTAGGTATATTTTTAATTTTGATTTTTAATCGTACTTTTGTTTACTGTATTCGTTATTTATTACAGGTAAAATGTGCTCTCTCATCGGTCTAATAGAAGCCCTGATACCAGTGGTGTATGTGCCTCTGTACACCAAAGTGTTTACAGTAACCTTGGACACTATGCCCGGTGTCGTCTACTTCCTAGGCAGCGCCATGACGATACCAGCTTTCTTTGTTTTTATGTAAGTATTTTCCTTAATTTGGCTTTTAAATAACATAATTTTTTTATTGCATAGGTCCGATAAGCAAGCAAACCAGTCACCTGATGGTGAGAGAACACTGCCACCCATGAACATCTGTAATGGATTGGATCATGACATCATCATGTCTCATCTCTGCATCGATTCAAATGTTTGTGACCAACAACCGTCGGGTGATTCCCAAGTTCTACAAAGCTGATTAGTCCCGCATAATACAAGTTTGGAGAACAATAGATAATAATATGTACACATTTAAAATTAAGTTGTTTTATTGTGTGTGTGTATTTTTTTTTTAATTTTTATTTCAATGAATGGCGAGACGATCAAGACGTTCGCCTGATGGTAAGCGATACAACCGCCCATAAACAGTAGCAAAATTCCACTGCGCTCGCCATCCTGAGACATAAGATGTTAAGTCTCAATATGTCCAGTAGTTACTCTGGCTACAATGTCCTTCAATCCGAAATACAACAGTGCATTTACACTGCTGTTTCACGAGAGAAATAGACATTGCGGTGGTACCTACCCAGATGACCTCTTACATATGAGAGCCCTACCACCAGTTGTATACCGCGAGACGTTGTAATTGCAAAGAATATGATTTGATAATTTTATTCGCGAAAGTTTAGTCTGATTATTGGTCTTTGCCCACTATACTTTAGTAGCTATCTAAGCCAGGGTCATACTATAACATGACATATCAAAAAAATCTTTGTATTAATGACCATGGAAGGCTGCCTACTTCAAGTTTTTTTTATCTTAAATTATTAATACTTGCTTCACTTTGGACATGTTTTGATTGGAGCCCTGAGGTCAATAAATATTTAAGGTCAACCAGTTACATTCAGAGGTTCATAGTTACTTGTATAATAAAGGTCTAATAAAACTTAATAAATCAGATATAGTAAAATAGATTCGGGAAAATAACGTGTGAAATCCATGACTTTAGTTAACAAGTATTTGTGTCAAATATGCACCGCTTTGTAGTGTAATTCGTTGATATTTTAAAGGTAGCTTTATAATGCCTTTCTCGTGGAAGTTTTCATCCTTATTGGTGAAAAACCCTAATGATCGATGTTCACAATCTTCTCTTGATCCCAATTTATTATTACTCAGGAAGTTTGGCAATGCGTGAGAAAGGTATTAATCGCTTGGTGTCAAGTCCGGACTATATAGTGGATGCATTAAAATATCCCGACCACGCCACCAAAATGTCTACTTCTCCTGCCAAACAGCATTGTAACGCCCTGGTGTTTTCCGGTTTGAAGGTATTGCATCCACTGGACATATTGAGACTTAACATCTTAAGTCTTAGGATTGTGAGCACAATGGAATGTCAAGCATTGCTTTGTAATTCATGTCGATGTCAATCAAACAACACGTTTGGTTTTGCTACTGTCCATGAGCGGTCGTATCGCTTACACTCAGGCAAAATGCATGCTCGTCGCGCCATTAAATTCATAAAAAAAGCTTATTCTTCTTGCTCATAACAAGAACCGTAAAAGGTCTAGGGCATTTTTTACATCATGTAGAAAATATAGTATGACGGTATGTCTTATAATTGTTCTTTGTCCAATGTTAAAAAATCATGAGCTTTGCTTCCAGTCGTATTTATTTTGACATGCATTAATAAAGTTGTAAGTGTATGGGCGTCAGTAACACCACGTCAATATTTAATAGTTTATTATATACACTTACTTTAATAAATAATAAAAATTAGAATACAATGTATGAGCGACTTGAAGAAAATTTATAATGATAATGACATGAGTTTTCTCGAATGATGCGCGCGCACCTACAAAGTAATAGGTATACGAGTTTATAAATTCTAATGGTTTCTTATTTAATCATATTATAAAATATTATACGGTATTATATTTTTCTACTTCCCAACGTTTCATATAGTGTTGTCCATCTGTCGTGATCACGGGGTGAATATCGGGAAGTTGAAAAATTACTACAATTGAGCCTACTGATTAAGTTTATGTTGCATTATATTAGTAAATAATAAAAAAAATATATTATTTTTATAACTTAAGAAGTACAATTTTATTACAATTCCTTCACTAATTAATCGAAAGGCACTTCGTTCCATCCGGGTGTCCGCTGACACCTCTCAAGTTTTTTTTGTGCAAAGGAAAAGCTATTGACCTCCCTTGATTAGGGAAGGCCAATTCCAGCCGATATTGCGTTAGTTATGGGTTACACCTGTTATGTATAGTTAATGTACTGTATCTTTATCTGTATCTGTATCAGCCCATATAGTCCCACTGCAGGGTACGGGCCTCCTCAATCCAGAGTACGATTGAGAGTGGTTAGGCCATTTAGTCCACCACGCTGGCCTAGTGCGGGTTGGCGGACTTACAGTGCCCTCCAAAAGTTAGTTGAAATGATCAAAAATGTAATAAATGTGAGGTAATTATGATAAAACCAATTCAAATCATTGTTTTTTAAACTGTTTTTTAAAATTTAATCAATTTTGAATATGTCTATCAATAAAAGGTGCATAATAACGTTATTAATAATAATTTATGTACAGAAACAGTAAAATTGCGGTGGCAATAGTTGAAATTGATGAAAAAATATTTTAGGGATTGTTATATTTGCCACTGTCTTAACTTTTAATATTTTGTATGGCCGCCATTATTCTGTAGAATTGCTTTAAATCGTCCAGGTGTTGATTCTACAAGATTTTGTAAAGTTTTGACCGGTATAGTCGACCATGTTTCATGAATTCTATTTTTCAACAAATTCCTGTTGCCTTTTATGGAAACAGGGATTCTCGGGTCAATTAATCCCACAAATGTTAAATAGAGTTAAGGTCGAGTAATATTGAAGGCCATCCCAGTAAGTCTACTTCGTTATCTTCAAAATATTATTCAGTTATCCTTGCTGTATACTACAGATTGTTGTCTTGTTGGAACTTAAAAAAATTACTTTACCACATATGTTCAACAGATTATTATAAATTGTCATGGAAAATATTACAATTGATCTGTGATGTCATCTGCCTTCAATTATTTGCAGTCAGTTCCACACCATTCCAAGAAAAAGACCCCCAAACCATCATACTGTCAACGCCGTGTTTTACAGTCGGCTGCAAGTGCTTGTCGTCGTAAGAGTTATCATTGCTCCTACGACATACAGTTTGCCAACCTCTTTTTCCAAACGGTTAGAAGTTTGATTCATCGCGAAAAAATACTTTATTCCAAAAGTCTATTAGTTTATCTAAATAATTGCGGGCGAACTCCAACCGTCTTTTTTATGGATCGATGCTATGAGGTTTTTATCTGGCAACGTGACCTCGTAAATTAGCATCATGCAGACATCGACTGGTAGTAGTTATAGAAACCATGGTTCCTGCTTTCTATTACTATTCTTTGATCACTCGTATCACAATCTTGGGATTAATTTTACACTGCCGCACGATTTGTCGATCATCAACAGAATTAGTAGACCTAGGACGCCTCTACCGTGGCCTATCTGCAAGACTAGGACATTCCAAACTCTTCGGCATTATTATTCGCTTATCTTCTTCACTAACTTTGAATAATTTTCCCTCAGCACTAAATTTTTTTATTTATTTTCTATTTACCAATCATCTTTGTTCTATCTTCTACGTGTTATTTTCACTTTGGAGCCATTATTTATTCTAAAACAGTCATATCACCTCACAATATCTTATTAATAAATATAAACTACCCAAACTGCCCTAACAATATTGGTAAATGAGTTTAAAACCACGAGATTATCGGAAATCGTTAAAAGTTTTCGATTTCAACTGACTTTTGACGCACACAATTCAAGTACTGAGTATATAAACATTGATTAAGAAAGAAAGCAAATGGAATTTCGAGAAATTCGATACTGCATGTATTAGAATAGAGTATCCGAACATAAATAGTAAACAGTTCTTTTATTGAAACTGCGTATTTTAGAAATTACGTGACATCATTGTAAAGGTGAATTAATTTCAACTAACTTTTGGAGGGCACTGTACATACCATAGAAATTCTTATAAATGGCTATGGTATGCAGGTTTCCTCACGATGTTTTCCTTCACCGTTTTAGTGCGTGGTGATTGACTATCAATACACACATGACTCCGAAAAGTCAGAGGTGTACCCTGGGATTCGAACCAGCGACCACCGTGAACATGTTGGCGGCCGCGTCTAGTCCGTTTACCAACAGGCTACCACGCACTATTAAGTTAGTTAATGTACAAAAGGATTCAATTTCTAAAAACTTGGAACATGTATGGGAATGTACATGCTTTCACAATTACGAAATACGCTAAATAGGAGAGTTGACCTAAAGTGTTGATTGGTATAAAATATTTAAGTCTTGTACCCTCGCCGAAATATGTAATCTTTGAATCTTTGTATAGTTTCCCAAAAAATATACCGTAATTTACTGAGTTTAATTACAAAAAATCATCAATGAATGTCAAAAGTGACCATATAACAACGATTTTATTTTTTCAGGACCCTTTATACACTTCACAAGAAAGACCAGAGAGATATTGTCAAAGATCCATCAGCAAAAGAAGCACAAGCGTACGACAATCATGTTACATCGCTGTAGAGTTATATATTATTATTATTATGCTAAGTAATTATATAAACTCACAAAGTCTAATTCGCCAAAACTTAACTGTTGTTTCCTTATTACTATTATTTTATCATCAACATCATTGGAACCTCAGAAAACCCACTGTTGAACACAAACGTCCCCCAAGGATCTCGACATCGACCTGTTAGAAGTGGCCTGCATCCAGCGACTTCCTGCACCTATAGCCGTCGTCTTGTATGGTGGTCCATACAAGAGGGGGGACCCCCTCTCCAACATGATTACTAACCAGCTGATTTTTGAAGTGAAAACTTCTTTAGCGGCGTTGAGCACTTTTCTGTAATGGGTATAAAATCTTAAACTCGCGTCAGGACACGTGACCTGATCGAAAAAGCGTAGGACGGATGGAGAGTAGACAGCTATCCCCTCTCTACAGCGCGGCGAAAATGTATGCCTGGGCCTACTGTTTCGTTTTTTTTTTCAGTTTCACCCACTTTTTCCAAAATTGTCCCATAGCCCCCCCCCCCCCCTGCCGTCCCCCACCCTTATTCCGAAATAGCGCCTATTAGCCTCCCCACGACACCTACCCCTCCCCCCCCTCCCCTACCCCCACCCCGAAAATTTACCTCACCCCCCCCAATCCTATCTCGGCCAACATAGGTCGTAGACCCACCGAGTTTGGTATCCTCGGAACCGTCTTGGTGAGGGCTACAAATTGACCCCGCCAGAAATCCCAAATTACGCAAAAAATTACCCCCCCAAAAAAAAATATTTTACCTCCAAAAAATTAATTTAAGTTAGCCTCCCCACGAAACCTTCCTCACCCCCCCCCCCCCCTTACTCCCACCCCGAAAATTTACCTCACCCCCCCCCAATCCTATCTCGGCCAATATAGATCGTAGACCCACCGAGTTTGCTATCGTTGGAACCGGCTCGGTGAGCTCTACAGATTGGCCCCAACCAAATCCCCAAATTCCTCCCTCTCTCCCCTAAAATATTTGTCCAGGCATAACTCCGTCATTTCTTAAAGTAAACCCCCCGTGTTTGGAGTCAGAGGAATCGTCTTGACGAGCTCGACAATCGAGAGCAGGCAAAATACGATTTTTCTTATTTTTACTATATACCGGTGGTAGGTCTCTCATATGCATGATCGTAGCCAGCCGTGGGATCAGGCTGGGGCAGCAGTCTAAAATTATATGTAATTTGCAATCTGTACCCACGGTCTTCCCCCGGTATTTTTGAAGTGAAAACTTCTTTAGCGGCGTTGAGTTTTTCTGTAATGGGTATAAAATCTTAAACTCGCGTCAGGACACGTGACCTGATCGAAAAAGCGTAAGACCAAGAAGCTTATACCCAAATGGAGATTGCATTCCGTATATAAAAGTGAAGCACAAAAATTTGACTTTGAATGACGTTGCTGTTGCCTGCTATCCTTTTCTTTCGAGTGACAATGAATGAAAATGACTTTTTGTTCATTCTTGCGTAAGACGGATGGAGAGTAGACAGCTGTCAGTTAGCTGTCAGTTTATAAAGCTTTGATGAATTGCCAATGATTTTGAGTGGAGATTTCAACATAAACTTCGCAGACGATAAAATCAACTATTAATTGAATTTTTAAATAATGAATTTGGTTTAACTATGTCGAATGATCGCAATCTTAGCACAACGAAATACAAAACTACTATTGATGCGGCCTTTATTAGACATTTAAATAGGTTCGAATCAAAACTGTTCGTTTCTTACTTCAGCTACCATAAACCATACATATCGTATCAGTTTTAGAGATTGGCGATGATAGTTCTGGTAATGATGATGGTGAAAAAGTCGTTGAAATTATGGATGAAAGTTGATTTTTCTTTTGAAACTTTTTAATGTAAAATAATTGTAATAGTTTTAAAGTGTTAAATTTTTAATGTAATATAAATTGTCATGTTTGTGTACGATAGCGCAATAAATGAATATTGTATTCTACCACATAAATGATAGTACTTTTTTTTTTAAATATCAATAGCTTTAATGGTTTTGATTTTCCATGCAAAATTTCATCTCCTTAGTGCTTAGGCCGATATAATTGCAAACTGTTATCGTTCGTTTGTAATATGTATCTCAATACAAATTTTTAAAAGAATAACTTCAACGATATTGATTTTCAGACCATATTTCCACTCATTTAGGGCTAATTTTAAGAAAATAAAGTCTGCAGTGATATTTTTTCTAGATACAAAATAACCAACTTGCCAAGTTTGACATCTACAACTTCAGCAGTTTAGATTTCTAAAATAACATTAATCTGAGTAAAAGGTAGTGTTTTACCTCATTAGCGTTATTGAAGCGTTCTTCTCGATATCACTTTAGGTGAAGACAAGCTAGTTTCCCTGAGAGACTCGCCGAGCTCCGGAGCTCGATGTCAATTGTTTGTGGGCCACTGTTGAGCCTGACGGACAGGAGTTGCAGTGATGAGTGTGAGGGCGGGAAAGTCTCTGTCACTGTAGGTGAGGGGCCCCCCAAGTTCACCTAGTGATCCTAAAGGCCTCGTGGAGCCATCTTCTACGACAGGCAAAAGCTTCCGTGGTGAAATTCCGTACACCCCCTTGCTACAGGCCAGGGCGCTAGGTATAATTATCACTATTAGCCTGGCACTATCTTCTCTGACATTTTTGCCGACGTTAACGCATTAGTTCTATCACGATCCCGCTTCGCGCTCTCTTTTTGTGAGATTATAAAAAGAAAACCTCGATTCCCAACAACAACAACAATAACGACACTATAATGGTAGGGAGTGTAAGTTTGTCTCGAATATACGCGCGGAGCACTGCACTTTTCTTCTCAGGCGGAATATCCTTCGAGATCAGAGAACTTGTCACCGTGATTCTGACGGTGTGGACTCCTGTTCCTGAGGCGACCCTCGGGCTTAATGTCCAAACTAGCTATGCCCAGACAGGATCTGCGTCAGGCGAAATTTTTGTGGGTCGTTGCACCTGTGTATCCACTGGTTCAGGCCAGGACGCAATGCCTCGACGAATCATCTCTCTCAGGACCGGCCTTGCACCAAAATCTATGTTCTCTTCTCGCCCATGGGTTGTCAATTCTCACCTGTCATGACAAAGGCTGCCTCATCGGACATTGCAGTATTCCCTGACCCAGAGCTGCGTCGACGCCCAGCAGACAGTGAAGCTTGCGTAGCAGAGCCACACATTGGGCGCGCAGACACTCAGCCCATATTGGGAAGCCAATACTCATACAAAGCCATGGACCGCACGACTTCCATATTATGTAACTTTTAGCATGGAACGCCCGATTTCGTAGCAGGCTGCATAGTGCACCTGCGACAAGCAAGCAACCTACCTACTTTTTTTATGTATGTATTTATATTTTCAGCACAAACTTACAGTTTTACCAATGCGTTTGTGTTGTTAAAAACA
Organism: Hyles vespertilio; assembly: GCA_009982885.2. Taxonomy (NCBI): domain Eukaryota; kingdom Metazoa; phylum Arthropoda; class Insecta; order Lepidoptera; family Sphingidae; genus Hyles; species Hyles vespertilio. Next base: position 9,848,883 of record CM042822.1, on the reverse strand, counting down.
AACATGTTTCGCTTATGAAATATTTAAGGTGGCTAACAAAGTAAAAAAAAAAAAAATAAATCTATATATATAAAAATGAATGTTTGTCTGTATGTCAGCGATGAACTCAAAAACTACTGGACCGATTTAGCTTATTTTGGTCTTGAAATATTCGTAAAAGTCCTGGGAGGGATTTAGGAGTGAGAAAAATTGGAAATTTTCTAAGGAAGATACTAAAACTTTTTTTTGAAATATCGTTCAAGCGTGATGCGTCTAGCCAATATAGGATGATCTTTGTTTATTTGACGGGAGTCAAGCTTCAATTATTTACCATCCAACGTAAAATGATCTATCTTTCCATTGTCTTTCATTGACAGCTGACGAAATAAAACAAAATTCAAAAAAATTGCACATCGTGTATATAAAATTATTAACTAGATACGGCGTCTTGCACGTAATTTTGTTAAATGTAAAATAAAACGATGTCCATATCTACCAAAATGTTATTTTTGAGATTATTGAAGTGAAAACTTCTTTAGCGGCGTTGAGCACTTTTCTGTCATGGGTATAAAATCTTAAACTCGCGTCAGGACACGTGACCTGATCGAAAAAGCGTAGGACGGATGGAGAGTAGACAGCTATCCCCTCTCTACAGCGCGGCGAAAATGTATGCCTGGGCCTACTGTTTCGTTTTTTTTTTTCAGTTTCACCCACTTTTTCCAAAATTGTCCCATAGTCCCCTGCCTTCCCCCACCCTTATTCCGAAATAGTGCCTATTAGCCTCCCCACGAAAACTACCCCCCCCCCTCCCCTACCCCCACCCCGAAAATTTACCTCACCCCCCCAATCCTATCTCGGCCAACATAGGTCGTAGACCCACCGAGTTTGGTATCGTTGGAACCGGCTCGGTGAGCTCTACAGATTGGCCCCAACCAAATCTCCAAATTCCTCCCTCTCTCCCCTAAAATATTTGTCCAGGCATAACTCCGTCATTTCTTAAAGTAAACCCCCCGTGTTTGGAGTCAGAGGAATCGTCTTGACGAGCTCGACAATCGAGAGCAGGCAAAATACGATTTTTCTTATTTTTACTATATACCGGTGGTAGGTCTCTCATATGCATGATCGTAGCCAGCCGTGGGATCAGGCTGGGGCAGCAGTCTAAAATTATATGTAATTTGCAATCTGTACCCACGGTCTTCCCCCGGTATTTTTGAAGTGAAAACTTCTTTAGCGGCGTTGAGTTTTTCTGTAATGGGTATAAAATCTTAAACTCGCGTCAGGACACGTGACCTGATCGAAAAAGCGTAAGACGGATGGAGAGTACACAGCTGTCAGTTAGCTGTCAGTTTATAAAGCTTTGATGAATTGCCAATGATTTTGAGTGGAGATTTCAACATAAACTTCGCAGACGATAAAAATCAACTATTAATTGAATTTTTAAATAATGAATTTGGTTTAACTATGTCGAGTGATCGCAATCTTAGCACAACGAAATACAAAACTACTATTGATGCGGTCTTTATTAGACATTTAAATAGGTTCGAATCAAAACTGTTCGTTTCTTACTTCAGCTACCATAAACCATACATATCGTATCAGTTTTAGAGATTGGCGATGATAGTTCTGGTAATGATGATTGTGAAAAAGTCGTTGAAATTATGGATGAAAGTTGATTTTTCGGAGAGATAAACTTTTTAATGTAAAATAATTGTAATAGTTTTAAAGTGTTAAATTTTTAATGTAATATAAATTGTCATGTTTGTGTACGATAGCGCAATAAATGAATATTGTATTCTACCACATAAATGATAGTACTTTTATACTGATAAAGCAATTGGTGCAAAATTATTCCCTAACCATTCCAAAATATCAAACATGCTCAACGTTAATAATCAAGTTTTCACTTCTGCCGGCACTCCCGGAGTGCAACCCGTCTTTTTTTTTGTTGGTTAGCTAACATTTGTATAGTTTACCACCCACATTGTCCTACAAATTGCGTGGTATGTCATCTTGGTCCTACGCGCAAAAGTTGTAGTACTAATACTTAATATAAAAATAATTACTATCAAGCTGAATTTTCGAGAATAGCTTCATTTCAATGAGACGCCTAACTAATTCCTGTACGAAAATTCTCGATTGTGGTTTATAACTAAGATAATAGGGATGAAATATGTTGATTCGACGAATTAAAAAATATATATTACTAACCGATTATAATTTGTTAATTATCGAGATAATTATTTAAATAGCGTGAAAAAATATTTGTGCTACAAAATATAAGGCTTTATCAGAGAGTCCCCCCTCTCCAACATGTATCATAAATAAGGTCATGAAAAAGAATTACTAAACAGCTGATTTTTTTTATTGGTTAGCTAACATTTGCATAGTTTACCACCCACATTGTCCTACAAATTGCGTGGTACCTACGTTATTCCAGTCCTCCAGATACATATTTGAAATTCATGAAATTAAAAAAATATATTTTGTATATTTGCTATTGGAGTTGAGGCACACTACTATCCTTGCTCACAAACGCATGCGCACAGCATTGTTTACTGTGGACCACAGACGACTAAAATTACAGACGACCAACTCCATTTTTTTTTTTCAACACGTTATGAAAACTCACACAACGAAACCAAACATGCTTTTCTACATATAGAATAATATACAGTAGATTCCGAATATAACGACCTTCAAGGGAATGACGATATTATGTCGTACTAACCGGCCGAATTATTTCTTAAGTACATACAGGGTATATCAAGACTGCTACCGAAAACGAAGCCAGGTGGTAGTTTAAGCGACTTCAGACACAATGCAAGAGAAAATGTTGGAAAAAAAAGCGACAATTTTTGTTTCTTGTTATTTTTTTATATGGTCGTATTTGGGTGGTAAATATTTTTTTCGTAAAATAATAGTGTATACCCTTTTATTTATAAAGACTCTAAGGTATAAAAGAGTTTAAATTATGATTTTAGAAAAAACTATGGATTTACCACCCGTAATGACGATATTTAAAAAATGATAAAAAAAATTGTCGCGTTTCTTAGCAAAATTTTTAGTTGCATTGTGTTTGTAGTCATTAAAACTACCACCCGGCTTCGTTTTCGGTAGCAGTCTTGAGATACCCGGTATATGTACTTAATTTACGGATGAATATGTATGTATTATAATTTCGAAAGTTTGATTTTCCTATTTAAGTAAATAAAACATTTTGTAGGATATATAACACCATATGCTTTATTTTAATGGTTCTTACGCATTCCAATTGCATAAGAACTATATATATTGCACTTCTTTCTTCAATTGTTAAATACTTTCGCTTCACAGAACTATTTTGCCGAGCTTTAAGAACTTGTCTTAAGAAGTGACAAACACTAACCGTGGATTCACGCAGTAATAAGGAGACGTGAAGCGCATGGGGCGGGGTAAAATTGGGGCGCCGAGGTATTGGTGCATAGGTTGTGCAAACAAAACATTGCGCGTCGTTTTAACCGGACGTATTATCATAATTATTGGTCGCTATAAGCAGTAGTTGGTCGCTTAAACCGGAGTTGCACTAAACTGTGATATTTTCTCAGTACCAAACTATGAAACCTAACTGGAGTAAATATTATCGTCGTTAAAACCGGTTAGTCGTTACAAGCGAAGTCGTTGTATACGAATACTATTGTATATATATTTCATTTTATTTTGTATACTTAAAAATTACAAATTCTGTAGGATATTGTTTTATTTGGAAAATATATTAACCTATCACGTGATATATTTGTCCTACAGTTATTAATTTAAAAAAAAAGTTTTACGTTATTGACAACTTTTGAGCGTAGGAACAAGATGATATACCACGCAATTTTTAGGACAATGTGGGTGGTAAAGTAAACAAATATTAGCTAACCAATAAAAAAAATCAGCTGATTAGTAATTAATTTCCACGACCTTGTTTATGATACATGTTGGAGAGGGAGACTCCCCAACAAAACCTTATATTTTGTAGGACAAATATTTTTTCACGTTATTTAAATAATTATCTCGATAATTAACAAAGAAAAATTCGGTTAGTAACAAGTTTTTAAAATTCGTCAAATCAACATATTTTATCCTTGCTACCCCTATTAAGCTACCATTTACCAACGTTACTTTAAGAAAAAAAGTTGGGCGTCTAGTCGAAAGGAAGCTTCTCACGAAAAATTAGCTTGCTAGTAATAAAAGATGAAAATTGTACTAGGGAACCTGTACTATTAACGTTGCTTAAGATATGTAACCCATAAAAAACATCCTGTAAAAAAATTCCAGGTCTCGCAGTTTTTCTACCGCAAAAAGTTGTAAGATCCGTGTAATACCAAGTCGATTAATTTATTTAGTCCTTGCTTAAGGGACGTGCTGTATAAAGTTATTATGTCAGTTATTATCATATCAATATTAAAAATTCTTTACGTTGTAAATAAATAGATCGACTTGGCCATCGCATGAAAACATAATGTATCGTACAATTTATACATAATGCTACTGGCCAAGTCGATCTATTTATTTAAAACGTAAAGAATTTTTAACATTGATATGATAATTGTAGGATTATACGTGGTTGTGGTATATAAATGAAATATTTTATTAAATCAACTTATCGATTTATTGAGTGATCAATTTCTTACAAAGGTATAGACAAGAAAGAGCAGCGCCACACATGTCAAAGTTAGGAACTAAAATGGTTGCGTTCCATTAAAACAATTCTAACACCCTCCCTTGGAACGCAACCCCATTTTTGTCGCACAATACAAATGTTTATCACTAGTGGTACCCTTAGTTAAGTTATCTGCTATCATTTCTTCACCCTTAACATACAAAAACTTAAGTCTTAAATTATTAACATGACTCTTTAGAAAATGGTAACGAACATCTATATGTTTAGATCGAGGCAAATAACAATCATTGGTAGTTAGCTTGATTGCACTCTGGTTATCACTGAAGATGATAAGCGGATTCTTTAGCTGCTGCCCGAGCTCGCCGTGAAGCTGCTGCAGCCACAGCGCTTCCTGCGCAGCGGAACACATAGCCATGTACTCCGCTTCAGCGGTCGACAGGGCGACGGTCTGCTGCTTGTGTGACCGCCACGAAATAGCTCCACCCTGTAACAGAAATAAATAACCGGTGCACGACTTTCTGTCGCGGACATCACTGGCCCAGTCGGCGTCACAATATCCAATTGTCTCTTCATTACCATCTTTGGTGTATACCAACTTCATATCTTTTGTACCCTGCAGATATCTGAAAACTCTTTTCACTGCGGACCAGTGTTCAGTGCTTCAGTTTTTCATTATTCTTATCACGACGTGGCCGAAGGGACCTCACTGTTACATTGGTGTCATAGTTTTGCTTCACATAACTAGGTGGATGGAAAGTTTCATCTAGGTCACCATAATCTGTGTCATATTCACTTGAGTCTTCATCTTTACTTGTTTCCATGTTCAATTCTCTTTTCCAAGACTCCTGAGTGTGTATTTCCTGATTTTTAGTAGCAGATGCACTTCCAGGTGTCTCACTGTTAGCAGGTGTAGCAGCGCTGTCACTGACTGATTGATTCCCCTTATCTGTAACATCACCGCTTGGAATGGGCAAACTGACATTGTGATTGTACTTTTCAAAGAAAGCGACATCTCTACTCTTTATTATTTTATGTGTTACACGGTCCATTAGACGATATCCTTTGGTATTTTCACAATAACCTACCATTATCATTTTAATTGACTTTTTATCCCATTTTTGACGTTTTTGATTTGGTACATGTACCATAACAACAGCGCCAAATATTTTCATATGAGATAGATTAGGTTTTTACCTGTCCATAACTCGTACGGTGTTTTACCTTCTAATGACTTGGTGGGCGATCTATTAATAATATATGCAGCAGTTGCAATAGCCTCAGCCCATAATCTCTTCTCCAAATTGGCATAAAACAGCATGCATCTGGCGCGCTCCACTAGCGTCCTGTTCATCCGCTCTGCCATGCCGTTGTGCTCCGGAGTATATGGAGTGGACGTCTGGTGAACAATACCATGTTTAGATAAAAGGTTTTCAAAATTGTAATTGCAGTATTCTTTACCATTATCAGTGCGTAGTATTTTAATCTTATTATTCAACTCATTCTCTACTCTGGATTTAAAATCTTTAAAGGTCTCTAGAACATTCATTTTATCTTTGAGAAAATACACATGTATCATTCGAGTGAAATCATCAGTGAAAGTTATAAAGTATTTCATACCTCCATATGATAGATTCTCCATAGGGCCGCATAAGTCTGAATGTATCAGCTCAAGTGGTCTTACTGCTCTTGAGCCTACATTTTTAAATGGCATCCTGCTATGCTTTCCTTCAAAACAATGAATACATGAAATTTCATTATTACCTTTTTCCAGAGTCAAAGTCACACCATCTACACAGCTTGGCAACTTTCTTATATCTGATACATTCAAGTGTCCCATTCGCAGATGCCACAAATAAGTGTCATTCGAATTCACTGGACTTGATGTCAGATAAACCATTTCTTGACCAGGGTTCATGATATAATATAAGTTGTTCAATACTGCAGTACATATTACTTGTCCTATATCATTCTGAATATCACATCCTTTGTTGTTAAATAAAACTTTATACCTCACACTTTATACCTCACACTACTCTTCACAATAGTGCTGACAGAAAGGAGATTTGCAGCTAACCCGGGGACAAACAAAACATTCTTCACTTGTATTTTATCCTTCTGGTTAATGGGTATATCAACATAACCAACTCCCTTTACAGCTAGTGGCGCCCTATTTGCAACTGTAACACTCTTTACAGATGGCTCTGTGACATTGTACAGCCAGTCATCTCTGCTTGTCATGTGCATGGATGCACCGGAGTCTATTAGCCATTTATCACACACACTTTGTTCAACAATCGCTGAAAATGCAGCTACATAACTGGAGCTTTCTTCTTTACTTGATGTCCCCTTTGATTGTTTACAGTACTTGGCAAAATGACCATACTTGTTACATTTGAAACATCTTGGCCCCTTCGGTTTACTTGATGGGATAAAATTTTTGTTGTTTGAAGTTTTCTTTGATTTAGTGAAGAAAGCAGCAGACTTTGAGGTGTTAACTTCTTGAATAAGCTTGCTCTTAACTGAGTCTGCATTAATTTTGATACCCGAGCTCTCGAGCCCCATAATCATGGGCTTGTATTCGTCTGGTAATCCGGCCAGCATTAATGTCCCGAGCCACTCATCATCGACATTGAATCCTATATTACGTAGTTTATGAGCAGTGTTCATAATCTTACTTACATACTCCTCAACACTAATGCAAGATTCCAGAGTCGTGTTTATTAAATCTTTGAGTAGGCCAACTCTTCGAGTAAGTCCATTGTCATCAAAAGCTTGGTGTAAATTGTGCCACACTTCTTTCGCTGTTATGCAGTCCTGGACGTGAACGTAATTTTGTGTATCAAGAAGCAGGATTAGCTTTGCCTTGGCCTTAATATCCTTGTTAGGATCTATTGGGTCATTGTTGCCGGGCTCAATACAACTCCACAGATTCTCGTGCTGTAAATATGTCTTCATACTAAATTTCCAGGTAGCGAAGTTTTCTCTTCCTACTAATTTTTCAATATTGAACATATTACTCGAGCTCACTTTGACTGAGAGTTCGGTTCTTAAATTTTTTTACGAGAATCACGTTGTACGTATAACCTCAAATTGAATCTCAACACTTATTTCACAAACTGAAGTTGTATTATAACTTTTCTGATATTTCTTACTATACCAGCCCGAACCTCGCTCTGCTACCATGTAGGATTATACGTGGTTGTGATATATAAATGAAATATTTTATTAAATTAACTTATCGATTTATTAAGTGATCAATTTCTTACAAAGGTATAGACAAGAGAGAGCAGCGCCACACATGTCAAAGTTAGGAACTAAAATGGTTGCGTTCCATTAAAACAATTCTAACAATAATAACTTAATACAGAACGTCCCTTAAACAAGGACCAAATAAATTAATCGACTTGGTATTACATGGATCTTACAACTTTTTGCGGTAGAAAAACTGCGAGACTTGGAATTTTTTTACAGGATGTTTTTTATGGGATCTCACGTCTTTTTGTAGAGTCCTACTTTTTTCCTTTTCGGTACTTTTTATTTCTAGAATATACAACGTTGATGCGACCGATGGGCATTCAATTACACTATGTATGCTATACGTCCTTGGTATTAATTCGGCACGGCACGAAAATTAATAATACCAAAAATGAGATTTTGTTTGTTTCAAACAAACTAAATAGCATCCAAATAAGAGTAAAACGCAACCACCCGTGTAAATTAATTTCATTGACCTGTAGATACGAATAGATAACAAATTGGCAACGTCGCGCGCGGCGCGTGTTATTGTCGTGTACTTATTATTGTGTGACTTGTGTAAGAGCGGCAACAACGCGCAGATTTTAGTACGATCTATCGTTTTAAGGTGAATGACCATGCGTTAGGCGTAATCAGCTGTTAAAAAAGCTACATCGTGTTCAAATGGGGCAAAAGCTTAAAAAATCATTTATGACGAAACTACTGCTCCTATTTAATTGATTTTTAGTACAGAGCTTCAAAATGGTACCTAGTATATGCAGTTTAAAAAAATGCCCATCGGTCGCATCAACGTTGTATATAATGATTTTTCTTAAAGCCTCTGTCTTATGTTTTTTTCTTATTTTTGTAGGTATCAATTTATCACAAATATAGCGGATTTGATTATTAGTGTTCTTTCTTTCATGGTAATTGATATTTTCGAGCTATTTAGTCTATTTATTTGCAAGTTTATCTTAGTCATGTTTATCTAGAGGAATGTTGTACAGTTTCATGGGCTGAATACATCCTTTCCCTCTCTATACCCCCCTCCTGTTATGCCTCATATATAATATATATAGATACCTATCTACAACTAGTATTCTATTATATACGGGTACAACGAATCATTAACTGCAAATGTAACTTTGTAATCCTATACATTTATATAGGATTACAAAGATATTCACGCAGTTGGTGTATCTAGAAAACTAGACAGAAATAATGAAATGTTTGAATTTTCCCTTAATTTAGACACTAAATACTAATGATATTCTAAATTTGAAGGTTCTATGTCTGCTAGAAGTGCCTTAGACTTTTGATGATCGGTCAGTCAGACAGTGAATGACAAAAATACGAAAGTTTGACAAGTTATAATTCTTAAACTACTGGTTCAAATTGAATGAAATTTTAAATATACATTGACAAATTGTAATAAAATTGTAGACATTATAATATTGAAAAAATGTGTAGGAACATGGCATACGGAGCAGCGAGATCATCGCCCGGCGAGATTGTAGCGCAAATGTTCACCGGCTCACGGCTGCGCGCATATTTATAGAGTGCGAGTAGGAGCGGTGCGCGAGCGAAAGAGACGGAGCGACGCGATGTAGCGACAGCCTCGTCGTCAAGAGCACTGACGGTCAGCTGGCGAAGGCGCGCATATTTTATAGTGTGCGAGCGGGCGCGCAATACAAGTGAGCGAGATGGAGACAGCATGACGTAGCGACGAACTCTCCGTCGCGGGTAATTCCGCAGTGCAAATGCTCTCCGCGAGTGCAGAGTCGCGCGTATTTATACTGTGCGAGCAGGCACGCTATATGTGCGAAGGAGATGGACTGCGGCCCCGCTCTATCATTGGTCCTGCCCAAATTTACTACCGAAGACTTTTTGTATAAATATAGGGATGTTTTGACAATAAATCAGTATCAACCTGGTCTTCGAGTTTCATTGTTCTCTCCGCTAACAAGTTATACCTCAAGCCACTACATTTTGGTGACCCCGACGTGATGGACAAGACCGAAGCTAACATGGATACGAAGCACGAACTCGACGTGGCAGCCGTCTCCATACAGTCCAGACTTCTACCATTCTGGCGAGAAATTCCTCGAGCATGGTTCGTGCAGTTTGAAGCCGTCGTCGACCCTTTGAAGACCTCAGACGATCAAAAGTTTCGCTACGTGTTGCAACAACTGCAGGCAACGGACCTACAGCACCTGACGGATATTCTGTACAATCCACCCGCAACTGACAAATATAACGCCGTGAAGAACCGCTTGTTGGCAGTATACGAGAAATCGGACGTCAGAAACTTCCAGAAACTCATGAGTGGCTTAGAGTTGGGTGATCAAAAACCTACACAGCTGTTGCGCAGAATGCGAGAACTCGGTAGAGGCATGATTACGGATGAAGGACTGCGAATTGAATGGCTTAAGCACCTTCCTACTCAGGTACGCGTCGTGCTTTCAGTCAACACCGAGTCGACACTGGAAACGCTTGCCGCCATGGCTGACAAAATGGTGGAATATTCGGAACCTGCCACGGCAAACATTCAAGCGGTATCGAAGGAAACAAGCGATTCGGGAACACTAACTCCATTTGAACAGCTGGCAAAGCAGGTGGAGAGGTTAACGTTGGAGATTGCTGAGTTGCGTGGGCGGTCAACGCAGCGCTACTAACGAAATAGACGCCGTGATCGTTCGCATTCAAGACCTCGGCAGCGCAGCAAGTCTTCCGCAAAACGCGGCGACCCCACTTGGGAATGCCGATTTCATTACCGCTTCGGTGATAAGGCGAGACGATGCGAATCTCCGTGTTGCAGAAGGCAGAAGTCTTTAAACTATACCAGACATCGAAGGTGGCGGGCGTCGATGTCCCCAAGAATACGAACCGCCTGTGTGTCTACGATCGCGACACCAGAGAACGTTTCCTCGTTGACACTGGCGCCGAAATATCTATGTTAGCAGCTACCAGCTGTAAGAAAATGAAGACATCAAGCGACTATCGATTATATACAGCGAATAATACACCAATCAAAACATACGGCGAGAAGACGCTCAAGCTCAACTTAGGCCTCCGACGCAGCTTTTCTTGGACGTTCATCATTGCCGACGTCAGAACCTCTATCTTGGGAGCCGATTTTTTACGTCACTATAAGTTGCTAATCGATCTTCATAGAAAAAAACTTATCGACACAGTCAC